>JABBOT010000035.1:143377-296261 GCA_016165875.1 Acanthopleura granulata
GCGTGTAGTTCACTGATGGGTTTAATCAAGCGAGAAGTACACGGGACGATACGGACTCCATATTACACCTTACAGTGTGTTGTCTTTATAACAGTGTTGAAGGAATATACCTCTAGTTTACCATGCTCTGCCACAAAATAACAACTCGGTTAAAAGCTACCGCTGTACATAACTTACCTTGCCACATACAGACACAGACGAGTATAAATCTTCTCATATTGGCCGGTCCCGGGAAGAGATCCAGTGAAAAGCTTTCATGTTTGCATTTCTATAACATAGACTTAAGAGCGACCATAACTTCAGCGCTGTGAGTGAAACGCCTGTCAAAGCTCCATGACCGAACCGCATTTTTATAAATTTTATATATACGCAAATTTTATACTGAATATCAGGTAGTAAAATTCCAGTGTCAAATTTAGGTCATAGGTAACTCGACTAGTTCATAGTCAGCTAAACTGTACGCTTGTGAATCAGTCAGGTAATTCTGTACATGTGACACTAAGGCCTGCTTGTGTCGCGGGAATAAGAAATACAGCAAGACGACTGACCCCAATCACAGACGACTGTGTTGGTCTTTTGGGAAACCGGACAAATGCAGTTAACGCTATTGACAAAACTCAAGTTGCTCCATGCCTGGTTGTACATATTCGCTCTGGTTTCATGCGGGAGATTCACACGCAAGTACTCAAATATGACAATCCAGCCAGAATGTAGTTTGCAAGAAATTTGCCATTGAAATGTATTTTATCAAAAACAGAAGAGAATTGCTCCAGGATGCGCTTTGAGCGAGTCCCTGATTGTTCGATTGGGCTTTTGTACAGTCTATAACGGTTTGTTGAAAATGACTTGTCTACCACCAACGTATTGTGCATACCTGTATTTGTGACGCGTGGAAATGTTCGACAGTGATTTTTTTGGCACAAATCGGCAGTTTACCCGAGCACTCCGCTTTCGTCCATACATAAACCTGACAGCCATTGTATAAGTGAACAATCCTTGAGTATGTCTTGATATAAAAATCAAATGAACAATAAAAATATCATTTACTGGACAGCTGGTCATGGCTGAATGCTGAAGACACTTGTCCTGTAAAACGTTGGGACACACAAGGATCGAGTTCAACCCCAGCCTTTGACAGGGAGTTCTACATTCTTTGCTCTCGAAGTTCATAAGATCTTCGTGACAACAACTTTTCGACGATGACCTTCGCGCCAAGTAATCTCCCTTAACAAAGCATCTATAGTTGGCACGTCCTGAAGTTTGTCAGTACCTTGCCAAAGATTAAGATATGGTTTACACCAGGCATTTTCGTATCATCACATAAACTGCCTGCTATCATGTCAGGAAAAACATCTTGCGTATCGCAGTAAATAACTAACGAATAATTCAGTAAATCAGTCAAATCTAATATTTAATGCCTTGAGGGGAATTCTTAAAATCACATTTGAAGAATTTATTGACAAATCTGAAGCCAGATCACCAAAGCATTATTACCATGTTTAAACACTTTAGTTAACGTAACAAGCATCCCCGCTCAAATACGCGAGTGTTCACGGGTTGCATTTCAACCTCAACCGCCATCAAAGGCATCCTGTTCATACCTCTTCATTACATATGGAGTGGCTACACATACATGTAGGAATTCAACCTCAACTAATACGCAATTAACAGACTAGAAACCTATAAAGTAGATGAGCGAGATGCATTTTGCTGACAGGTGCCGGTAGCCAACCACATCACTGCCAGATATCTGTGATAAATAAACTCTCATCAGTATAATGGCGTACATGTTAATAATTCAATATTCCAACTTTATTAATGTTCCTCAATGCTTTGGCCGAATATATACATTTAGGAGCATTGTACAACGACCAGAAAACTTCCTGGCTTCTAGTGTCAGTCTTTTTACATAGACTGGTGCTATTTCATAACGAAGCTGAACCATGGTGAAATTGGAAGGTCTACAATGACTACCTGATAAAAAGTACTCTAGTTTGAATTCTTTAATTTGGCCGGGTCATATATGTACTGAACCACTGCCTATTCGGCCAATCAGATCACATGTTTAACAATGACGAAAAATCTCCCTCAGAACATTTCTAGAACTTGAAGAGGCAATATAATTTATTTATGTCATTTGAAACACATCAGTGACCACATGTCTTTCTGGATACATTTCCTTCTCGACAAATCTAGCCTCTCAGCACAGGTCACATTCACTGATGTCGGTTTGTGTTTTTTCAACTGAGCTGTCTTTCACGCTAACAAGTACCGGTTGAGGCCATCACATCAGCGTACTATTGTTCTATCTCTGCACGACAAAACCACGGCAGTAGAAGGCGAAGGTGTCATCGTGAGAAGCACTTCATTTCATTGTTATCTTTGTTCGTTTCGTTTGTCTTCCCAAGAATCCTCACGTGACCAGAATATTGCATTGTGGTCGCTACTGGCTCTTCTCGATACTAATATTTGTCGTTAGCCGAAAATTTGGCCAAATGGTTGGTTTTTGAAGATGGAAAATCAACATCTGTTCAAGTACCCCTGTGGATTTGTCCACTTTGGCGTATTGCACTTTAAGTGTCTTAGGAAACAGTGACACAAAGGAAACGGAAATAGTAATACATGTACCAAAGTGCATCGGTATTGTGCCTTGTGGTAAGGAAATTTCAATCACAGTGCGGCGCAACTGAACGGCAGGGCGCGGTTATAACAAAATCGTGACCTTCACATCCCTGTAGAACAAGCCGAAGGTGAGGTCACATGGCGTGGATCGTGTTTAGCGGAAACTGCGCCCTAAGTGGGGTCGCGAATGTCAGCCACCATACTTAGCCACCGTCCCATGCCCAAGACTGTAATTTTTTGTCCGCCTATTCTACTTTTCCTCTTTCAGTGAGGCAGTTTAGAATGGAAACCAAATCAGAAAGCTGACGAAAGAATCCAAGTTTTCCGGTTCAATGTTGGCCCGAGCGATGGACGTTCTGTCAAGCCAGGTTTACGCTGCTTTCCATTCCCATTGACCGGTCTCCTCTCGCGAAATATTCAATTTAAAAAGGGCTTTAGAAATCACTGGCGAACTGAAATTTATATAAAGAACTAAACAAACAAATATCATGCAATCGAATCAATAACACATGAAATATCATTTAAGTCGATGGTTTTATTGATATGAAGATCAAACATTCGCCTATGCAACGGTCTTCAAGTAAAAGACAACTCATGACGGAGGTACTATTCATTTAAAAGGTTATAAAATTATCTCTTGAATGTAAAAACCTCTTTGAAATTGTATGAATTCATTGGTGAATCACCTTCGTTTGAAATGTGGAGTATTGTGCGGCCGACTGGGCATCTGAAGGCGCCCACGCTTTTGAGCTTATGAAGAATTGACCTATCAGAGAGCTAGGAGATATCAGCTGCTTATAAGCCGTGACATAGATGTTCTAAATTGTCTGTCAGTGTAACATGTAATAACATAGGGACAGGACAGTCTTTTAATGTTATATGTTTTAATCCTAACAAGTACATAAGTGAACAACACTGCAAAGTATTTCCAGACCATTGTGTTATGTCGGGAGTAAGATTCTTGGTCATTTCAAGTTATAAACTGACATCAATGATAAAATTAAAAACGCAACCATGGCAGCTTACTACAGTCTCACGTGACACGGGTGTTTCTTGCTTGGAATAATTACGTCCCAGCCTAGACAGAATGGCTCCGTTTCATGTTAACCAACTCAACACGGTCAAATGTCGTATTAGCTGTTAGAAAAAAGTACTTTACCGAAATAAACATAATACTGTGCAACCTTTTCGGCAAAATCAACCTGGAACATGCGCTGTCTTTCACATGAAATGATTTTAAAGTTCGCGCACGGTTGGTTTTGTCTTCTTTCACCCATACTGAGCTGAGAAAATTTTACTTGTGCACTAAATTGCATTAAATTGGAAAATACATTCTGTTTTTTTTTATCTCCTCTAAAACAATATTTACAGTATCTCCTTATAGTTGAAAGGAGAATAAACAGTTTTTATAAACGGTTAATTGATATTAAAAATGCAGATACAACAAGATCTTTAAAATAAACAGAAAAAGAGAAATGTGAGCATTAAAAAAGGAGCAGCGGCTGAAAAGTAACATAAATGTAATAAATAAGAAATAATTAAGTTTGTAACGTCACATATAACTACATGTATTAGCGTATAGAGTTCGGTTATTTAACAAAGCTTTCGCGTTTTTTTTTTAATGAAATAAAAAGATCTGATGGCAAACCGACTGTATTCAGTATCATTCTAACAATCAATCAGGCAGACTTTTAGGGCAATCTGGTGTTTTCGTACAGACGATTGGTGTCAAACTTCGGTGCTGCATTCGTCCTCAATCTTTCATAGGCTGGATCTGACAACAGAAGCAATGAAACAGATGAGATAGAGAGCTGATCCCAACACAGGCACGAATTAAGACCTTTTCTCGAATGTGTTAACTACAAACTAAGAAAGCTAAAGCTATCAAAGTAAGCCAGGACGTTTTTCAGGTCACTTTATGCAGAGAATTTTTATAGTACAGAACAAATGACAAAAATGTGGACAACTATACTGCTGTTGCATATATTTATCCAGTTTTCGCAGCAAGTACATTGTCCTGACTGTATCACCAATCCTAGTACCTGTGGGATCATTTGCCGTAGTTGTGATGGAAGTGTTCTCATACTCAGTAATCGGGACTCTGGAAAGGTAAGATGGATGTTTAGAATAATATTGTAATTTTAACTGTTGCAAAATCAAAGTGATGAAACTAAAGCATGATATGTGTTTTTCGAGTTCACATATTCCTTGCATGAATTGTTTCCAAGAGTCTGACCTCTTGGCCAAAAATGACCCTAAATACAACTAACTTTACGTCAACAACGGTGAATGACGTCTGTCACAATGCATGTGGAGAGGAAAAGCCTCGCAAGATTTCCTTAGTAAACACAAATGACTGATCATTTATGAGAAAGTGCATGGTTTTGATTACTGTTGCTGTAATGTTTAACAATAAAATAAACACCTATCATGACATTATTTACTCACGAATTAACATAGACGGGGACCTCAAGGTAAGATGGTGGCAGGTTTAGAGTTTGATAGACAGGCGCTGAAAGCAAAATACAACGTATAGGTTATATACGTTTACCTTTCCTGACATCAAATCAAAATAAAACACTTGTGCACAGATAGTATAACCAGAGTAGCAACAACTGTGTGATTGCTGGCAAATCGCCCCACGCTACCGGTGAAATCAGGCCTCTTGTCAATTTTCTTCACGTAGGGTTTCATTTTAACTCTTCATGTAAGTGTTTAACAAGTAACAGCTCACAACCGCTCCTTGCACTATAACCAAGTACAAATTATGACACGTCAATGGTCTAGGATTACTCAGAGTGCTGCGTTGTCATCACAATTAACGCATATATACACACTAACATGAAAACAGTGCAAAGGGAGCAGGCGTCGAGGAGGTTTTGTCCACCAGCAGAATCCCTGTTTATGCAGGAATACAATACAGACGTTAGTACAGACGTCACATCGCAAGAAGTCTTTAATATCAATATACGTTTTGATATCTCATCATTGGTTTATGATTCATGATATGGGGATGAGCCTTGTACAGGATGGCCTGTTGTTTTCTCACTGAGACACGGTGTCATGATAGGTGTCATCTGCGTACAGTAACAAAAAATATAGTTCACGGTAAAATCTAAACAATCTTGCTACATAGAGATTCTGTTATGATTTGAAAAAAAAATTTTGGGTCATAATAAAAGGATAGAAGTTCTAATCTTACCAGCCATGATGGGATTCTCCGCCATTTCCTGATGGTTGAGTGGAACTCTAAAACACATAAAATAAACTTGCTGAAGTAATTAACACGAGCTGTTACTAAGACTATTTTCTATAATTACTACCTGGGTCATGAGTAGTATAATACGTGGCCCAGAGGATCTCGGTGATTTTCTTATGGGATTGCCGCTCGGAGTCTCACTACATAATAAGTATGGGTTTCGTCTCTTTATACAGTGCGGCTCGTAGCCTCACTTCATAATAAAGAAGGGCTCCTTCCTTTCATGTAGTGCGGCTCGTAGCCTCATTAGATCATAAGTAAGGGTTTGCTCTATGTATGAAGTGAGGCTCAGTTGGGAGTGTTCTGGAATGTTCTGAAGGAAAAAAAGTCTAAGTTAAGATGTGTTGTGCTTGTAGAAAGTACTGGAAAAAAATTACAAATCTGTAGGTGAGGTTGACTGAGTACGATGGGAGGCTAGTCCCCCTATACAAGTTGTTTCTGTTCCCACTACATAGTAATGAAGAAACGTAGAAGAGTCTGGGTGGAAGTTATGAATGAACGGCAGGAAATCTCCTGTCGTAGTAAAAAGAAAAACAAACAAAAAAAATGGGAATCCCCTTCTGGGCTGATGTGGTGTATGTATGTGCGACGGTTGTAGGGAGTTCTGGAAAAAATGGCTGTCGGTTCGCAGTGAGAATAAAAATAAAATAAAAGAAAACTACCTGGAATAGTCGATATAGGAATATAAGCGTCTGTGTGTATGGGTAATGAGTAATTGCTATCTTTGCAGCTAAGCCAAGCATACACGCGTTGGTAGGCCTTAAGACATGTGGTACATATAGATTGTGATACACACACACACACACACACACACACACATATATATATATATATATATATATATATATATATATATATATATATATATATATATATATATATATATATATATATATATATATATATATAGACACACACACATAGATAGATAGATAAAGTGATAGACAGGTACAAGTTGAGTATGGATTTCGTTTGTGTTCTGTTTTGTGTGTTCTGAACGTCGTCAAAGCGTAAATCGGCACAAGCTTGAAGCTCACCCGTCGGGGAGACCTTTCTGTAGTTTTCAAGTCTGTGATCGCCAGTTAAAGCGGATGTCAGACATGAAACGGCATCGTCGGATGCAGCGTGAAGACCGTGAAATGGGAGAACGAACAGGTATTTTTTTTAACACTGTTATTATCATATACCATACACCAACAGCATGTCGTGTTGGTTAGCGAGAGGTGTGATGTTATATCGTACATTGTGAATAGGAGTGTTCTTTGTATGTTGCGTACATCATAAGTTGATAGTACATCATACGCATGGAGGGAGCACATGACAGATACACGTATATATAAGTACATTTAGGTAAATAGGTAAGTATATATAAGTACATCCAGTTATGTGTATATGGGTATATTTATATAGTATATAGCTATATATGTGAATGTATAGGAAAAGACGAGTACGTATGTATGTATGTATGTGTGTGTGTATACATATATATACATAACGCATGTATATACACACACACGCACACATATATATAGACACACCAAACATAAAAAACGCTGGTGTTCAGGTCATGTCGAGAATCAATTAATATGCTTTGATTGCAACTGTTCGTATATCCAACGTGGCGATCACACTTAACACGATGAACATACATCCTCTGGCTCCATGTTAAACACCATCTTTCAACTTATGTATGTTCCGATCATGCAACTGTTTAACACATGAGACACTTCATTACACGTGGACATCAAAATAATAAACACATTTACTTACATGCATATGAAGCGCTTGTAATAAACAAACTTACTCTTTTTCTCCCGAGGAGTGGTTTCCTGGAAGAATAAAAGTGGACAACATAGATGTACATCGACCATGTACGGTTTATGTACATGTAAATAATTTCCTTGTTTATTTGGAATTTTATTATTCTTGTAAACAACACATGAATTAACGGTACAAGACTGACGAACATCTCCAATGATGTTTGTTTTCAAGAGTCTCCCAATAAGACTTAGTTCATGCTTTCAAAACATCAAGACTCATATCTTAATTTCACTGGTGTCCCAACCATAAGCTATATGTCATGTAGAAAGAAAACATTAATTAATTACTTAAACAAACATTAAGTTTCAGGATGAAAATACAGAGGTATTTTGGCTTTAATCGTTCAGTATTAAGAGAGTCATAAAATAGATCAATCTGAAGCACAGATATTCAAAAAGAACCAAAAGCAACAACCACAAATAGCGCAATTTACTACAATTTGAACAGAGAATAACCCTGGAAGAAAGTCATCCTTGATTGCTTCTCTTTGTACTATTGTTTGTGTATGTGTGTTTTATGTGTGTTAGGCTATTGTAATTAATACCGGTTATTTTATAATTTCTCATTACCTCCCTTTCTTCTGCGAAGGATTACCACGCCAGCAAGAGAAACTCCGAGGAGAACTATGCCTCCGGAAACGCCGCCTGCCACTGAGGCGGCCCAGGGATTGGGGTCACCTATCTGCACAGCACAAACTGTAAAACAAAGAGTTTGTAGTTTTCAGATTAAATATGCGCAATATAGTAATATGCATTTTTCCTTTCTTATCCCTACTCTGAAGTTCTTAACTGAGGACAACCCGTCGGTGACGCTCGTGTAGCCCTTTGCGCAATTTCTGTTCCTTGAAGGTCACTTGCCATTCACCAATATCGTGTGCATATCTGTACGTCACATATACATGAGAAAGTTCGACAGTATCTTGCCAAAGGCTGGTGGTATACCATAGGCACTCCGGTTCTCCCTACCCATAAAGCTGACGGCCTTTCATTAATTATAAGTGGAAACTTTTGAGTACGGTGTTGAACAACTGTCATAGAAATAATAATGCTGGCCGGCGGCATATAATGAAATATTCTTGAGTGCGGCGTAAAACACCAATCAAATATATAAATAAAAAATATATACTGACAGCATTCTCATCACTACCAATAGAACAAGTTTCTAGAATTTTAGTAGTGAATTGTACAAAATTGTCATGAACAATATATACTTTTACTCGCTTAAGTTCTCCATACCACGTCATCTTTCTTTCACAGTCATCTGAAAGGTGCAGGTCGTCTATAAATTTTCATGCATCTGTTGACTTCTTTATGCTTGACCTGATAGGCCAAGCATAAAGTTGTGTTTACCTGTTACCTTACATCGATATCAAGAGCGTACATTTTTATGTTCACACGTTTACATGCTATACCGACCTCACATTTACCTGTACAATTCGTCTCCGCCGTGTCACTTTTGTTCCACCTGTTCATACCATACTCCCTGAAGCTGTAGTTTGTCCCCTCCTCCAGATCCTTCACCACCTGGCTCACAGTCATACCTTCTCCCGGGTCTGGTATACTATCATTTAATACACCCCAACTACCACCCTTTTTTTTGTACTGGAGTTTAAATGTCTGCGTGGAACCGCCATCGAAACACGAAATCCACGTCACATTGACATCATGGTTTTTACAATGGACGGATGTCAAAGAAGGCGGACATGGTCGATCTGAAACATAAGACAATGGATAAGTATACTGATTTTAGTCGTGTTTTGTGCATTGGGTGTTTCTTCCACTTGTGTACTTAAACTACATTTGATACTTTGTTTTCCGTAATTAATCATAAACATGCGAAAGTATGAACGGGTACTGGAAATTCTAATAGGGCTTAAACAGGGTCTACGAGGGATTAAAAATTATTACAAAGCAAGGCAGGAGTGAATGGAGCATTTGTGAAAGGAAATGTCATAATAAAGCTCTTATAATGTTACAAAATGTACACAACATGTCTGAAGTGCTTACAACCTAACAACTTTTGTTAGCGATTGTTGATGTTGTAAATAATTCTGGGTTATAGCGACTGTATACTAGTCCGGTATTCAAACACTTGTACATTGATTTGAGCTTCAGTCACTGGACCCACGTAAACACTTCATATTATTCAAAAGTTTTGATCTCAGCATCCATGGTCTATGTTAACGTGGTGATTTGGAATGTAATTATACAACGGCAGATAAATATACGGTGTCTCAAAAGTAACAAACAGGTTGAATTTTCTTATTTAAAAATCTGAATTTTATACGCTGACATTTTGCAGCCAAGTTTCACACTGGCAGAGTGAGAATGCCAGTAATTACAAGCCGGGAAATCCCATTCAGCCAAGACACCAGGCCACAAGCGGATGCACGTTGGAAACATCTGCGTGTTTTCTCCAGCATGTTGTAACTACTCGTTTCCTGTTTCACAGAGTACAGCATTCACTTATTTGACCAGTGTTTCTGTTTGTTTTTCACTTACTCGGCGCTCTGTCAGGTTTATCGGTAGAGGAAATGAAGAGACGTACACTCTCGGGAAATTCCGTAAATTTCATGCAGGGACAGTAAGAAGAAAATATTACCTATTAAGTTTAAGGACACGATGAACTCAGAAGACCCCACGTCATTTTCAGCTATAAATGTATAATCCCCAAAGTCATCACGATTAACGTCCGAGATTTCTAGTTCCACCACGTGACCGGGTAGAAGAACTTCGGTGTTGTAAAACAGAAACTTGTGCTTAGCCTCTGTCACATGTCGTCTGTATTTACTCCCTGTTATGTTATGCACGGCTAGTCTTTCAGCTGTGCCATTGGTTAGTTTGTACCACGTGATGTTCACATAGGCGAGGTAAGACACAAACTTAAACATCAGTCTGACATTTTCACCGAGGGCTGCTGCTCGTTGGTTGATTTGGTTGGGAAACTGTGGTCGGGCTGGGAACAGAATATGGACAGGTATAACGTATGCGTGTACGATGCTGCACCAGTGTACATGTAGGTTAATGTACTCAGAATGCGAATGTAACAGCAGATATCCATGGTTTACAATGGCCAGTTTTGCGTTAGATTACGATGTTTACTGTGACGTATTTATTATCTATACACATATAATTAAGCTACTGTATTTATAGTAAACGTTTTAATTCTCATAAATGGTATATTTATATATCACAAAAATACTTGGTAGAAGTTCAGAATCAATACGAAGTATATTTCAGGTAAAGTTGAAAAACAACGTGAATAAGAGAGACGTCATACACAGCTAAGGCAGGGAGTCACGGGTTATGCAAAATAAGTCACCCAACACACAGTAAACGCCCTACCTCGAACCTTGACCTCCAGCTGTCCCCACTGATCGCCTCCAAACCCGTTTCTGGCTCCACACCGGTATACACCTTGATCTCTGAACGTCACCTGACTTATGGACAGGGATTTCCCAGAGCCGTGGTTTTTCAGTGGTACAGTACGGTCTCCAATGGTACGACTCCAGGCAGAGTAGATGTAGTTTTGGGTTACAGCTTCAGCACGACATTCTAGCTGTAGAGGGTTTCCTGCTGTGACCTCATCTCCTGATGTCGGGGCCATAGACACATTTGGCGGATCTTGGGAGACACAGCGGTAAGAGATATTGGATTTGCAATGACAATTGTGGTGTGGATATAATATGAAAGTAAAATTAGAACATCCGGCTTAAGTTACTGTATTTGGTCTAAAGTTTCTTCTAGGATACTCATTTTACCTGCTTTAGTGGGATCTGTTGAGAGTGGTATTGATAGATAGGATGATATGCTACTAGAAATAATGAAATTTTAGCACCGAAAGTAAAATGTTATAGTCTTTATCTGAATATAAAATGTACTTTTGGGGGAAACGTGTTAGGTCAAACAGATTTGCCAGTATTTACAAGCGTACTGTCTCAAGACGTTTTATCTTATATGACTCCCTAAAGGTTAAATGATGGCGACAACCGGAGTGTCGGGGAAACCAGCACTAATCCCTGGATATTTTACGAACTGGATTTGTGACTGTGGCATATTCTGACATATATGAGCGTTTGGCATACACGATTTTTAGCCCATTGAACAAGTCAGGGTACTAAGTGGATGAATGTACTAAATGTTATACATGTCATTAATGTTTTTCTGTATCAAAAGAGTGTAAAATGAGACTGGGAAAAGGAGAAGGGTTCGGCTTGTCACCCAGGCACACCGCGGATAAACCCGACATTGACGCAAAACGCTTTGCGAGATACCAAATGACGTTTTCACTGACATATTTCAACCACTGCTTCAACACTGTTCACTTCAGAACTATACTTGTAAAACCATTTTTTTCACATGAAAACCAGTGATGTTAGAAATGCTCCTAGTTATAATAAAAACATATAGATTCCAATCATTTTGTCGTTTTTCATTGGCCAAAGGATCTCACGGCTCACAACCATTCACATTTATCACTCTGTTGATACAGAGGAACCTTAACCGCATTTGTAGAAAATCGCGATAGTGAAAACCAACGGGTGCTGAAGTAAGTCTTTTGTGTATATATAGATTATCACTGGAGAAAATTCTACTGATTTCATTCATTGAATGACCAATATACGAGGTCAAACTGTGTGGGCCACTGTATAAATCTTCCTCCTCTGAATGGTTCCTTTTGATAAATCATGATGTGAAATGTATCCAAACATAAATCAATTTCGTCTCGGGCCCTTCATCAGCAGGTTCACTCTTGTCGTGTTGGTGAACTAAAGAAACCTCGCTGACATAGGCAGAGATTTGTGTTCCGAGAATTCCCCTGCCTTTGTCATCCAAATCGGAGCCTTCATTTTCATCAAAATCACCACAATCATATCCATCAACCCACGCTAGCCGTTGACCCATCTTCCCGCCTCCCACTTTACTGTCACTTTAATCTAAATCAGATGCCGCTCTGTGACTCGACACGCCATAAACGCGGCCAACACCGACTTGACAACTCGAATGTAAAATAACTTATTTATCTATTTATTTATTTGATTGATACTCAAGAATATTTCACTTATACGACGGCGACCAGCATTATGGTGGGACGAAACCGGGAAGAGCACGGTGGAAACCAACGACCATCCGCAGGTTGTTGGCGGACCTTCCCACTTACAGCCGGAGAGGAAGCCAGCATGAGCTGGGCTTGAATTCAGAGCGACCGCATTGGTGGGAGGCTTCTCGGTCACTACGCTGTGCTAGCGCGCTAACCAACTGAGCCACTGTAACTCAGTAACTATAGTAATTGTGCAATAGTCATACAGTCAGTGAAGATTAATACATATATTGTTAGAAAATGAGACAATTTACAATCTCCACATTCACGATGTGAGATGAATAGTTAATACCGCACATGATTTAAGCCCCTCCCGTTACCCAGCACGCCACGCTAATTATAATAATTGTGAGGTCTATTACTTTATACACCACAAAAAGTGGTTTAACTTGATTTTCAGGGCAAGTACGCAAATGCGTTACATATCATTTTGTAGAGTTTTGGGTGTTAAATGTCAGTGAAAAAAGGAAATACCAATAGTAACAATTGGTGAATTTACAGAAGGCAAAAGTGCGGGACTAAATAAAAAAAACAGACTATAGTCACGTTTTTGTGTTTACACACAAAAGTTCAGAAAAAGGAACCGTTATGTGATATTAAAGATCCACAAGAGGTGTATATTTTGTTAACTACACACTTTTTTATGTAACATTAATATAACTATGAGCATTTGAATTTATGATAATCATCATGAATAAATCAGGTACACAAAATACACTCACAGTAAACAGTGACATTGACTGTCTGCTCTACTCCTCTCGTCACATTGTTACGAGCTGTCACGGTGTAGACCCCAGAGTCACTCCTGCTGATCTTGTTGAACCTCACCACGGACGTGTATCTGTGATTTGTCAGACTCCTCGTCGACTGAGCTCCGCGACTCCAGTTTATCCTCGGCTCAGGCTTAGCCCAGATAGTACAGGAGAGCTCAGCTGTGGCGTTCTCCACGAAAATGTACGACATTTTACAGTTCGTAAATGTAGGACCGTCTGAAATAAGAAAAATGATGAATATTAGCGCAAAAAATATCTCTAATGTATGGAAATATTCAGTAATGGAGAAGGGGGGTGGGGGTGGGGGTAGGGGTAGGGGGTTGAGTGACGCGAGCATGAAATTATCCATGTACTGTTTTTTGTTATGTCCTAACCCTAACAATGTTATTATCTTTTTTTTTCGCCTGTCCAAAATTGCATCAACACCCAAAACATAAGGCAATGCTGTTATAGTCAGAGTTTATTTTATCTGTCGCTGTTAATGGTATACATGTATGTCGTTCATTTATGCGCCTAAATATCGACCAACAAAAACAGGAAATTAACATAGTCCAAGCTTTTGCATGGAAACGTCTACTTGAAAAAAAGAAGAGTTACACTGTTGCATTTTCCTGCTTGAGATGACGCATTGGATCAGAATACCTACGTACCATACACTTATTTCAGAGCAGGTTGTTACTGGAGAACTGGAAGCAACTTCAGTATTTCGGTTATGTAGCTTTTGGATGCAGCAAAGGGAACAGGGAGCAGGACGGTAGACGTACATATCTCCGCATGCTCCAAGAAAGGCGAATGAGATATATTGTTTACAACAAGTCTTAAAACTTGTTTATGGAAAACACGAAAAATACATGGATTAGGGTGGAATAGTGTGTGAAAATAACTGATTTATGTTAACTTCAAAGAGTCTTAAAAATACGTGTGATGATCAATAAAATAAATGATCAGTAGAAATCACAGAGCAGACACCCACCCTATGTATGTTTGCAGTTTGCCAAGCTTTACATCTGTTGTGATTCAGAGAACATGGACAATGTGAAAGGTAGGTAAGTCAAAATGAAAGTAACCATGCACTGTTGTCCAACTCAGACAAGGTGTCTAGTTTAACTGATGATAAAACATTCTGATTAAGCTGGTTGAAAGCCTTCGTCCTCCGTTATTTTTATACTGGAATACATATTTGCTGGCTTAATCGATTTGGAACAAAAATAATTAAAAATAATTAATTAATTTAATAAAAAAAAGATAGCACTTTGTTGAAGTTCCGGTGAGTTAAAATAGAAATAAACGTTTGATTTTTGAAGGAAAGTGCGTCCGATATATGCCTGGAAAACGGACTTGCCCACCGTTTGAGAACTCGATCTGCCGGCTCAATTTTCTTGGCACGGATTGAGAGTACTTTGCTTCGAAAAATTAAACTTTTATTTCTTAAACACACATCGAATGGTCATATGTGAATAGTTTGCATGCAACTAGATTAAATTTCTGCTCTTTACATTGAATATTGTCAAACTCACGCAAATGTAGACAAGGTCCACAAGGTTTTTTATCTTAGATAGGTGGTATTGGGAGAAGGGTTCAGGTTATCACCCAGAGACACGGTGGATACACAAGATATTGACGTAAATGGCTTAAATATCAAATGACATCTCCATTGAGTAATTGAAATCACTGCTTCCACACTACTCACCCCAGAGCCATACTTGTAAAGCCATTGTTTCACATCAAAACCAGTGATGATAGAAGTGCATGCGTCTTATCATTAAAACACATGGGTTCTAGTCTCATTGTGGTTTTTCCTTGCCCAACGGTTCACACGGTTTACAACCAATCACATTTTACACTCTAATGATACAGAAGAACATTAATCGCACGTGTATAAAATCGCCTCCGTCAAAACCAGGAGGGGGTCCTTAATTAAGTTCTTTGTGTATGAATGTCGCAAATATATAATGCACCTTATACAGTACATATTATACGATGTCTTCTCAACACCAGTTTGTATAACCACATCTGAAAACAGAACTTTTGTAACTTATCATACTTGATATTCAACGTCATATCCACGGATTCGTAGATAGTGTAGGTGGAGAAAAGTGAGATTATATATCCACAATTGTCAAATGGAATTGTGAGGAAAGTTAACGGTGAAATGGTCTCGTAATATATCTGATCTCAGGAACATGGGTTATTTCTCTCAATCACTAATATTGTAATTATTACTAATATTAGAAGAATTGTCATTTTTGTGTTCAAAACTTTGAGCAGGTTTATGAGTCCCATGGGGTGATAGCAATGAGACATTGCGCATCCATGGGGTGATAGCAATCAGACATTGCGCATCCATGGGGAGATAGCAATGAGACATTGCGCATGGAGCAGTGCAATCGGTCTTATCAATTCTATCAGCTGAAATATGGCTAAGCATTTCGTTTTCTTTGTCTGGCGATGTTAGCGTAAATCAGAAGACGAGTCGTGCTTTATGGTTTTAATGAATTTTATATAACTTAACATGCTCGAAATCTCATACAATCTGTGCCGTCTTATTGGCAAAACGACAAAAACACATTATGCATGTACACAGTATCTCAGCACGAGAATATAAGTAAAAGGAAGAAAGACAGCTTACATCATTTTGGCGGCCACGACACCCAAGGTCTGCATACTCTACTGCGAAGTAAGGCGGAGCTAAAATCAACCCCAACATCAGTGCTGTACTACACCAGAGGAAAACCTGTAGAACTTGTAAACGTACCAGTATTTGGTTGTTCTTCATGAACCGTTTAATATGTAACCTGCTTAGTAACGTTTTCACAATGTACGATAAGAGCAATGTATCTGTTTTTTTATTGATGTTGTACGTTTATAGAAATCCGGCATCGTGGTAGATCAACAGATTATAAATATCCAAACGGGTAATAATTGCGCTCCTCGATTAGCAGAAGTTAATTTATCCACACATGAAAAAGAGTACACGCACGGGAGTTTTAAAAATGCTAATCTTATTAACAAAACTTCACAGTCTTTGGGAATTTGGCTTTGAATACTGTTTTACCGGTAGACAGTCTGGACTATGATTTGGGCAGTTGGCTTATGTCAACTGCATCAACTGAATCCTTATAAAACATAAACACTAAAATCAAATGAAAAACAAATAGTTCTTTTACCTGACTGCATAATGAAGATTAATCTCTACGTATTCTGAGCTCAGTCCGTTAATAACTCTGTATAATAATATAGAGTAAGCCTATTACAATACTGTCGTATATATAATGAGACATTCCACATCCTTGGCTGTGATTCAACTGTCGTCGATTTAACTTTTCTTGACAGAGACTTTCTCTCCAGAGCCGTAGGTCTTCTTAATTCCGTCTCACATCATAGTAACGAACGCTTATTCTAACATGTAGGATGATGAATCAAGTGACATTAAAAGACTGTCACGTGGACATGGTAATCACTGTTATTAAGAAATTAACAAGAAATGCACATGTTTTAAGACAAGAAACTTACATGTGATATTCAGTGTGAGGTTGGATGATGCACGTTTACTGCCTCCATTTAAAGATCTCTGAGCCTCACATCTGATGACGTCACCATCCTGATATCGATCAACACTAGCTCTATACCGCTGTGTGGTCAGGTACCCGTGATTGGACCCTCGCTTTGGGCTCACTTTTGATATCTCTGCTGCTGATATAATACTGTTGTTGTTGTACCAGGACAGGACGGCAGCAGGATTGGACTCACCACTACTACACGTAAAATTCGCTGTGCTGTTTTCTTTGACGTTGACTGTGTTTCCCGATTGTCCAGACTCTGCCCATAACTGTACGCTGTCAGGTCCGACTACATATGTGAACAAACATGACACGCATAACGGGTAATGGAAAGATTACACTCATTACAATCATGCCCTTGACAAAGTTGTGAACATGGTAGTGAAAATGCCACGGGTATTTGAGACATTGGCGTTATACGATATAAATGTAATTCCATGGTTGTTATGGCCAACTTGGAGAAATCTTGGAGGAACACAAATGTAGCATACATAGTTCATTGTCAACTAATCTGGGGGAATAAAATATAACATGTCCTTTAACGTGAGATTTATCATTAACCATATTAAACATGTATGACGTATTAATACGTATATACAGGATGTATGCACAGATAATTTCTGGCACACTTAACTTAGCGGCGTGTTGCCTTACTGAGGATGAAAAGAGAGAATAATTTGAGGGCTATGTGTAATGTACGACGGTCTAGTTTTCTGAAAATGTTTTATGACATGTTTAATAATAACACAGCTACTTTCTGTACACAATACTTCTAACAATGTATTTGTATTATTTCGAACTTCATGTATCCTACAGATGTTAATTTACCAAGTGCGATGAAGACTGTTTTTGCGTATTTGTGACATGTTGTGAATGTACACAGATAACTTATATGGTATATATTAAAACTTGGTGATCTCTAGTTGTGACAATAGGAAAAGTAACTGATATATTTTAAACGTAATTAAACAGCTTTGCTATTGTACAACAGTGAGGTACACCAAACTCAAAATTTATCATGGCCTTGAAATGTTTCACCTACATAGCATAGACAATATCTAGGCAATATAAAGCATATCAACTGCCAAGAGGCACAAAATGGGCTTGTGCCGAAAGGTGAATAAATTACATCTGTCACGATATTAAAACTTGTTATGATGACTACATATAGAGTTGGTGTATTTGTTGATCTTTCTATAACTTAATAGTCTTAAACGTGTATAGAAGCGATATACAAACTCACATGTGACATTGAATATTCTGCTTCTCTGGTCCGCCCATCCTGTCAACGCCTCGTCCTGACTCCCCTTACACACACACGTCCTCTGGTTCAGCGACGAATTGACGGTTACCCTGATACTGATCTGCTGACTTTCATCGTTAACAGTGGCTGTGTTTGTCTGACCACACCCCGACGACCAGGTGACAGCTGGTCGTCGATTCCCCATTCCAACCTGACAGGTCAAGGTCACTGGTTCTCCAAACTCCACGGCTGTGTTGTTGACATAACCTGATAGGAGGATCCGCTCTGTGGAGGATCTGTGCGAAAACATTTACGTTGATGTGTATTTCCAACGTAAATATGTATGAACGTATATGTACATACATGGATATTACGATCTTTTGCTAGCAATAACATAAGATGTAACTCCTACGAGACATCTGTGTCATTACATATAGGGAGGTCTGTACGGATGCAACAGGATTTTAGGAGAGTTATGAAGATGAAGTTCCCTCCCTTGGCTGATAGTTACAATCATGTACTTATTTCCATGTCCAGTTTTGGCCAGGCATCTTGATGACTTCTAGATGCAGGCTATCCAAATTACGTAACGTGCTACGTAACCATGCCTTTAAACGTCTCAAGAGAAAATGCCTGTCGAATA
Organism: Acanthopleura granulata; assembly: GCA_016165875.1. Lineage (NCBI taxonomy): Eukaryota > Metazoa > Mollusca > Polyplacophora > Chitonida > Chitonidae > Acanthopleura > Acanthopleura granulata. The sequence continues at coordinate 162,399 of JABBOT010000035.1, forward strand.
TCATCTTATAGACATAATTGCCTTTATGTTTACCGGATAAGAATTATGAATACATTTTCTCGGGACAGAGAAAAGATAAAGTACATCATTATAGAACAGAGTAAAATGACAACTTCCTGTTTATAGAGCGCTTTCGTGGATATATCCACTACAGAAAAATGTTCACTTATATAATGGAGGACAGTGTTGTGAGTAGAGAAGGCAAGAATGCCGGGAGAAATCCTCCGGGGAGTTACTGACGAACGTTCCCATGTATGAATAACAAACACATATGAACATTCTCAATTGCGAATAACAAATACACACAACCCCTTTATGGAGCACAAGTGGTCTTCTACAAACGAAAAATACACAAACGGTTAAACGAAAGTCGTCGATTGCCTATTGTCAATAAGTCCCCACAAAAAGTGAGAACGGGTGAATTTACTAATTCTCTGTGGAAGGCATGGCTTTAATCCGCATCTCGTGTGCCCTTAACTAACAACACGAAAACAGAGGACTTGTTTGTAGGCGATATTCTGACACTAATCAGAAAAGAAAATAATAAAATAATACATTATATCAAATGATGCCTGAGGTTGTGTACATTTTTGCACATATTACGGCTGAAGTGTATATCCTGAACAAAAATATAAACCCAACACTATTGCAATACGCAACAAATCATTTTGATAAAATTAACTGTGTTATCAAATTCCTTTGAATTCCGTTTTGCACTAGGATGTAAAATGGACTCTTAGCAATACATTTCCATAACTGATGGAACCGGGCATGCGTTACCGGATAACGTTGACGTAGATTAGGAAACAGAGGTTGAGTCAGTTTAGGAAATTCCACATTTTAGTACCGATTATTTCCGCCGTTTGCCTGCTGAACTGCTACACATCGATGAGATGGTCAATCGCGACATGGGCAATATTTTCCCACTACCGTGTCAGGGCCACACGCAACCCGGCGATGTTACCTGGAACTTGAAGTCACCGACGAACACGCCCGTCGAGGACATTCTACAGGTGCTCAGTTGGGGACAGATCAGGTGAATACGCTGGCCAGTCAAGCACTTCAGCGTGTTCGGCATGTAGAAATGCTCTGTATACAGCAGCAACATGGAGACGGGTAATGTCGTGCTGAAATGTTACCCCATGGCACCGGACAAAAGGGTAGACTACTGGTCCTTGGATTTCATCACCGCATTCAAGTTATCGTCGATGAAAAGACGATGAGTGCGATGGCCCTGATTTATCACTTCCCACACAAGTACCCCACCACCATTGTAATGCACCATAAGCCCGCCTGCCGCGTCGGTATAGCGCTCACCTCACCTCCGCCAAACCCGCTGTCTCCCATCGGCTCTGCGTAACTGAAAACGGGATTCATCTAAAAACATAACACGCCGCCACGGTGCCAAAGGTAAACGAACATGAATATTAACCCAGTCACGTCGACTTTGGCGTGGAGTAGGGGTAAGGTCTATATCCTGAAGTGATCTACGGTCTCGGTAGTTCGCTTCTCCGAGGCGATTCCGAAACGTTTGAGCGGAAATCCGGTTATTTCGGGGCTCTACTGTTTGATTAGTTCTGGCCGTGGCTGGAATGAAACGGCCGCAGAAGTGGGCGATTAGCTGTCTGTCGAATTCTTCATGACATCTACTGAGACGACAAATCGTTGAGAAATTAACGTTAAAGGCTCTAACGACAACTCTAAGGGTGATGCCACCGTCGAGCATGGCGATGGCGCAATCTCGTTGGTTTCTTGGCATCTATGGCATCGTCCCTTTTGACAGAGCTTGTACTATGCGGGTGGCCTTTTGTACAGCTGATGGTAATGAGTGCCAGGGAAGACCTTACAGATCACTGAATACCACAGATAGGGCCATGTCTGTCTGACGGATCAGAATGGTAAATAGGCTTGAAATCGATAACAGGTTGGTTATGGAGACTGGAATGTACACAGGTGTACGGGTATTGAGTTTATACCGTGTCCAGCTTGAATGAAGAAACTTCAGAATTGTGTGTTTTGAAAGGACAATTGGTTAACGTGGAATAAATGTAATCTACATAGGGTGGATATTTATGACAAGATCTATACTTACATTGCACACTGAGTATGTGGAGTTGTGAGCGTACAGGAGGATCCGTCACACTGTTGGAGGCGTTACAGTACAGTTCAGCTCCGTTGTCCTCGGCACTAGCTGTAAACGTCAGTGTCCGGGTTGTGATCTCTACCAAGCTGGAGTCCTGGTTACAGTTACTCAGAGGGTGTAGCTCCCGAACATTACCCGGTCTCCGTATGTAGGCTCTTATACAGGCCTGGGGCTTACTGACAGAGGTCACACAGGTAAAGTTGCTGTTGTAACCGGCTAACACTGCATCTGGTGGGTTTGTCAATGTTACTCTAGTGACCATAACTGTAGAGAAAAAATACAAAACATATACTTGAAGCTACTAGTAGTAAATATAAAAAATAACCTTTTGCAGCCCTATGTCGTAACTTTACAAAAATGTAACCTCACGTAAAAATCACGATTTGCTATATACGTTTTTACATAAAAACGCTTTTAAGGAAGATTTCCAGCGCACTATTTGAACTGGTGTTTCCGTATAATCGCAGACTTTATGTGGGAAGGAAAAGACAAGAGGAGTAAGTTATTTCGGATGAAGAAAATTTGGCATATATTACCATAAGCACTGAAAATATGACAACACTCTAACCTGAATGCGTAAACATTACTTCAATTGTTCAATTGTTCAATGCCAAAGTAGGTGGTAAGCCACTCCTAGGATTCTATCAGTATGCGCAGTATGCGAAACCTTTAGATAAATAGCAGCCTGGAGGAAACTGACTTGGGATCGTACAACCAACACAAAGAATGCACGTGCATTCAGTCTTAATATGAGAGGACTGCTGGAAAAAATAAAAATATTGCAAACCAAAAAAAAAAAAAAAAAAAAAGTACTCTGATGATTCTGCTCTCATCGTTCAGGTCTATTTGAGCTGGCGACAAATTAACCCGAGATATTTTTGTTCCTGAGATGTTGTTATCCTGTGGTGGTGGAAAAACAAAGTTTTACATTTGCAAGTCATATCCCATTCAAACAAACTGAAACACAAACGGTGTCAATGAAACTGGTTGACTAATCTGGCTGCAAGTGTAAACTGATAATGACCTTGAAGATGTCTGAGAACTATATATATGTCCGAAGATAATTCTAGATAATTGTCTAGATAATTCTTGATCTTAATTGGATTTAATCAATTCTTGGTGATACTCTGTGTGCAAAAACTAGCTATCTGTATTGTCCGCCATACATAGGTGTATGAACTGAACTACTTGTGAAATAGCCGACTTGGTGTTGTATGTTTTTACTCTTTTCCCTGCTGTTTAACGGCATAGTATAGAAGTATAGACTTCACCACTTACACGAAGCCGTATTATATTGATGATAATATTACATGATAATGTCCTGCTGATCTTAAACGAAACAAAGATATTGATCATCATGACATGGTAACTGTAGGCAATAAAAGTTGTTCTGTTGACTAAGCAGAACTAACCCTTCAGCTATAGAGATTCCTAATTAAAATCGCCTTAAAGAAAAGCACACGACGTAAAAGTATTTCCTGTGGGTGTCTGCCTTCCTCACCTTTCCTCTTGTAGTTGTTACGGTGTTTACTTGTGTCTGTTGAAGTAAATAATATGGGTTATTGTGTACTGACCTCTGTCTGCGTGAAGTACATTAGCGAAACCACTGATGAAGTTGGTGTTAGTAAAGATAGTGTGTAGCTATCAAAAATTGCATAAACCACGACAGTTTCGACAGCAGAAGTCGTTATTATACTTTAAACAAGCCCATTTATTAGATTTCACAGATCTAGAATTTCTTACCATAATGTCTTGTCGTCCTATTTAAAAACATTAACACAAAACACTCCTAAATGTGTTTATATTCCAAGTAGCGCCATTTGTAGGACGATATTTGTATGTATGAATGTATTTATGGATTTAACATCGTACTCAAAAATTTTTCAATTCTATGACGTCGAGGAGTCCTTAGAATGTAGATATGCTGTGTATCCTTCTGGAAGGGTGAGTCCATGCCAAAGTGCTGCCACCACCGGAGCATCATGCCGAAGACACCAGATATGACACCCCACCCAGTTACATTATACTGACACTGGGACGACCAGTCCTGTTTCTTTGCTCTATTCACCAGAATTGAAAGAGAGATTTGTCTGTATATCAAAAGACACAGATCTTGTCGGCCTTTCTGTACACATCACTTTATTATTAGGATGGCTGTCGTCACAGCCAATATATACAATATATGTAATATGTACATCAAGCAGATTGATATGTAGAGCATTTAGAGTTACGTGTCACTAACGCAAGGCAGTTGTGGTAATAACTATGAGTCATTTTACACATAGCGACAGTAGAAAGAAAGAGACAATAATTTTAATTTCTGTTTGGTCATGCTCCTATAGTCCTTTGTGAGATGATCTACTCTTGTATGCTGGTTGTCACCATTTGCTGTAAATTTAAATTACAGGACAAACTTGGTAAACTTGTAGCCTTTAGAGATGCACACGTCCAAATTATTTAGAGGTTGAAGTAGAAAGAGATGTGTACAAGAACAAGTCGCTTGCTTTGCATGCTGAACAACACCTGATTCAACAGAGGACGAGAAAGGAGATATTTTATGTTATTATACCTCATGTACGTTATTCTCTCCTTCACTGGATAAAACCACGTTGGGTTCAATCAGTTCGTGATGTTACACCATCAGGAGACACACCACAATTAATGCCTCTGGTTCGGGAGGGACGAAGCTAGTTCCTTTCTACTTTTAGGGATATTTTCCTTTGTTCCCCAGGGCTGCCCTTTTTCATTTTTTCTGCTTGATGGGTGGTGTCAAACAGGCTTAAAAGTTTCATTCCCGGTGTATATTTGTGTGTTTTTCAGGAAATGGAGGAAGATGCACTCGAGGCAAAAGTAAAGATAAATTAGCTCTCACTGATCTGTCAGTGGGTGTGTTTGACCTCTGTCAGCTCTTTTTCAAATTTGCGAAATATTTCATCGATCATACCCATCAGGAATTTGACTGGACTTTTCTCCAGGGACAGGACTATGAGGCCGGGAGAGTTTAGGGCTTGCAGATTTAGGGACAGAGCTGTGAGGCCAAACGTTAACATGTAAGTGAATGGGAAATTAATTATGATGTGTGGCCATCCTGCGGAGCCTGCGCCACAAATGCAATGTACCACGCTAAACTATGCTACACCACATTCATTTTTGGCCGAGTCTTGAGTTGTTTCCCCTTGTAATCAGTTTCGCTTATCGTTTGATTCAATCGGAAATCGACATGCTGTCGCATCCATATTTAAGATAATGCTGTTTCATTCCATATAATAAAACAACTATTGCATGTCGCATAGTGGAACATGGTGATTTGCGGGCTGCCGACAGCTTACGTTGTTAAACCAGTTGTCTCCAGCTGAAAAATAACGACGCTCCACTCTTCAACATCCAGGAATTGTGTGTTATTCCTACATCAACCGTTATTCTCAGATGTTGCCAGAAGGAATAAAATACCTACATGTACCGTGTGTACAACTCCTGTCGCGTCCGAAAATAAATGTGATGTAAAACACTTTGTTTGTAATACTTTCATTTGTTACACCATGTAAGGCACACGTATGCCTTTACAAACATTGTGTAAAGCAACATATATTTCCATTAATGGTTCATTACATAGCATTCTTTCAATATTATCCATTGAAAACCCAAGAACAACATCTACTACCTACAAATACCTCTTAGCCTCAAACTTAATGTGCATACATATAACCGTTGACAAAGGTTTTACCATCTAGAATAACTTTAGGCTTCATGTGACAGTGGTTAATCTACGTACAGGAGTGTCATGTATAAGGGATACAAGTGAAGGCCTCCTGTCTACCAGTTTGTGTACTTGCCTTTAACATCCAGGGTAACCTGGCCGGTCTTACTGCCATACTGATATATCCATTTGCCCCGGCCGGTGTCTTCTGTGACGTTTTCTATCGTGACTGTGTAAACCTCTTCACCGTTGACGTGTTGACATCCCCCCGATAACCCGGCGGGTGATGATGGTGATACTGGTATTGACGCGTTACACACACGAGAGGCGTATATACAGGATACGGTCTGATCAACATCACGATCCCAGTTGAGAGGAGATCTGTCACCTCTCGGTCTGGTTATCTTACACTTCAAGGTACACTGACGACCCACCACGACATTCCCCGGTACGGTGATTGACTGACCCGCCACTTGTAATACCGAAAATACACAAAGGAACAAATGAAAATACCATTAAATCTGTCCCTGTGCCATCTCTTTCAGGCAATCGAGACACTGAGGGTTTCCAACTCGTGATCCTGTACCATCAAAGTTATTAAACCATGGTTAAAATTTCCGTTTGTCTTTAGACTTTGGCAAGAAACAAAAGGAAAAAATGTTTGACTCGAGTTTAATAAATTTGATACTAATTTGTCAGCCATTTCAAAAGAAAATACTTCAGCCTGGAACAGCAGTATCGACACATATTTAAGGGTTATGTAACAAAGTAATAAAATGCTGAATTAAGAGTATTGTTTCAGGAACAACGGGTTTAATGTAAGGGTAAAGTAATAAGTTCAGATTGTTTCTTACTTCCGATAAATGATTATTTTTTTGGGAAATTCGAAAAAGTTATGGCCATAATGATGCTACACTGTATAGGCCACTAGACCTGGCTGTAAACCAGAAAGAGGCTAATAATCGAATTTCATTTCAGTATTCGTTCCGGTGCATATTCTTTTGATAATCTTATCAGATACAAAATTCCTCTCGGGATATTGTCTTAAGAGTTCTCTACGTCACTCTGCACAATTTATTGGTGAAGCTAACTTCGAACATTGGCCTTTTACTGATTAGACCTCTATATAGTAGTTTTCTTCAATTTGGCTTTCTTTGATCTCAGCAGACGGATTTTAAATATTGAGGCATATAGAAAAATGCCAGTTAAGAAAGACGTTTCAAACCGTGAATGGTAACACTTAAGAACACCTGTGAGTAAGAAAGGTAAAAATTTTCGCAGTCATGTCATGGTTACTTCATGTAGTATAGCTGAAAGCATATGACGATCAAACACATTCCTAGTAATAGAATTTATTGCAAAATGAGAAAATTCACGAAAACTGATTTGCTTGACAAGTAATTTGTCCCTACCGCACACATTACAGAAGCCTTCCGCTGATATTTATATACATATATTATATATCTCTGTTCTCTGACCAGTAAAGTGGGCTGGGAGCGGGATATCTTTTCGTGGTTAAGAAGTTTGTCTTTCACACCAGATTTGGGTTCAATCCCGGCCTTTAACTTTGATGATTATGAAGCGGTCAACACTCTAATATAACCTTCCTTGATCACTTGTCTTCCTCTAGCTAGCTATGCATATCTGTACATCAGTAACTTCAAGTTCCTTAGCAACTTGTCAAAGCTCGGTATAGTTTATCCAAGGCACATCGGGCACTAGGTAGATTAGAAGGTACAGATCCCCTGACATATTCATCTAGAGCACGTTTACTACAAGTTTTTGAAATTTAACAGCTCCTACCAAGGGAAATGTTATCGAAACTCCTGTAACTAATGATAGAAAGTCAACAAAGAAAACCCAGGGGTATCTTATCAAGAAAAACAGAGAGTACCTAGACATATTTTCGGGTATTGATGGTTTTAATACCTTACGCAGGAAATCAGACAATCTATTTGTTTGCGCCTAGACATTACCATTTCATATTAGAGTTCGCTTATCACATGAACTGGGTGTAAATAGTTGTGACAGCTCTTGGATGTAGAACATATGCTATTAACAAGCCTCATGAAACTATGCTAAACGAAATCAACGCCTTTAGAACACGAAAACGGTGTTTTCTGTATACTCTCTTATTTATATTTATTATTTAAATGTAGAGAAAATACAAGGATTTGCTTCTGTTGACTACTTTTATACATGCGTCACTCAATGCAATCAATGAATCTACAGTTATTTAGTAAAGAAAGTCAGATAACTTAGGTATGGCTGGGTTATTTATCTACGGGGACATTACAGCACTTACATGACAATACCAGCTCCATGGTACACCAAGTTCAAAATAGCGAACTTTACGAGGGCTAGCATGAACTGAGATTAGATTGCGTCCCCCCCCCCTCTTCCCGCCCCCGTTCGTTTTTATTTTACAGCAGCACTGAGGAGAGATATGTGTGTGCGTGGGTGTTTTTCTGTCGTAATGGCCGCTAACAGGAATGTACATGTACAGGCCCACTTACGTACAGGGTAACAATGGTAGACATGATAAGATGTGAATAATACGCTACCTGATATACAAAGAATTTTACAGCGTACATGCATGTACGACCAGAACACGGATAACGTATGGAGGACAGGTATCGAGAGGCATGCGCGTAAAGGTATGATAACATACGAGAAATGAAAAGTGGGTGAAGACAGAGGGTAGCTCTCTTTACAAAAAGCAACATAAAAAGGGGTTATTCGGTAACAGTGACAAAATAAGGTATATGTAGCAGAATGAAAGAATATAGGTGAGGAAATCTGGTGGGGTAGAACATTACAGGTCACTTGAATATAAGAAGTTCCCTAGAGGCTTTAAGGGCATGACTTAGTGTACATGTAGGTGATAGGAATTGGATGGCACATTCTTGTTTATGTGCTAAGAAAAGCTAGTGGTTAGCTCTGTCAATGACGGTGGTGCTGTTCAATAGCATAGCGGTACTTTATATTGGGTAAAGTTGGAATCAGTGAGTCTCTCCGGAATAGGCCAGATGTCTGATTTGAAAACTGTGGCAGATGTTTATAAGAATTTCACTGTTGTTATTAGTATAATTTTCCGTCGGAAGTTATGCTTGGCATCTCTCAGCTTTACCAAAATACTGACTACCACACCGGGGACCTGTGAACTTGTATATTATATTATTACACATACCACTGTTACCTTTTATGTATATTAGCTTATATGGGTGGATTTTAAGATAAAGAGGGTAATTGATAAACTTTTCATGAAGGCAAATGCGGTAGTGGCATACCTTGAGAAATGATTCTGAGCTGTGTTTGTTTTAAGTAACTCAAAATTGACCTAGATCAAAACACAAAATTTTCATGACAAACGCAGCACATAAGAATTGTGTTGGAAGGCATATTTACGGTATATTAGGGCACATCATAAATGGCACGAGATTTTCGATGGTCTGGATACCAATGTTTAATAATACTTGTTGTGTCGCCCTATATGATATTCGTCCATGACAACACAATCCTGCTGTTGGAGGGGGCAGATATATAAACCTGGGCACTCTCGGGTTTTATTTGCCGTTGAATGCGTTACTTTTAGTCATAAAGCCGGAAACATGGCTTGTTTATTGCAGAAGTATATATCTGACTCGGTGTGAGCCTCGGACAGTTTTGTGGGTGGGGGAAACCAGGCAGAGCGCCGAGGAGACCATCGCCCTTCGCCGGTTGTACCTGGTAAACTTCCTGATTTTAAACCGATGTTTCATAATTAGTTCATTAAGTAAATGAGAAATAAAGTTGAAACATACCAAAACAGTACAACTAGGATATTGCTTGATTATCGTTAAGAGATAAGCACATTGAATAACATAATTTTAAGAATTTTTTGGGGATAAAACATGAACTCGTTCAGGAAATACATGGAATGATGTTGCAAAGGAGTTATATATATTACAACAGCGAAATCATCACTGCTTATGTTTACTCGGGTTGTCGGACTCAAGAATATTTCACTTATACGACGGCGACCAACATTATGGTGGGAGGAAACTAGGCAGAGCCCGGGGAAAACCCACGACCATCCATCCGCAGGTTGCTAGCGGACTTTCCCACGTACGGCCGGAGAGGAAGTCAACAGGAGCTGGACTTGAACTCAGAGCAACCGCATTGGTGGTACTATTTAAACATTTACATAAACAGTTAGAATAGAGCCCTAGGTGTGGTAAGTTGACAAGACGATACATTGTAGCAACTATGACACTGGCGTTTGCTCACCGTTCTGCAGCCCTTTGTATTTACAGCAATTGATATAGAATTTGATATGGATGCAATTGTCAGAGTATCTGCCTTGTATTTTTTTCATACATACCTGATGAGGTTTAACCCCGATTAAAATATTATAAACATCGATGCCATATGAGCACACCGCTTACGCCGTCATTGTGGTAAACATGTGTTAGCACTTGGAATTTGTTTATTTTTTGTATTGATGTTATGGGACGACTCGAAGTGTAAGTGGAATCGAGAGAAAGCGTACCTGAAATGGCTGAAACTCGTTACTTGAGTTATGCGTGTTACTGTCCTGAACTCTTGGAGGGATGCGAGTCGTGGCCGACTAGGTGAGGGTTTGCTGCTCAATTTATGGGGCTTTTCTTTTACTAACAGTTATATTTCATATCAAATTTCATGTCTACGTTATAAACACGTGCCATACACGTGATCACAGAAATTCGCCGGGACACACGATAGTTGAGTTCAGTGTTAACCCTCCACAGACTCCTTTCAACCTTCTTCAGATTCTATTGTTCTCGGGTCTAGATGGAAATACAATGCTGTATCGTTTACCTGTACATGAAGTTCCCACGATATCCCTTGCCTATCACCAATATGACTCTTGTCACACGTGAAACAGTTGGCCAGTGTAGCGTGCCAAAGGTCATTAGTTTACCCCAGTTTCCTCCACTCATAATATACCGCTCGCCTTGCTACAAGAGAAATGTTATTGAGTATGGCAATAAACAACAATTCAAAGAGTCATTGGACAGGGAGTATGTAGCTTCGGATACATGTACCCATATGCTTGTATCCAAGGAGCCAGAAAGAGAGAGACCCTCTTCTTCGAATCACGCGAGATCGCCGGGAGTATCTTAAAGCATTATAATGATCTAACCCAAGTATCACCAAGACTTTGCCCTATCTTGTGGTATTATGCCTGAACATAGATTTGGACATCAACTCTAGTTTTCATTTTTGCCATCAAAGTCAACTCTTAATGTTAAAATAAAACTCCTTCAGGTGGACCAGATTTTCAAAAAGGTAAACTAGTTTTAAGTTAAGACTTATTCTAAACTTATTCTTAACTTTGTCATCCTGGGGTCTAATTTTTTTATATGGCGGCCAGTAACAGTTGTCGTATAATGCTACATGTGTAGCTACTTTGTCCGTCTGTCCGTCCGTCCTTCCGTTGGCACATATCACAATCATGTGTCGCGACTAACATTTGTCAATTTTCTGTGGTTGCCATGGTAACCAATCGTCAGTTTTTATTCAACGAGTACTTTACAATCACATTGCTGTTAAAATGTATTGAATATAAACGACTACAGCACAGAGAGTAAAACCAGGGCAGCGACATCGGTGTGACAGTTGGCAAATTGTCAAACGTTACCGGTGAAATCCGGCCTCTGGCCTTGAACATGATGTTTATGCTTCAGAATATACCATGTTAAACTCTATTAGACGCTGCATCAGAAATGGTCTTACGAAGTGAGAACAACTAAAGACAAAATTTGTAAAAACTTGCATTGTATATTTAGAAAGACCGAAACAAAAGTCGTGTGATTTTAAATGATCTGTTCTAGAGTTTCTCAACAAGTACATGTGGGAAAACTTTAAATTCAAACTGAATGGAGCTGTGATGAAGTAACTTTGACACAATACTCACGAAATATATTTAAAACATTTCCGACAAGATATGCCGACGGCCTATGCGGGATATGACCCGACAGGTCCATGAGCAAGCGAAACTATCTTTCTAAAATGTTTAACCATGAGAAGTTCACACTGGCCAAATTATGTTGCTAAATCGCGGAGTGTGTTGATTTTCCGTGAGACAAAATCAATCTGTATATGCCACAGAAATATCCACATCCTCCATCCATTAAACTGGCCGCCGTCGTGGAGAGAAGATTTCTGGCATCTGGCATTAAACACCAAGCAACCAAAATATAATGTCGACGAGACTGTTTCTGATTCAGCGGATAATGCAATGAGGGTAATCTCCCTTTAAAATGAAACGGAACAATTCCCACTCAGTCACGGATATATTTTGATGTATATACATTGTGTTGAATAAAAGCTTCGCGTCATGAACAGTTCATATCAAAGTGCAACTAAGGTTCATGTCTTGATTAGCCACAAACCATGTTCCACACTGATTAAATTTAGGTGCCTAGAGCATCCATTTTGTCTGTGAAAAATTTGTCGACGCGGTACATGTACAAAAAACAAACTAGCTAAACTTTTAATTAATATCTAATATATCAAATATATAAAAAAAAACTGACCGTATTTGTGGCCCAGAACGTACACGTATATTCTGTAGGCGTATGGTCTTGCTGACAGTGACTACATGTTCATGGGTGCACACATCTTACAGACCAGGGTAATAATAAATATTTCACAATGGCTGGTAAGCTTTCACTGCGAGTGTATCCTAATTCATAGCAGCGGTCAGAAAAGCTGACATGATAAGTGACTTAGTACATTGCTTCCTCTTTGATCAACAGGCTTTAGGGAAAGTGGATTGATAAAAATCTCATCTCAGTAAAGACGAAAACTGCAAACAGTTTTAAGAAATTGCCTGCCACTATAAAACAAAAAACACTCACAAATTTGAAAATGAAAACAGGAGTTAATGTAGCATTCCTCATCAATTATGCTAATATAACCTCACTGTGAACATTGTTTTGTTGTATTTTATCAATTCCATGTGGCTAATAAATTCTGTTAGTCCTTCATAAGAGTTAAAAATCTAAAACAATTATTCCTCAAGTCCTTTTAGCAAGGCTTTGTGCCTCGTTTCATAAAAGAAACTGAATACGTTCGGGTGGAATTCGAGCGCACAGGAATACACCGCAATTAATCGAAATGTAAAAAAACATATTCTAAGAAGTGATTGTTCCGTAAATAGGGTGGTTGTTCTGGTTTCTCAGATGTGAACAAATAAAGGGGATGCAGTGTGCTCATAATTTCGCAAAAGTTATGGATAAAGGTCATTATTATAATTTCTCAAAGATGAATACATGGGAATGGTCTCACAGAACTTCTAAAGTTATTTTGCTTCAGCAACAGGGTTCTGAACTTAAGTGGTGTTTGACTTAAACTTACAAACACTGCATGTTGGACTAGGGAAAATCTACCGAATTTTCATGTTTTGTCTCTCATATAGGCATTTTTCTTGGATTTCTTGAGTTACCCTGATAAAATCTTCCGTTACATCCGTTATGTGAATGGTGACGGGCTGCCATTGCGTCGATCTAGTGGATTAATCCCTTTTTGAATAGTCAATAGTTAGTTATCAGCCACGGAATTATTCATCACCGAGAACAAATTAATCCGTCAGATTAATAGAAAGGCAGTCCTTCATTCCTCGCATAACGGATATGAGGGAATATTTTTTGAGAATATTTAACCTCTAATTCCAAAATATATATTTCACTTACACAAGGGCGGAACTTGGCTGTGGCGAAACAGATGTTATGTCTGTCCAACAGCTTTATACATTAAATCTTGAAGCATACTTAAGTACTGATTTCTTTATGATTATTTATGATTGATTGACTGATTGGTGTTTATTTCCCCGCTTTAAAAGATTTCACTTATATGACAGCAAACAGGTTTATGGGTGGAAGAAATCAGTGTAAACCACCTACCTCTGCAAGGTACCTGACAGTGCTCCTCCCTTAGAGCCATGATCCAGTAACAAGAACTGGAGGCTTTAGTATAATTAGTCAGAAATATTTTATTAGTTTAGACCATTTCACCGGCTTCACCTGTTACATGTTAACTTCGACCGAATACCAGGATCCCCTTTTACGAATAGGGTGTAACGTTTTGTGAAACGTAATGACATTGGCGACGTGTCTCTATAGTATGTGTTGTCATGGCAATTACGTTTGATATAACCTACACCCTACAGGCCCCTGAGTATTCAATGCGTACCTAGCTGGTCAAGGTGAGCAGTTTGGTGATAGGTCTGAGCGATTTCCCATCGATATCAAAAGGGCCGTCTGCCCATTCCTGTACCTTTCCCAAAGCGTGCTAAAATGTCCTGCGCATTCTTGAGATTCTGTTATGCTCAGTTAAACGAGAATTGCACGGGACGATACTGACTTCATGTTATACCTTCTGTTGTCGCTGAAAACCTCTAGAGACTGAACAGTGTTGAATGAGTATACCTGTATTTTGTCATAATCTATATCTGAAGTGTATAGGTACATAACTTACCTTGCCACATGCAGACAAACGCCAGTATGAAACCTTTCATCTTGGTTCATCCAATTAATACATCCAGTGACAAACTTAATGGTTACATGTCTATAGCATAGACTTAAGAGCGACCATAACTCCAGCACTATGACTGAAGCGACCTACATTTCGACTGAGAAATCTCTTGTTCCGAACCGTGCAAAGGAAATCTTTACATCAGGAAGTGAAATTCCTGTCAAAGTTAGGTCAAAGGTAACTCGGCTAGGTCATAGTTAGTGAGCTAAACTGTTCACTTGTGAATCAGTCAGGCAATGCTGTACATGTGACACTCAGGCCTGTTTGTGTCGCAAGAAGTACACCGACACGACCGACCCCATTCTCAGACGACTGTTTTGGTCTTATGGGAAACCGGAAAAAGTGCAATTAATGTAATTAAAGTATTGCTCTGACTCCATACCAGACTGCATCTGTGGGTTCTTGTTTGATACATGAGATTTATGTACAAGCACTCAATTATGACAATCCAGCGCAGGACGCAGTTTGCAAGAAGTTTACCACTGGGACATAATTTTTAAAAAATGGCGACAGGACGCACGTTGAGCTGGCTCCTAGTTGCCCGTGAGGCGGTTTGTACAGTCAAAGGTTTGCTGAAGATGACTTGTCCATATATCCACAATCCTTGAGTATGTCGCTATATTATAATTAAACGGAGAAATAAATATTATTTAATGGGCAGGTGATAGTGGTGGATTGTTGTAGGGGCTTGTCGTGCAAAACGTTGGGACAAACACAGATCGAGGTCATTCCCGGGACTGCGAGGGAATTTCTGGATTCTTTGGCCTCAAAGTTCCTGACAGTAACCTTTCGACGATGCCATTTATTAACCTTCTTTAAAGAGAACATATGTAATTGGCTCGTGGGGAAGTGTGTCAGTAACTTGCCAAAGATTAAGGTATGGTTTACACCTGGCATTTTTGTGTCCATCGATAAACTGACTGCCATCTTGTGGGGAAAACATCTTACGTATGGCAGTAAATAACTATCGAATAATTAAATAAATAAAATCTAATATTTAATGCCTTGAGAGGAATTCTTAAATTCATATTGGAAGAATTTATTGACAAACCTGCTGACAGCCTAAATGGGATTCGAGCACGTGTCCAGTAGTAATTCCTGGAGCTCACGCGCGTACATTTATGCCTATATCTACACACATGCAAGCTTACACCGGGCTTTCTGTATATAGAGTACAAGGCTCTTAGATAGTTAAAAAGTAGGTCACCAATTACTATCATGTTTCAACACTTTAGTTGACACGAGATGCATTCCCGCTTTAAAACGCGAGTGTGCACGGGTGTGTAACCACCATCAAAGGCATCGCTAGCCTGTTCACACCCCTTCATAGCACATAAAATGCGGTCCATATACCTAAAATCGTGAGTGGCTACACGTACATGTAGCAATTCAACCTCAACAAATACGCAATTAACAGAATAGAAACCTATAAGGTAGATGAGCGAAATGCATTTTGCTGACAGACGCTCATATCACTGCCAGATACCTGTTGACATATAAATACTCTCATCAACGTAAAGCTGCTCTTGTAAATAGTTTAATTTTCAAGCTTTTTAATTGTTCCTCAGTGTTTTGGCCGAATAGATATATAGCCTCACAGCACAGGTCACATTCAGTCATGTGGGTTTCTGTTTTTTTTAACTGAGCTGTCTTTCACGCTCCCAAATATGGAAGCCGGTTAAGGCCATGACCACACCATCATACTATAGTTCCAATAGTTCCAGCTCCCGACCACAGAACTACACCAGAACAAAGTGAGGGTTTCATAGTGAGAAACACTTTATGTCATTGTTTTATTTGCCTTCCGCAGGAATCCTCACTGGTGCATTATGGGCTCCACTTTCTGTTCTGGCTACTAATATTTGTTTTGCGTCAAAAATTTGACCAAATGGATGGTTTCTGAAGATGGCAAATCAAAATCTATTCACGTGCCCATATGCATGTGTCCACCTTGGCGTATTGCACTCAAAGTGTCTTAGGAAACAATGACACAATGGAA
Source organism: Acanthopleura granulata (assembly GCA_016165875.1). Classification (NCBI taxonomy): domain Eukaryota; kingdom Metazoa; phylum Mollusca; class Polyplacophora; order Chitonida; family Chitonidae; genus Acanthopleura; species Acanthopleura granulata. The sequence continues at coordinate 178,797 of JABBOT010000035.1, forward strand.
ACGGAAATAGTAATACAATACATGTGCAGCAGTATTGTCCCTTGTCCTAAGGCCATTGCAACCACTGTGCGGAGCGACTGAACGGTAGGGCGCGGTTATAAAAAAAATCGTGAATTTGGCATCTCTGTAGAATAGGCCAAAGGTGAGGAGATCAGAGAGCGCGGACCCAGGTTTAGCTGAAACTGCGCCCTAAGCGGGGTTAGCCAGCATACTGAGCCACCGTCCAACACTCAAGACTATATAATGAAGGAAATTTCTTCTCATCGCCTTCTAGTTTTGGTCTTTCAGTAAGGCTTTTTAGAATGGAAACCAAATAAGAATGTCGACGAGAGAATTCAAGCTTTTAGGTTCATTAGCGGCCCTAGCAATGGACGTTCAGTCAGGCCAGGTTTGTGTAGCTTTCCTTTCAAGCTGATCGGTCTACCCTAACGAAATGTTCAATTTAAAAAGAACTTTAGACACCAATGACGTACAGAAATATATATATATATATAGACCTGAACACACAAATACCAGCCAATCGAATCAATAACATATTAAATATCCTTTACATAAATATTTTTTTATTGATATCAAGGTCAAACATTCGTCTATAAAGTAGTCTTAGAAAGTAAAAAACAGCTCATGACTGAGGTACTGTTCACTGAAAAAGATTATAAAATTATCTCTTGAATGTAAAAGCCTGTTTAAAGTTCTATGAACTCCTTGTTGATTTATCTTCATTTGAAGTTTGGAGTATTGTGCTGCCGACAGAAGGAGCTCACGTGTTTGAGCTTATGAAGAAGTGACCAATCAGAGAACTAGGAGATATCTGCTGCTTTTAAGCCGTAACATAATGTTCTAAATTGTCTCTCAATGTAACATGTATTTAACACTGTTTTGACGTTATATGTTTTAATCCTGACAAGCACATGGGTGTACAATACTGCAAAGTATTTGCAGACCATTGTGTTGTGGCTTGAGTAAGTGTCTTGATTATTTCATGTAATAAACTGACATATATACTGAGTTGTAAACACAACCCTGGCAGCATACTAGAGTCTCATGGGACAAGAGTGCTCCTCGCTTGGAACAATGAAGTCACAGCCTAGACAGAACGACACCGTTTCATGCTAACCGACTTAACACGGTCAAATATCGTAGCAGCTGTTAGAAAAAATACTTTAACGAAATAAACATAATATTGTGCAAACTTTTCGGTAAACTTAACTTGGAACATGCGCTGTCTTTCACATGAAATGTGTTTAAAGTTCGCGCACGGTTGTACTGAGCTGAGAAAATTTTACTTGCGTACTAAATTACTTTAAATTGGAAAACACGGTGTGTCTTGTTATCTACATGTATATATCCTCTAAAACAATATTTACAGCACCTCTTTTTAATTGAAATGACAGTAAGCAGTTTTTTACAAAAGATTATTAGAAATTGAAATTTCAGACACAACAAAATCATTCAAATAAAAAGAATGTGGGAAATGTGAGAATTAAAGAACGAGCAGGGTTTTAAAAGTAACATAAATGTAATAAAACAAATCACGGTAGAAATAATTTAAGAGTGTGTAACGTCACCAGTAACTATATGTATCAGCGTGTGGAGTTCGGTTATTTAACAAAGCTTTCGCGGTTTTTTTTCTCATGGAATAAAAAGATCTGATGGCAAACCGACTCTTTTCAGTGTCATTCTAACAATCAATCAAGCAGACTTTTAGGACTGCCTGGTGTTTTCATACAGACAATTGGTGTCAAACATCGGTGCTGCATTCGTCCTCAGTCTCTCATAGGTTGGGTCTGACAATAGAAGCAATGAAACAGATGAGATACAGAGCTGATCCCAACACAAGCACGAAGTAGTATCTTCTCTCGAACGCCTCAACTACAGACTTTTTCAGGTTACTTTATGCAGAGAATCTTTACAGTACAGACCTCGGACAAAAGGCAAAAATTTGGAAAGCTATATAGCTGTTGCATAAATTTATCCAGTTTTCTCAGCAAGTACATTGTAATGACTTTATCACCAATCCTAGTACCTGTGAGATCATTTGCCGTAGTTGTGAGGGAAGTGTTCTCATACTCAGCAATCGGGGCTCTGGAAAAGTAAGATGGACATTTAGAATAATATTGTAATTTTAACTGTTGCAAAATCAAACTGATTAAACTAAAGCGTGAAATGTGTTTCTTTTGCAAATTCACATATCCCTTGCATGAATTGCTTCCAAGAGCCTGACCTCTTGGCCAAAAGTAACCCTAAATACAACTAACCATAGGCCAACAACGGTGAATGACGTCTGTCACAATACATGTGGAGAGGAAAAGCCTCGCAAGATTTCACTAGTAAACACAAATGAGTAATCATTTATGAGAAAGTGCATGGTTTTGATTACTGTTACTGTAATGCTTGACAATAAACTGAACACCCATCATGACTTTATTTACTCACGAATTAACGTAAACGAGGACCTCAGGGGAAGATGGTGACGGGCTAAAGACAGGCGCTGAAAGCAAAACATAATGTATAGGTTATACAAGTTTACCCTTCCTGACACCACATCAACATAAAAGACTACAGCACAGAGAGTAAAACCAAAGCAGCGACGACTGTGTGATGGCTTGCAAATGGTCTCCCGCTACCGGTGAAATTTGGCCATTTGGTAATTTTCTCCAGATATGGTTTCATTCTAACTCTTCATGTAATTGTTTAAGAAGTAACAGCTTATATAGCCCCTTGCTCTATGGCTAAGTGCAATTTATTTCACGTCATTGGTTTAGGATAACTCAGAGTGCTGTGTTGTCTTCACAGTTAACGCATATATACACAATAACATGAAAACAATGCAAAGGGAGCCGGCCTAGGTGTTGCTTTTGTCCACAAGCAAAATCCGTGTTTATGCAGGAATACAACACCGACGTTAATTTACACGGAAGATGTTAGTATAGGCGTCCCACCGCAAGAAGTCTTTAATATCAATATACTTTCTGATGTGTCATCATTGGTTTATGATTCATAACATGGGGATGATCCTTCTACTGGATAGCCTGTTGTTTTCTCACTGAGACACGGTGTCATGACAGATGTCATCTGCGCACAATTAAAAAAATATGGATCACGTTGAAATCTACACACTCTTGCTACATAGGGATTCTGTTATGATTTGAAATGTGCACTGAAATATTTTTTTGGCCATAATGAAAGGCTAGAAGTCCTAATCTTACCAGCCATGATGGGATTCTCCACCATTTCCTGATGGTTGGATGGAACTACAAAAACACATAAAATAAATTTGCTGAAGTAATTAACACAAGCCGTTACTAAGACTAGTTTCTATAATTACTACGTGAGTCACGAGTAGTATAACACGTGGCCCAGAGTGCCTCGGTCATTTTCTTATGGGACAAGGGCTCGGAGCTTCACTCCGCCGTGTCACCTTTGTTCCACCTGTTCATACCGTGCACCCTGAAGTTGTAATTTGTCCCCTCCTCGAGACCCTCTACCACATAGCTCACAGCCATACCTTCTCCTGGGTCTGGTTACACTATCATTTAACACATCCAACTACCACCTTTCTTTTTGTACTGGAGTTTAAAAGCCTGCGTGGAACCCCCATCGGAACACGAAATCCACGTCACATTGGCATCATGGTTTTCACAAAGGACGGATGTCAAACAAGGTGGACATGGTCGATCTGAAACATAAGACAATGGACAAGTATACTGATTTTTGTCGTGTTTTGTGCATTGGGTGTTTCCTCCACTTGTGTACTTAAACTACATTTGATACTTTGTATTCTTTAATTAATCGTAAACAAACGAAAGTGTGCAAGGGTAGTAGAAATTCTAATGTTCCTTAAAGAGGATCTGCGACGGATTAAAAATGATTACAAAGAACGGCAGGAGTCAGTGGAGCATTTGGGAAAGGAAATGTCATAATAAAGCTCTTATAATATTACAAAATGTACACAACGTGTCTGAAGTGCTTACCACGTAACAACTTTTGTTAGCGACTTTGCTAAGGCCGTAAATCATTCTGGGTTATAGTGACTGTAGGCCTATACTAGTCAGGTATTCAAACACATGTACATGGATTTGAGCTTCAGTTACTGGACCAAGTAAATACTTCATATTCTTCACAAGTTTTGATCTCAACATGCAAGATCTGTGTTAATGTGATGATTTGGAATGTAATTATACAACGGTATATAAATATACGGTGTCTCAAAAGTAACACAAAGGTTGAATTTTCTTGTTAAAAAACCTGAATTTTACACGCTAACAATTTGCAGCCAAGTTTTACACTGAGAGAGTGAGAATGCCAGTAATCATAAGCCGCGAAATCCCATTCAGCCATGACACCAGGCCACAAGCGGATGCACGCTGGAAACATCTGCGTGTTGTCTTCAACATGTTGTAACTACTCGTTTTCTTTTAGACATATTTTGCACGTATATTTTAGACGTATTTTGACCCGTGTTTCTGATTGTTTTCATCTGCGCTCTGTCAGGTTTATCGGTAGAGGAAATGAAAGAGACGTACACTGTCGAGAAATTCAGTAAATTTCATGCAGGGACAGTAATAAGAATATATCACCTATTAAGAATATATCACCTATTAAGTTTAAGGACACTCAGACGACCCCATGTCATTTTCAGCTATAAATCTGTAATCCCCAAAGTCATCACGATTAACGTCTGAGATTTCTAGTTCCACCACGTGACCGGATAGAAGAACTTCGGTGTTGTAAAACAGAAACTCGTGCTTAGCCTCTGTCACGTGTCGTCTCTATTTACTCCCTGTTGTATTATGTACGCCCAGTCTTTGCCAATGGTTAGTTTGTACCATGTGATGTTCACTTAGGCGGGGTAAGACACAATCTTAAACATCAGTCTGACACTTTCACCGAGGGCTGCTGCTTGTTGGTTGATTTGGTTGGGAAACTGTGGTCGGGCTAGAAACAGAATAAGGACAGGTATAACGTATGCGTGTACGATGCTGCACCAGTGTACACGTAGGTTAATGTACTCAGAAATGTATGCGAATGTAACAGCAGATATCCATGGTTTACAATGACCAGTTTTGTGTTAGATTAGGATATTTACTGTGACGTATTTATTATCTATACACACGTAATTAAGCCCTTGTATTCATAGTAAACGTTTTAATTCTCATAAATGGTATATTTGTATTATCACAGAAAATACTTGGTAGAAGTTTAGAATACGAAGTACATTTCAGGTACAACTGAGACGTCACATACAGCTAAGACAGAGAGTCACAAGTTATGCAAAATAAATCACCTAACACATAGTAAACGCCCTACCTCGAACCTTGACCTCCAGTTGTCCTCTCTGATCACCCCTAAGCCCGTTAACATCCTTGGCTGTGATTCAATTGTCGTCATTTTAACTTCTCTTGGCAGAGACTTTCTCTCCAGAGCCATACGCGGGAGACTTCTTAATTCCGTCTTACATCATAGATATGAACGCTTATTCTAACATGTAGAATGATGAATCAACTGACATTACAAGACAGTCACATGGACATGGTGATCACTGCTATTAAGAAATTAACAAGAAATACACATGTTTTAGAACTACAAACTTACAGGTGACATTCAGTGTGAGGTTGGATGATGCACGTTTACTGCCTCCATTACCAGACCTCTGAGACTCACATCTGATGACGTCACGGTCCCGATATCGATCTATCGATCCCTCGCACTATACCGCTGTGTGTTGAGGCATCCGTGATTGGATCTTCGCTTTGGGCTCACTTTTGATATCTCTGCTGCTGATGTAATATTGTTGTTGTTGTACCAGGACGGCAGCAGGATTGGACTCACCACTACGACATGTAAAATTCGCTGTGCTGTTTTCTTTGATGTTGACTGTGTTTCCCGATTGTCCAGACTCTGCCCATAACTGTACGCTGTGAACAAATGTGAACAAACTACAAATGTGAACAAACATGACACGCATAACGGGTAATGGAAAGATCACACTCATTACAAACATCCTTTTGACAAAGTTGTGACCATAGTAGTGAAATGCCACCAGTGTTTGAAACATTGACATTATACGATATAAATGTAAATTCCATGATTGTTATGACCAAATTGGAGGAAACCCGGAGGAACATAAGTGCAGCATATATAGTTCATTGTGAACTAATCTTACGGAATAAAATATAACATGTCCTTCAACGTGAGATTTATCATTATGAATATTAAACATGTATGACGTATTAATACGTATGTATAAGATGTAAGCAACAGATAATTTCTAGCACACTTAACTGTTGCATAACTGAGGATGAAGAGAGGGAATAATTTGAGGAATGTGTATAATGTACGACGGTTTAGTTTTCTGAAACTGTTTTATGACACGTTTATTAATAACACAGCTACTTTCTGCACACAATACTTGTAACATTGTATTTGTACTATTTCACACTAATTGTATCCTACAGATGTTATTTTACCAAGTACGATGAAGATTGTTTTTGCGTATTTGTTACATGTTCTGGGTGTATACAGATAACTTATATGGTAGATATTAAGACTGGGTGATCTCTAGTTATGCCAATAGAAAAAGTAATTCATATAATTTAAACGTAATTGAACAGTTTTGCTATTGTACAAGAGCGGTGTAAACCAAACTCTTCATTTATCATGGCCTTGAAATGTTTCTCCTATAAAACATTGACAATTATATATCACTCCCAGAGAGGCACAAAATGGGCTTCTGCCAAAAGGAGAATAAATAACACCTGTTACGGTATTAAAATTTGTTATTGCGAATACATATAGGGTTGGTGTATTTGTTGATCTTTCTCTAACTTAATAGTCTTAAACGTGTATAAATCCGGTACACAAACTCAAGCGTGATATTGAATATTCTGCTCCTCTGGTCCACCCATCCTGTCAACGCCCCGTCCTGACTCCCCTGACACGTCCTCTGGTTCAGGGAGGAATTGGCGTTTATATTGATACTGATCTAATAACTTCCATCGTTAACAAGGACTGTGTTTATCTGACCACACCCCGATGACCAGATGAGAGCTGGTCGGGGATTCTCCATTCCCACCTGACAAGTCAAGATCACTAGTTCTCCAGAGTCAACGGCTGTGTTGTTGACATATCCTGATAGGGGGGACGCCAGTCCGTGGAGGATCTGTGCGAAAACATTTATGTGGATGTGTATTTCCAACGTCAATATGTATGAACGTATATGTACACACATGGATATTACGATCTTTTACTAGCAATAACATAAGATGTAACTCCTACGAGACATTTGTGTCAATACATACAGGAAGCTAGGCACAGATGCAACAGGATTGTTAGGAGAGGTATGAACATAAAGTGCGTACATGTAAAGGACAGAAAGCTTAAGCCTATTATCGAGTTCCCTAACTTCGCTGATAGTTACAATCATTTACTTGTTTCCATGTCTAATTTTTGCCAGGCATATTGATGGCTTCTAGATGCAGGCTATCCAAATTACGTAACGTGCAACGTATCCATGCCATTAAATGTCTCAAGAGAAAATGGCTGTCAGAAATTATATTATAGACATATATTTGCCTTTATATTTACTGGATTAGAATTATGAATACATTTTCTCGGGATAGAGAAAAGATAATGTACATCATTATAGAACAGAATTAAATGACAACTGACTGTTTATAGCGCGCTATCGTGGATACGTCCACAACGCCTAAACAGAAGAAAGCTCATTTATACGATGGAGGAAAGTTTTGTGAGTACAGAAGGCCAGAGTGCCGGGGGAAATCCTCTGGGAAGTTACTGACGAACATTTATGAATAACAAATACACATGAACATTCCCAATTGCGAATAACAAATACACACAACCCCTTTATGGCGCACAAGTGGTCTTCTACGAACGGAAAAATATGCAAATGGTTAAACAGGAGTAGTCGATTGCCGATTGTCAATAAGTTCCCACAAAAAGTGAGAACGGGAGAATTTACTAATTCTCTGTGGAAGGCATGGCTTCAATCCGCATCTCGTGTGCCCTTTACCAATAACACGAAAACAGAGGACTTGTTTGTAGGCGATATTCTGACACTAAGCAGAAAAGAAAACAATAAAATACGACATTGATAAAAAATGATGCCTGCAGTTGTGTACATTTTTACACATTTTACGACTGAAGTGTATATCCTGAACAAAAATATAAACGCAACACTACTGCAACACACAACAAATTACTTTGATAAAATTAGCTCCGTTTTCAAATTCCCTTGAAAACCGTTTTGCACTAGGGTATAAAAGGACACTTAGCAATACATTTCCATAACTGATGGAACCGGACAAGTGATGGTAACGCTGAGGTACATTAGGAAACAGGGGTGGGGTCAGTTTAGGAAATTCCACATTTCAGTACCGATTATTTCCTCCGTTTGCCTGCTGATTTGCTACACATTGATGAGATGGTCAATCGCGACTTCCGCAATGTTTTCTCACTACTGTCTCAGGACCACAGGCAACCCAGCGATGTTACCCGGAATTTGAAATCGCCTACGAACACACCTGTCGAGGATATTCTACAGGTGTTCAGTTGTGAACATATCAGGTGAATACGCTGGCCAGTCGAGCAATTCAACGTGTTCGGCATGTAGAAATGCTCTGCATACAGCAGCAACATGTAGACGGGCAATGTCGTGCTGAAATGTTACCTCGTGGCACCGGACAAAGGTCTCTGGATTTCATCACGGTATCATACCGCATCATATCAGTACCGTCGATAAAAGACGTTGAGTGCGATGGCCATGACTTATCACTTCCCACACAAGTACCCCACCTCCACTGTATCGCACCATAAGCCCGCCTGCGGCGTCGGTATAGCGCTCACCTCACCGCGGCCAAACCCCCCTGTCTCCGGTCGGCTCTGTGTAACTGAAAACGGGATTCATCTGAAATCTTAACACGCCGCCATCGTGCCAAAGTCAAATGAACATGAATATTAACCCAGTCACGCCGACTATTTCGTGGAGTAGGGGTAAGGTCTATATCCTGGAGTGGTCTACAGTCTCGACAGTTCGCCTCTCCGAGTCGATTCTGAAACTAATCGTGGACACATTAACGTTAAAGGCTCTGGCGACAGCTCTAAGGATCATGCCACCATATTACATGGCGATGGGGCGATCTCGTTGGTTTCTAGGCATCTATGGCAGTGTCCCATTTGACAGAACTTGTACTATACGGGTAGCCATTTGTAAAGTTGATGGTAACGAGTGCCAGGGAAGACCTTACAGATCATTGAATACTACAGACAGGGCCACATCTGTCTGACGGGTCAACATGGTGAATACGCTTGAAATCGATAACAGGCTGGTTATGGATCCTGGAATGTACACATATGTAGGAGTATCGCGTTTATTCTGTTGTTCACTTCACATTTCATCGAAATACCGTGTACAGCTGTGAATGGAGAAAATTTAGAATTGTGTGTTTTGAAAGGACAACTGGTTAACGCGGAATAAATGTAATCTAAATAGGGTGGATATTTATGACAAGATCTATACTTACATTGCACATTGATTATGTGGAGTTGTGAGCGAACAGGAGGATCCGTCACATTGTTGGAGGCGTTACAGTACAGCTCAGCTTCGTTCTTCTCGGCACTAGCTGTAAACGTCAGTGTTCGGGTTGTGGTCTGTACCAAGCTGGAGTCCTGGTTACAGTTATCCAGAGGGTGTAGCTCCCGAACATTACAGGGTCTCCGTGTGTAGGCCCTTATACAGGCCTGGGGCTTACTGGATGTGGTCGCACAGGCAAAGGTGTTGGGGTCATCGGCTAACACTACATCTGGAGGGTTCGTCAGATTTACCCTGGTTACCAAAACTGTAGAGGAAATATACAAAATATATACTTGAAACTACTAGTAGTAAATATAAAAAAATAACCTCTGGCAGCCGTATATCGTAACTTTACAAAAATCTAACCTCACGAGAAAATCCTGCTTTTCCATATACGTCTTTACATAAAAACGCTTTTAAGGAAGATTTCCACTGCACTATTTAAACTGGTGTTTCCGTATACAACGCAGACTTTATGTGTGAAGGAAAAGACAAGAAGAGTAAGTTATTTCGGATGAAGAAAATTTGGTACATATTACCATATGCACTGAAAATATGACAACACTCTAAGTTGAAGGCGCAAACATTACTGTTCAATGCCAGAGCAGGTGGTAGTCTACTGATAGGATTCTACCAGTATGCGAAACCTTTAGATAAATAGCAGCCTGGAGGAAACTGACTTGGGATTGTACAGACAACACAAAGAATGCACGTGTATTCAGTCTTAATATGCTAGGATTGAATTCATGCTTGGAAAACATAAAAATGTTGCAAACAAAAAAAATATGCTCTGCTCACTCTGCTTACATCGTTCAGGTCTATTTCAGCTGGCGACAAATTAACCCGAGATATTTTTGTTTCTGAGATGTTGTTGTCACTTACACGAAGGAGTCGATAACAAAATTTTACATTTGCAAGTCATATCCCATTCAAACAAACTGAAACACAAACGGTGTTAGTGAAATTCAGCTCAGACAAAAGCTATAAAACTGGTTTTTTAATCTGACTGCAAGTGTAATCTGATAATGACCTTTAAGATGGCTGAGAACTATATACATGTCCGACCATGGTGGATAATTCTTGACCTTGACTGGACTTAATCAATGCCTGGTGATTCTGTGTGTGTAGAAACTAGCTATCTGCATTGTCCGCCATACATACATGTATGAACTGAACTACATGTGAAAAAGCTGACTTGGTGTTGTATGTTTTTAGTTATTTCCCTGTTGTTTAACAACATAATATAGAAGTATAGACTACACCACTTATACGAAGACGTATTATATTGATAATAATATTACACGATAATGCTATGTTCATCTTAAACGAAACCAAGATATTGATCACCATGACATGGAAGCAGTAGGCAATGAAAGTTGTTCTGCTGACCAAGAAGAACTAGCCCCTAAGTTATAGGGATTCCTAATTAAAATCGCCTTAAAGAAAAGTACACGACGTAAAAGTATTTCCTGTGGGTGTGTGCCTTCCTAACCTTTCGTCTTGTAGTTCTTACGGTGTTTACTATTGTCAGTTCAAGTAAGTAATATGGGCTATTGAGTACTGACCTATGTCAGAGTGAAGTACACTGGTGAAACCACTGATGAAGTCTGTGTGATTTGTTTTCCAGCACTGTTGAACGATAGTGTGTAGTTATCATTAATTGTATAAACCACGACTGTTTCGGCAGCAGAAGTCGTTATTACACTCTAAACAAGTCCATTTATTAGATTTCACAGATCTAGAATTTCTTAACATGATATCTTGTCGTCTTATTTAAAAACATTAACACAAAACATTCCTAAATGTGTTTATATTCTGATTAGCGCCATTTGTAGAACGATGTTTGTATGTATGAATGTATGCTTGGGTTTAACGTCGTACTGAAAAATTTGTCAGTTCTATCACGACGAGGATTCCTTGGAATGTAGATATTCTGTGTCTCCTTGTGGAAGGGTGAGTCCATGCCAAAGTGCAGCAACCACCGGAGCAAAATGCTGAAGACACCAGATATGACACCCAACCCTTGCAGTTACATTATACTGACACTGGGGCGACCGGTCCTGTTTTCATACTCTATTCACCAGAATTGAAAGAGAGATTTGTCTGTGTATCAAAAGACGCAGATCACGTCGGCCTATCTGTACACATCACTTTATTATTAGGATGGCTTTCGTCATGTTTCAAGATATTTCACATAACCAAAGGCCTTTTAAATTGTACCTAGTGATTAGTTCGGCATGTTTTGAGCCAACACCTGCATTGATTTTATAACACTTGCATCCATTATACATTGTTGCTAGTATCATGATAAAGAAACAGATATCATATAAGTTTACTATACATGTATTGTGACGTCATCAATGTTCAGATGAAACTCTGTTTCCTCCCACCATAATGCTGACCGCCGTCGTATAAATGAAATCTTCTTGAGTACAGCATAAAACATCAATCAAAGAAATAAATAAATAAATCAGATCAGATCGTTTGTAAATTATGTATCGTGGGAATAATCATCCTTATACCGCAAAGACCTGGCATTAAAATATTCCATTCTCATCGTGGCTGTAAATTTTATTGATGGTAATTAGAATAAACTTATATTCTGTTTCTTTTAACTTGTCGCCTATATTCAGCTCTCTGTATACTCACTCCTACTTACGACCCAAATTGTCTTTAGTCCGTGACACTTAACACCACAAGCTATACACAATGATATGCTGGATGTCGATGCTGGTGCAATGAAATGATGTCAAAATACGTTTTGCCCAGGCAATGAAGTCTTCGTGTCGAAAACAGGCTTATGGAGGGTAACATTATGAACTCGAAAAAGCTTTCTAATTCCGTCATCTTATCAGTAATATGTACATCAAGCAGATTGATATTTAGAACTTGCAGAGTTACGTGCCACTAACCAAAGGCAATTGTGGTAATAACTACGAGTCATTTTACACATAGCGACAGTAGAAAGAAAGAGACAATAATTTTAATTTCTTGTTGGATCATGCTCCTGAACTCCTTTGTGAGATGATCTTCAATCGCATACTGGTTATCACCGTGTACAATGTAGTAAAATTACAGGACAAACTTGATAATCTTGTAGCATTTAATATGGACAGGTCCAAATTATTTAGAAATTAACAGGTGGAAGTAGAAAGAGATTAGTACAAGAACAAGTCGCTTGCTTTGCATGCTGAACAACACCTGATTCAACAGAGGACGAGAAAGAAGATATTTTGTATTATTATACCTCAAGTACCTTATTCTCTTCTTCATTGGATAAAACCACGCTGGCTTCAATCAGTTCGTGATGATGCACGATCTGGCTACACGCCACAATTAATGCCTCTGGGTCGGGAGGGACGAAGGTAGTTCCTTTCTGTTTTTAAAGATATTTTCCTTTGGTCCCCAGGGCTGCCCTTTTTCATTTTTTCTGCTTGATGGGTGGTATCATTTTATAGAACAGGCTTATTTGTGTGTTTTTCAGGAAATGGAGGAAGATGCACTCGAGGCAAAAGTAAAGATAAATTAGCTCTCACTGATCTGTCAGTAGGTGTGCTTGACCTCTGTCAGCTCTTTTTCAAATTTGCCAAATATTTCATCGATCATACCCATCAGGAATTTGACTGGAGTTTTCTCAAGGGACAAGGACTATGAGACCGGGAGAGTTTAGGGCTTGCAGATTTAGGGACAGAGCTGTGAGGCCAAACGTTAACATGTAAGTAAATGGAAATTAATTGTGATGTGTGACCATCTGACGCCGTCTGCGCCACAAATGCAATGTACTACGCTAAACTGTGCTACTCCACATTCATTTTTGGCCGCGTCTTGAGTGGTGTCAACTTGTAATCAGTTTCGCTTATCGTTTGCTTTAGTCGGAAATCGACGTGTTGTCGCATCCATATGTAATATAACGCTGTTTCCTTCCCTATAATAATACAACTATTGCATGTTGCAGATTGGAACATGGTGATTTGCGGTCTGTCCACAGCTTTCGTTGCGCACTCGTTGTAAACCAACTGTCCCCAGCCGAAAAATAACGACGCTCCACTCTTCAACATCTAGGAATTGTATGTTATTCCTACATCAACCGTTATTCTCAGTTGTGGCCAGAAGGAATAAAATACCTACAGGTACCGTGTGAACAACTCCTGCCGCGTCCGAAAATAAATGTGATGTAAAACTGTTTTTTGTAATACTTTCATTTGTTACACCGTGTAAGGCACACGTATGTCTTTACAAACATGTGTAACGCAACATATGTTTCCAATAATGGTTCATTACATAGCATTCTTTCAATATTATCCATTGAAAACCTAAGAACAACATCTACTACCTATACAAATACCTCTCCGCCGCATGCTGTTAACAAATTTTATGTACATACACATAACCGTTGACAAAGGTTTTACCATGTAGAATAACGTCAGGCTTCATGTGACAGTGGTTAATGTACGGACAGGTGTGTCATGTATAAGGGATACAAGTGAAGACCTCCTATATGCCAGTTTGTGTACTTGCCTTAAACATCGAGGGTAAATGTGCGGTCTTGTCTTAAATACAGACATATCCATTTGCCCCGGAACGTGTCTTCTGTGACGTTCTCTATGGTCACTGTGTAAACCTCTTCACCATTGACGTGTTGACATCCCCCTGATATGGCCTGACCAACATCACGATCCCAGTCGAGAGGAGATTTGTTACCTCTCGGTCTGGTTATCTTATTCTTCAGTGTAAACGGACGACTGGCCACGACATCTCCCGGTGCTGTGATTGAATGACCGGCCACTTGTAATACGGAAAAGACATAAATTAACAAATGAAAATACCATTAAATCTGTCCTTGTACATTCTCCTCCAGGCAACCGAGACATTGAGGGTTTCCAACTCGTGATCCTGTACCATTAAATTTATTTAACGATGGTTAAAACTTTCGTTTGTCTTTAGCCTTTGGCAAGAAACAAAAGAAATGTTTGACTCGTGTTTAATAAATGTGATACTAATTTGTCAGCCATTTAAAAAAAAAATACTTCAGTCTAGAAGAGCAGACTCGACACACATTTAAAGGTTATGTAACAAAGTAAAACAACGCTCAATTAGGAGTTTTGTTTCAGGATCAACGGGTTTAATGGAAGAGTAAAGTAAGTTCAGATTGTTTCTTACCTCAGATAAATGATTATTTTTTTTGGAAATTCCAAAAAGTTACTGCCATAATGATGTTACACTATATAGGCCACCAGACCTGGCTGTAAACCAGAAAGAGCCTCATAATCGAATTCCATTTCAGTATTCGTGCTGGTGCATATTCTTTGGATAATCTAATCAGGTACAAAATTCCTCTCGGGGTGTTGTCTTAAGAGTTCTCTACGTAACTCTTGCACAATTTATTGGAGAATCTAATTTCGAACATTGCCCTTTTGCTGATTAGGCCTCTGTATGGTAGTTTTCTTCAATTTGGCTTTCTTTGATCTCAGCAGACGGATTTAAAAATTGAGGTATATAGAAAAATGCCAGTTAAGAAAAACGTTTTAAACCGTGAATGGTAACAATTAAGAACACCTATGAGTAAGAAAGGTCAAAATTTTCAGTTATGTCATAGTTGCTTCATGTAGTATAGCTGAAAGCATATACCGATCAAACACATTCCTAGTAATAGAATTTATTGCAAAATGAGAAAATTCACGAAAACTGATTTGCTTGACAAGTAATTTGTCCCTGCCGCACTTTACAGAAGCCTTCCGCTGATATTTATATACATATATTATATATCTCTTTTCTCTGACCAGTAAAGTGGGTTGGTAGCGGGATATCTTTTAGTGGTTAAGAAGTTTGTCTTTCACACCAGATTTGGGTTCAATCGAAACCCCTGTAACTAATGATTGAAAGTCAACAAAGAAAACCCAGGGGTATGTTATCAGGAAAAAAAAAGATTGTACGAATACATATTTTCGGGTATTGACGGTTTTAATACATGTATTTATTTATTTATTTTTTTGATTGGTGTTTTACGCCGTACCCAAGAATATTTCACTTATACGACGGCAGCCAGCATTATGGTGGGAGGAAACCGGGCAGGGCCCAGGGGAAAGCCACGACCATCCGCAGGTTGCTGGCAGACCTTCCAACGAAAGACCGGAGAGGAAGCCAGCATGAGCTAGACTTGAACTCAGAGCGACCGCATTGGTAGAAGGCTTCGGGTTGTGCTGCGATAGCGCGCTAACCGACTGAGCTTTAATACATGTATCTTACGCAGGTAATCTGACAATCTACTTGTTCGCGCCTAGACATTACTATTTCGTATTAGAGTTCTTTTATCACATGAACTTGCTGTAAATAGTTGTGAAAGCTCCTGGATGTAGAACATATGCTATTAACAAGCCTCACGAAACTATGCTTAACAAAGTCAACGCTTTTAGAACACGAAAACGGTGTTTTCTGTATACTTTCATATTTCTATTTATTATTCATATGTAGAGGAAATATCAAGATTTGCGTCTGTCACGATAAAATGAGACGTTTCACAGAGTTACACACAACTTTTCATTACACCTTGTTAGTACACTACTAGTGACCCATGGTCCACAGTTGACTACTTTTATACATGAGTTACTCAAATCAATGCAGTCAATGAGTCTCCAATGATTCAATAAAGAAAGTCAGATAACTGAGGTATGGCTGAGTTATTTATCTACGGGGACATTACAGCACTTACATGACAAAACCAGGTCCATGCTACA
This sequence comes from Acanthopleura granulata, assembly GCA_016165875.1. Taxonomy (NCBI): domain Eukaryota; kingdom Metazoa; phylum Mollusca; class Polyplacophora; order Chitonida; family Chitonidae; genus Acanthopleura; species Acanthopleura granulata. The sequence continues at coordinate 195,126 of JABBOT010000035.1, forward strand.
CCAAGTTCAAAATAACGAAGTTTACCGGTTCCAGCATGTACTGAGATTAGATTCCGTCTCCCTCTTCCCACTCCACCGTTCGTTTTATTTTAGTGCAGCACTGAGGAGAGATATCTGTGTGTCTTGATGTTTTTCTGTCGTAATGGCCGCCGCAGAGGCTTACATACCTATAGGGTAACATTGGTAGACATAAGCACAGAAAAGGTGAATAATACGCTTGCTGATATACAAAGAATTTTACATTGTACATGTAAGTACGACCAGAACACGGATAACGTATGCAGGACAGGTACAGGGAGGCATGCGCGTAAAGATATGATAACATACGAGAAATGAAAATTGGATGAAGACACAGGTATCTCCCTTTACAAAAAGCAACATAAAAAGGTGGGATTCGGTAACAATGACAAATTAAGGCAAAAGTAGCAGAATGAAAGAATATAGGTGGGGATCTGGTGGGGATGGCGGGGTAGAACATTACAGGTCACTTGAATATAGGAAGCCTCCCAAGAGGCTTTAAGTCAATGATATAGAGTACATATAGGTGATTGGAATTGGATGGCAAACTCTTGTTTTTGTGTTAAGAAAAGCTGGTTGTTAGCTGTGTCAATGACGGGAGTGCTGTTCAATAGCATAGTGATAGGTACTTTATATTGGGTAAAGTTGGAATTAGTGATGTAGTCCAGATGGCTGAATTGAAAACTGTGGCAGATGTTTATATGAATTTCACTCTTGTTATCAGTACAATGTTCCGTGGGGCGTTATACCAGGCGTCTCTCAGCTTTACCAATATACTGACTACCATACCGAGGACATCTGAACTTGTATATTATATTATCACACCTACCATTGTTACCATATACGGATATTGGCTTATATGAGTGGATTTTAAGATAAAGAGGGTAATTGATAAACTTTTCATGAAGGCAAATGCGGCAGTGTCATACCTTGAGAAATGATTCTGAGCTGTGTTTGTTTTAAGTAACTCAAAATTGACCTAGATCAAAACGCAAAATTTTCACGACAAACGCAACACATACGAATTGTGTCGGAAGGAATATTTACAGTACCTTAGGGCACATCATAAATGGCACAAGATTTTTGATGGTCCCGAGACCAATGTTTAAAAATGTTTGTTGTTGAAGGTGACAGATATATAAACCTAGGCACTCTCGGGTTTTATTTGCGGTCGAATGCGTTACTTTTAGTCATAAAGTGGGAAACATGGCTTGTTTATTGCAAAAGTATATATCTCACTAGGTTTGAGCCTCGGACAGGGTCGTGGGTGGAGGAAACCGGGCAGAGCGCCTAGGAAATCACCGCTCTTCGCCGAAGCTACCTGGTAAACCTCCTGACTTTAAGCCGATGTTTCATATTTAGCTCATGAAGTAAATGAGAAATAAATTTGAAACATAGCAAAATAGTACAACTAGGTCATTGCTTGATTATCGTTAAGAGATATGACATTCAATAACATATTTTTAAGAGATCGTGATAAAACGTGAACTTATTACAGGAAAATACATGGAATGATGTTGCAAAGGAGTTATATTTATTACAAAAGCAAAATCGGAGAGGAAGTCAACAGGAGCTAGACTTGAGCTCAGAGCAACCGCATTGGTGGGAATAGTACTATTTAAGGATTTACATGAACAGTTAGAATAGAAAACTAACTGCGGTGAATTGACAAGACGATACACTGTACCAACTATGACACTGGCGTTTGCTCACCGTCCTGTAGCCCTTTGTATTTACAGCAATTGATATAGAATTTGACATGGATGTAATGGTCAGAGTAGCTGCCTTGTATTTTCTTCATTCATGCGTGATGAGGTTTAACCCCGATTAAAATATTATAAACATCCATGCCATATAAGCATCACCGCTTACGCCGCCATGATGGTAAACATGTGTTAGCACTTGGAATTTGTTTATTTTCTGTATTGATGTAATGCACCGACTCGAAGTGTAAGTGGAATCGAGAGAAAGCGTACCTGAAATGGCTGAAGCTCGTTACTTGAGTTATGCGTGTTACTGTCCTGTACTGTTGTAGGAATGGGAGTCGTGTCCGACTAGGTGAGGGGTTTGCTGCGCACTTTTGGGGATTTTTCTTTTACTATCAGTTATATTTCATATCAAATTTCTTTTCTACGTTACAAACACGTGCAATACACGTGATCACAGAAACTCGCTGGGACACACGATACTTGGGTTCAGTGTTAACCCTCCACAGACTCCTTTCAACATTCTTCAGATCCCGTTGTTCTCGGGGTCTCGATGGCAACACGATGCTGTATCGTGTACTTGTACATCAAGTTCCCTCGGTATCCCTTGCCTACCACCAATGTGGCTCTTGTCACAAGTGAGACAGTTGACCAGTGTAACGTGCCAAAATCATTAGTTTACGCCAGTTTCCTCCACTCATAATATACAGCTCGCCTTGCCACAAGAGAAATGTTATTGAGTATAGCAATAAACAACAATTCAAAGAATCATTGGACAGGGAGCATGTAGCTTCGGATACATGTACCCATATGCTTGTATCCAAGGAGCCAGAAAGACAGAGACCCTCTTCTTCGAATCACGGGAGATTGTCGGGAGTATTTTAAAGCGCTATAATGATCTAACCCAAGTATCACGAAGACTTAGCCTTAACTTGTGGTATTATGCCTGAACATAGATTTGGACATCAACTCCAGGTTTCATTTTTGCCATGAAATTCAACCCTTAATATTAAACTCCCTCAGGTGGATCAGAGTGTCAACACGATAAACTAATTTTAAGTTTAAACTTATTCTATACTTCTTCTTAACTTTGTGATCATGGGGTCTAATTTTTTATATGGCGGAAAGGAATGGTAGTCGTGTAATGCTACACGTATACCGATTTTGTCCGTCCATCCGTCCATTGATACATACATACAGATGAAATCATGTGTCGCGACTCACATTTGTCCATTTTCTGTGCTTGCCATGGTAGCGAATCACCAGTTTTTATTCAACGAGTACTCTACAATCACATTGCTGTAAAACCAGGGCATCGACATCGGTGTGACAGTCGGCAAATTTTCACACGTTACCGGTGAAATCCGGCCTGTGGCCTTGAACATGATGTTATTATTTGCTATTCCATTAGACGCTGCATCAGAAATGGTCTTACGCAGTGAGAACAACTAAAGACAAAATTTGTAAAAACTTCCATAGTATATTTAGAAAGACCGAAACGAAATTTGTGTGATTTTAAATGATCTGTTCTAGAGTTTCTCAACAAGTACATGTGGGAAAACTTTAAATTCAAAGTGAATGGAGCAGTGATGAAGTAGCCTTGACAATACTCTCCACGTATATTTGAAACATTTCCGACAAGATATGCAGACGCTCTATGCGCGATAGATAGTAACGCTGCTTTATTTATATGACTAATGTTTCACATAGGTACCCTCATATGACGATGGGTGCGTGTGCATGTGAGTTTATTGGTACTCAAATGTGTGATAAATTCGATCTATTAGACAAATCTTACATAAAAGAATGCTGGAATATGGCCCTTCAGGTCCCTAACCAAGCGCAACTTTCATTTTAAAATGACTAACCATGAGAAGTTCACACTGGACAAAATATGTTGCTAAATCACGGCGTGTGTTGATTTTCCGTGAGACAAAATCAATCTGTATACACCACAGGCATTTCCACATCCCCCATCCATTATACTGGCTGTCATCGTGTAAGAGAAGATTTCTGCAATCTGGCATTTAACACCAATCAACCAATATATAATGTTGACTGTTTCGGATTCAGTGGAGAATGGAATTAGAGCAATCTCCCTTTAAAATGAAACGAAACAATTCCCACTCAGTCACGGATATATTTTGATGTATATACATTGTACTGAATAAAATCTTCGCGTCATGAACAGTTCATATCTGAGGCACATGTCTTGATTAGCGACAAACTAACGTTCCACACTGATTACATTTACGAGACTAGAGCTTCCTTTTAATCTGTGAAAAATTTGTCGACGCGGTACATGTACAAAAACTACCTAAACTTTTAATTAATATCTAATATATCAAATATATCAAAAACTGACCGTATTCGTGGCCGAGAACATACATGTATATTCTGTAGGCGTATGGTCTTGCTGACAGTGACTACATGTCCATGGGTGCACACATCTTACAGATCAGGGTAATAATAAATTTTCGTTATGGCGGGTAAGTTTTCACTGCGAGTATATCTTAATTCATAGAAGAGGTCGGTGAAGCTGACAGGATAAGTGTGGGAGAACATAGCTTCCTCTGCTATCAACAGGCTTTAGGGAAAGTGGATTGGTAAAAATCTTATCTCAGTAAAGACGAAAACTGCAGCAAACATGTTTGTAGAAATCGCCATTATAAAACAAAAAACACTTATAAACAAAAAAGTTTATATAGCATTTCTCATCAAATAAGCTCATATAACCTCACTGTGAATCTTGTTTTGTTATCAGTTCCATGTGGCGAAAAAATTCTGTTATTCCTTCGTGAGTGTTAAAAATCTAAAACAATTATTCCTCAAGTTCTTTTAGCAAGGCTTTGTGCCTCGTTTCATAAAAGAAACTGAATACGTTTTGATGGAATTCGAGCGCACACGAGTACACCACACTTGATCGAAATGTAAAAAATAATTATTCTAAGAAATGATTGTTCCGTAGATAGGGTGGCTGTTCTGGTTTCTCAGATGTGAACAAATAAAGGGGATGCAGTGTGCTCATAATTTCGCAAAAGTTATGGATAAAGGTCATTATTATAATGTCTCAAAGATGAATACATGGGAATGGTCTCACAGAGCTTCTAAAGTTATTTTGCTTCAGCAACATGCTTCTGTACGTAAGTGGTGTTTGACTTAAACTTACAAACACTGCAAAATCTATCGAAGTTATCGTGTTCTGTCTCTCGCGGCCCTATAAGCATTTTTCTCGGGTTTTTTCGAGTTACCCTGAAAAAATCTTCCATTGCATACGTTATTTGAAGGATGATGGATTGATTTTCCGTTGATCTAATGGATTAATCCGTTTGACTAGGCATTAATTCGTTACATACATACACATATTGGTTTACATGACCAGTACATTCCATGGAATGATTTGCGCTAAGGCAATAGGGTGTGTTTCAGGGATTTAGGCTGCTCTTATAAACAAACCATAGTCAATTCACAGAGAGCTACTGCCACAATGGTGTAGCCTAAATCTGTGGATTCTACACAAATAATTCCCCACGGCTTTGAAAACCAAACGCGCATCCCTCGGTGGACAGAGCACAGTCCTCAGAGTTGGGCCAATAATTCCAACGTCTTCAAGATCAGAAAAAAGGATTTGTCTCTGAGCAGTGTACTGCGGACACACGAGTAAAACATGATGGATGGTCTCCTCAGCCTGACAAACATCACACAGACCTGAATCTCTTGCCTTGAATCTTTTCAGGTAGCTATTATGTGGGAGGTGTCCTGACCGAAGTCGGAAGCACAGGATTTCTGATTTTCTGCTAGAAAAGGAAAAAGGGAAGCTGTTGTGAAATTTGACAACAGGGTTAAACTAGTGATAAAAACGGTACTTTTCTGAGGCGTCACACTCAGTTTGCCATAGTTTAAATGTCAATGACTTCACTTCATTTAGAGCCTCGGATATGGTCAGTTTGGTATTAGAGGTGACATCACGCAAGGTTCGTTTGGATAGTCTATCTGCTCGTTCATTGCCGGGCACCCCAGAATGCCCAGGAACCCAAGCGAAGCAAATGTCAAGACCGGCAAAGAATAGAGAGGACGACAGAAAAAATACTTCGCACAGGACAGGGTAGCATTTTGTCCACTTAAATGACGTCATTGACTGTAAAGCACTAAGAGAATCTGTGAATAGAACAGATCTTAATGGTCTTACATCCAAAAGAAAGAGCAGAGCATTCAGAATTGCATAGAGTTCTGCTGACAGGTTATCCGACAATCTAAGAACTTTTTCATATCGCAATTCTGGTACGCAAACCGAAGCACCGACCTCACCAGTAGCAGGGCATCAGTATAAATTTGCATGTATGTAGACCAACTATTGCTTATGTATTCGTAAGAAATCACAGAAATATGGTAAGGACTGTCTGATTTCTGGACCTGAGAGTGCAGGTCCGTGTATATAGATGGTGGTTGGGCCTTCCAGGGGGGAGATGGCGGGACACATTCCTTCTGTAACGGTCCGATATTGAAGCCAGCACTCTGCAAAATATCCTGGGCACGAACATTGAAAGGCTGTGACTTTTTATTCACATTATAGAGAGAATCATAACAAGATGGTGAAAACACTGAACTGGCGGAATTATGTAGAGAGCTTTCTAACTTCATCCCAAATTTTGCTGTTCGCAGTTTGCGTCTGATTAAAGGAGGCCATTCCTGGCAGTGGACCTGAAGAACATTTAAAGGAGTTGTTTTCATCGCTCCAGCGCAAATTGGTAACGCTGCATACTGGGTAGAGTCAAGTCTAGATTTTAAAGTATCGCAGGCCGAATCAAAAGCTTCACATCCATAATCGAGCCTGGATCGGATTAACGATCTATAGATTAAAAGTAAGGATTTATAATCAGCATCCCACCTTTTCCCATATATAGGCCTCATCAAGTTAAACACTTTTTTGCATTTGAGAACAACATTATCAATGTGTTTGCGCCAGGTCAATTTGGTGTCAAAAGTGACACCCAAGTATCGGAAGGATGAAGACGTCTAGAGCCTGTTGGATGTGCCACTTAGCAGGGTTCAGATCCTGGCACTGGAACCAAAGAGCTTTGTCTGCAAAAAAGAGTACAAGGGATCATTGGATGAATGATAGAGGGCAGGTCATTTATAGCAATGTTGAAAAGAGTGGGAAATATTACACTACCCTGAGGAGTGCCATTCTCAATATTCACTGGATTTGAGTATGTCTTGCCAATTCGAACTCGTATAACTCTCTCAGACAAAAAGCCTTTCACCCATCCGAACATTTTACCTCCGATACCAATATTCTGCATCTCTGATGAGTAACCAGCTTCTCCATATCATGTAGTATGCCTTCCCTATATCCAAGAACACAGCCAAGACAGATTCTCTGTTTAAAAATGACTTTTGGATAGAGGACACTAAATGCACTAAATGATCTGATGTGCTGCGGTTATTTCTAAACCCACTCTGCACGTCTGAAAGTATATTATTTTTAGCTAGAAACCACACAATTCTGGAGTTTATCATGGTTCCCATCGTTTTACACAGCCCTGATGTTAATGTTATCGGGCGGTACGACCCCGGCTCTGCAGCATTCTTTCCTGACTTGGCAATAGGTATCACAGTGGCTGTTTTCCAGCACGCGGGGAGACTCATTCTTGACCAAATAGTGTTGTACAACAACAACATAGTTTTCAGACATTCATCAGGTAGGTTTTTTAACATAGAGTAATATACCCCGTCCTCCCCTGGTGTGGAATCTTTTTCCCCACTCAGAGCTTGCTTGAGTTCCAGGAGAGAAAATTCATCATTAATGACCAGGTCATCGAACAAAATATTTTCAAAACTATGGAGTAGCTCTAGTTGTTCTTTATGTTTGACAAAATCAGAAACAAAGTTGCTAGAACTTGAAACATGAGCAAACTTTTGCCCTAGCAGATTACACTTATTAAAGTCACTAACACAGGATTAGTTATCAGATATCAATGTAGGAATATTATTAGACTTCTTAGCCCCACTTAATGCCTTCAGCTGGGCCAATACCCTCTTTAGTGGTGTTGAACTAGTAATGCCAGAGCAATTTTTTCGCCAATAGGCTTTCTGGGATTGCTTGATTATACGCTGTCCAATAGCCTTACATTTCCGATAAAAAACGATATCGTTGATCAGACGGGTATGAGACGCCCTGTTCTTAGCTCTCTTACGCTGACGTATGGTATCAGCACACTCTGTTGTCCACCATGGAACTGGGGACACTGGCTGCAGAATTGATAGCGTTGTTATTAAACTGATCAATGTTATGAGAAACAACAGATCCATTCAATGACGACAAGCATTCAGGGGCATAGGTATTCCAATCAACTCTTTGTATTGTCCTTCTAGGCTGGTTATCTACATCATTATAGTGTGGTGATACCCCAAATGTAGCAACCATAGTGTAGTGATCACTTCCATTGGGTGAATCGTGGTCCACATACCATGAAAAACCAGAACATAACTCGTTGGAACACAAAATCAAATCAAGGGCAGATAACTTGCCCGAGCGGACGTCGAGCCTTGTTCTACATCCGTCTTTTAACATAATTAGATCATTATCTTGGATGAAGTCTTCAACTACGGAACCATTGGCATCAGTTGACGAGCTACCCCATAACACATTATGTACAGTAAAATCACCACAGATTATTTTAGGGCCCTTAGCAGTCGATACAATGGCACTGAGCTCGGAAATATCTAGTCTATACAAGCGTTGTATAGGTTTACTACATTCTGTAAGGAAAAATTTGAAATCCCTGGACTTCAATACTGCGAAATTCTGGGAAGCAAATTTCCGTGAATGAAATAAAACTTTTCATTAACCTAGCCAGCCCACCTCTGGCCATGCCATTTCTAAATGAATGAATGAATGCTTATTGTTTAACGCCCTACTCAAGAATATTTCACTTATATGAAGGCGCTGTCTCCTTGGTGCAGGACGGATTTCCACCGTATCTTTTGTCTGGTGCTGCCTCACCGAGACGACTTGTCGAAGTCACCCAACAAGCCCCTCACCCAGTCATATTATACTAACACCGGGCCGACCTGTCCACTCTTATTGCTGAGCGTCTAGCGAGGAAGAAGGATGTATCATTTTTTAAAGTCTTTGGTAAACCACGACTCAGAACCCAGATTTCCGCGAAACCGGACTCTCTACCAACTGCTCTATCCGGGCGGGTCATGCCAATTCTGTCAGTTCTTTTTCATGACATGTCCTGGGAATGTAGGGTTATACTTAGGTTTAAGAAATGTTTCTTGGAGACAAATTACATCAGGCTCAACATTAAGATCAGCTAAGAAAACTTTGAATTCTTGACCATGAGCAAAGAAAGACTGAATGTTTTGATGCAGTATACAGAAAGCCATCGTGAGAAATATAAACACACGGATTTTTAGATTTCTTGTATAATCCATTATTTACCGGCGATTTTCCTTTGCTTCAGCACAGCCAGAAGCTCTGAGGGAACAAAGGCCTCACTACCAGAATGGCGACGAGCACAGTCAGCGATGAAACTGATATCTTTCGAGTTCTTAGGAACTTTAGCACAACCAAACAAAATTTCTGTTATCATTGCTACAACATTCGCGAGGGTAACATCCGAACAGTAGTCCGTCATTGTCAGTCTGTACGGCAATAGAATTAGTATGTGGTCCGGGTTTAGGGATAGGTGGTTTCGGGTGTGACACATGCTCAAGGACTCTAGGTGCCTGGGAACACTCTACATTGCTTTGGTCGGACTGTAGGCTACATGGCCGGGATAAGTGTGTTCGGGACGAGCGTTGCGGACAGATTTTAAAGCTGCGGAGAAGAGACATACTCGGTAACTCTGATATACTGAGCCTTACTTGCCTCCTTCCTAGCAGGACAGCCGCCATAAGCAGCACTATGGATACCTCCACAGTTGACACGTTTGTGGGAGGCTATGTTTGGACATTGCTCATAGTCATGAGAGTCACCACAGCGGGAGCAGCGAGGGGAACCTCTAAAAGATTTCGACGTATGATTTAGGCGCTGGCAACGGAAACATCTCAACACAGGGGGGGGTATAACGCTTTACAGTAAATTTCTCATATCTCACTTCCGTTGGAAGGTCATCTCGATCAAAATAAAGCAAAATAGGTCACAATAATACCTGACGATCTTTACCCTTTTTCATCCGTTCAGCTTTAATGCATTTCTCTTTACGTAAAGCCACTCGAATTTCCAAAGCTGTTACAATTTCTCCAACACCATATATGACACCCTTGCATGACGACATGGATGGCTGGCAGCATTGTATGTCTTTGCCCATTATTGAAGTCAGCCAAAGCAAACGCTTGGCCTGGCCCCTGTCAGAGCATGTTACCTGCAAGTCACGTGATGGCAGTTTTTTTTTACGGACTTCACCCTCCCAACAACTTCATGTGAGGCTTCAGCAAATTTTCGAGGAATCAACGAGGGCACCGGGAATCCACCTACACCCGACATGACAACATCTAAGCTGCAGTTTGTTTCAGCTTCTCGTGCTTTCTGTCCGCCCTCGCCTTCCTCGCTGTCATGCGTATTTCGCACCTGCGAATAAACTAGGTGCTAGCACAGTGAGATTATTTACAAGACAGTTAGGAGAGAGGAGGGGAGCCTCTGGGGCGACTCAGACACCAAATTGAAAGACGAAAAGAGCCCTTGTCAGTTCAAGAGTGACAGGGCAATGTACAAGAATCAGAAAACCTCACAGAATAATAGATCATTTATGTTACGAAATCACTATAGACTTTATACAATCACGCTAACCTACTTAACTATATACATTTACTTTCAAAATTACACAGATTTAGTCAGGCACAAGCAACTGGAGTGCAACAACAACATAAGCTCAGCTTACTAGTGGAAAAACACGTCCGTCCCGCTTGCTGACCAACCGCCGTTTTCGGCATTAATTCGCTACCAGGCACGGAATTATTCATTACCGGGAACAAATTAATCCATCGAATTAAAAAAGGCAGTCCTTCATTCCTCAAATAACGGATTTAAGGGAATATTTTTTGAGAATATTTAACCTCTGATTCCAAAATATATATTTCACTTACACTAGCACAGATTTGGAGCGACCATTTCGCCAGTGAAATCTTCAGGGCCAAACCGTACACACATAATCTTACAGCGAACACCAGGAAGTTAAATTCCTGTCAAAGTTAAGCCACAGGTAACTGCGCTAGATCATAGTCAGTCAGCTATATTGTTCTCTTGTGAATGAGTCAGACAATCCTGTACATGTGACACTCAGGCCTGTTTGTGTCGTGAGAAATACACTGACACAATCCGACCCCAATCGCAGACGACTGTTTCGGCCTTTGAGGGGAAACGGGACGAAGTGCAATTAATGTAATTAACGTCCATACCAGGCTGCATCTGTTCGTTCTTGTTCGATACATGAGATCCATGTACAAGCACTCAAACACGACAATCCGCCCACGACGCAGTTTGTCACAAGTTTGCGATTGGGACATAATTTTTAAAAAATGGCGCCAGGTTGCACATTGAAGGGGCTCCTAGTTGCCCGTGTAGACGTTTGTACAGTCAAAGATTTGCTGAAGATGACTTGTCCGTATGTCACGAGTGGAAATGCTCGACAGTGACTTTTTTTTTGCCCCAGCCTGGCAGTTTACCCAGGCACTCCGATTTTCCTCCATCAGTTTCAAACTGACCGTCATCGTATACGTGAACAATCCTTGGGTATGTCGTTATATTACAATTAAACGGACAAATGAATATTATTTAGTGGTTAGCTGGTAGTGACGGGGCTTGTCCAGCAAAACGTTGGGACAAACACAGATCGAGGTCAGTCCCGGGATTACGAGGGAATTTCTGGGTTGTTTGCCTCCAAAATTCCTGACAGTAACCTTTCGACGATGCCATTTATTAACCTTCTTTAAAGAGAACATGTGTAATTGGCTCGTGGGGAAGTTTGTCAGTAACTTGCCAAACATTAAGATAGGGTTCACACCAGGCATTTTTGTGTCCACCGATAAACTGACAGGGTTAGTATGAGGAAAACATCCTACGCATGGTAGTAAATAACTACCGAATAATTAAATAAATAACATCTAATATTTAATGCTTTCAGGGGGAATTCTTAAATTTATATTTGAGGAATTTATTGACAAATTTGCTGACAGCCTAAATGGGATTCGAGCACGTGTCCAGTAGTAATTCCTGGAGCTCACGCGCGTAAATTTATACCTATATCTACACATGCAAGCTTACACCGGGCTTTCGGTATATAGAGTACAAGGCTCTTAGATAGTTAAGAACTAGGTCACTAAAGTATTATTATCGTGTTTAAACGCGTTAGTTGACACGAGATGTATCTCCGCTTAAAAATCCGAGTGAGCACGGGTGTGCAAACTTCACCAAAGGCATCGCTAGCATGTTCATACCCCTTCATTGCTCATAAAAGATTCAGTTCTGGCTACTAACATTTGTGTTTCGTTACTGTTCATTGAAAAAGATTATAAAATTCTCTCTTGAATGTAAAAATCTATTCAAAGTTCTATGAATTCGTTGTTGATTTATCTTCGTTTAAAGTCTGGAGTATTGTGCTGCCGACTGAAGGCGCCCATGCGTTTGAACTTATGAAGAAGTGACTAGTAAAAGAGCTGAGGGATGTCAGCTGCTTATAAGCCATGACATAAATGTTCTAAATCGTCTCTCAATGTAAACACTGTTTTAATGTTATATGTTTTAATCATGACAAGCACATGGGTGAACAATACTGCGAAGTATTTACAGGCCATTGTGTTGTGGTGGGAGTAAGTTTCTTGATTATTTCATGTAATAAAGTGACATATATACTGTTGTAGTTGTAAACACAACCCTGGCAAATTACTACAGTCTCACGGGACAAGAGTGCGCCTCGCTTGCAACAATGACGTCACAGCCTAACCAGAATGACTCCCTTTCATGCTAACCGACTTAACACGGTCAAATATCGTAACAGCTATTAGAATAAACATGATATTGTGTAACCTTTTCGGTAAACTTAATTTGGAACATGCGTTGTCTTTCACATGAAATGTCTTTAAAGTCCGCGTACAGTTGATTTTGTCTTCTATCACTCGTACTGAGCTGAGAAAATTTTACTTGCGTACTAAATTGCTTTAAATTGGAAAACTCAGCCTGTTTTGTTATATACATGTATATGTCCTCTAAAACAATATTTACAGTACCTCTTTTTATTTGAAATGAGAATAAACAGTTTTTATGAAGGGTCATTTGATACTGAAAATTCTGATACAACAAGATCATTAAAATAAACAAAAAATGAGAAATGTGAGCATTAAAGAAGGAGTAGCGGTTGAAAAGTAATATAAATGTAATAAATAACAAATAATGAAGAGTGTAACGTCACATGTAACTACATGTATTAGCGTGTAGGGTTCGGTTATTTAACAAAGCAAAAAGATCTGATCGCAACCGACTGTATTCAGTATCATTCTAACAATCAATCAGGCATACTTCTAGGGCAATCTGGTGTTTTCGTACAGACGATTAGTGTCAAACTTCGGTGCTGCATTCGTCCTCAGTCTCTCATAGGTTGGGTCTGACAATAGACACAATGAAACAGATGAGATACAGTGCTGATCCCAACACAGGCACGAAGTAGGATCCTCTCTCGAACGCCTTATCTATAGACTAAACAATCTAAAGCTATCAAAGTAAGCCAGGACGTTTTTTAGGTCACATTATGCAGAGAATCTTTACAGTACAGAACTCTGAGAAAAGACAAAAATTTGGACAACTATATTGATGTTGCATAAATTTATCCAGTTTTCGCAGCAAGTACATTGTCCTGACTGTATCACCAATCCTAGTACCTGTGGAGTCATTTGCCGTAGTTGTGAGGGAAGTGTTCTCATACTCAGCAATCGGGGCTCTGGAAAGGTAAGATGGACATTTAGAATAATATTGTAATTTTAACTGTTGCAAAATCAAAGTGATGAAACTAAAGCATGATATGTGTTTTTCGAGTTCACATATTCCTTGCATCAATTGTTTCCAAGAGTCTGACCTCTTGGCCAAAAATGACCCTGAATACAACTAACTATACGTCAACAACGGTGAATGACGTCTGTCACAGAACATGTGGACAGGAAAAGCCTCGCAAGATTTCACTAGTAAACACAAATGAGTAATCATTTATGAGAAAGTGCATGGTTTTGATTACTGTTACTGTAATGTTTAACAATAAATCAAACACCTATCATGACATTTACTCACGAATTAACGTAGACCGGGTCCTCAGGGGAAGATGGTGACAGGCTTAGGGTTTGATAGACAGGCGCTGAAAGCAAAATACAACGTATAGGTTATATACGTTTACCTTTCCAGACATCACATCAACATAAAAGACTACAGCACAGATAGTAAAACCAGAGCAGCAACAACTGTGTGATTGCTGGTAAATCGCCCCACGCTACCTGTGAAATCAGGCCTCTTGTCAATTTTCTTAAGGTAGGGTTTCATTCTAACTGTTCATGTAAGTGTTTAAGAAGTAACAGCTCACAAAAGCTCCTTGCACTATGGCCAAGTACAAACTATGACACGTCATTGGTCTAGGATTACTCAGAGTGCTGCGTTGTCATCACAGTTAACGTATATATACACAATAACATGAAAACAGTGCAAAGGGAGCAGGTGTCGGGGATGTTTTGTCCACCAGCAGAATCCCTCATTATGCAGGAATACAATACAGACGTTAGTACAGACGTCACATCGCAAGAAGTCTTTAATATCAATATACGTTTTGTTGTCTCATCATTGGTTTATGATTCATGATATGGGGATGATCCTTGTACAGGATGGCCTGTTGTTTTCTCACTGAGACACGGTGTCATGATAGGTGTCATCCACGCACAGTGAAAAAATATAGTTCACGGTAAAATCTACACACTCTTTCTTCATAGAGATTCTGTTATGATTTGAAAAAAAACTTGGGGTCATAATAAAAGGATAGAAGTTCTAATCTTACCAGCCATGATGGGATTCTCTGCCATTTCCTGATGGTTGGGTGGAACTCTAAAACACATAAAATAAACTTGCTGAAGTAATTAACACGAGCTGTTACTAAGACTATTTTCTGTAATTACTACCTGGGTCAGGAGTAGTATAATACGTGGCCCAGAGGATCTCGGTGATTTTCTTATGGGATTGCCGCTCGGAGTCTCACTACATAATAACTATGGGTTCCGTCTCTTTATACAGTGCGGCTCGTAGCCTCACTTCATAACAAAGAAGGGCTCCCTCCTTTCATGTATTGCGGCTGGTAACCTCATTAGATCATAAGTAAGGGTTTGTTCTATGTATGAAGTGAGGCTCAGTTGGGAATGTTCTGGAATGTTCTGAAGGCAAAAAAGTCTAGGTTAAGATGTGCTGTGCTTGTGGAAAGTACTGGAAAAAGAGTAAAAATCTGTAGGTGAGGTTGACTGAGTACGGTGGGAGGCTAGTCCCCCTATACAAGTTGTTTCTGTTCCCAGTGAAGAAACGTAGTAGAGTCTGGGTTGAAGTTATGAACAAACGGCAGGAAATCTCCTGTCGTAATAAAAAGAAAAACCATAAAAAAATTGGGAATCCCCTTCTGGGCTGCTGTGGTGTATGTATGTGCGAAGGTTGTAGGGAGTTCTGGAAAAAATGGCTGTCGGTTCGCAGTGAGAATAAAAATAAAATAAAAGAAAACGACCTAGAATAGTCGATATAGGAATATAAGCGCCTGTGTGTGTGGGTAATGAGTTATTGCTATGTTTGCAGCTAAGTCAAGCATACACGCGTTGGTAGAGTAGGGCTTAAGACTTGTGGTACATATAGATTTTGATACACACCCACACACACACATTTATATATATATATATACATATATATATACACACACATAGATAGATAGATAAAGTGACAGACAGGTACAAGCTGAGTCTGGGTTTCCTTTGTGTTCTGTTTTGTGTGTTCTGAACGTCGTCAAAGCGTAAACCGGCACAAGCTTGAAGCTCACCCGTCGGGGAGATCTTTCTGTAGTTGTCAAGTCTGTGATCGCCAGTTCAAGCGGATGTCAGACATGAAATGACATCGTTGAATGCAGCGCGAAGACCGTGACATGGGAGAACGGACAGGTATTTTTTTTAACACTGTCATTATCATATACCATACACCCACAGCATGTCGTGTTTTTTAGCGAGAGGCGTAATGTTATATCGTACATTGTAAATAAGGGGAGTGTTCTTTGTATGTTGCGTACATCATAAGCTGATAGTCCATCATACGCATGGAGGGAGCACATGATAGGTACACGTATATATAAGTACATTTAGGAATATAGCTAAGTATATATAAGCACATCTAGTTATGTGTGTATAGTTATATCTATATAGTAAATAGCTATATATATATACATATATACATATATATATATATATATATATATATATATATATATATATATATATATATATATAGATAGATAGATAGATAGATAGATAGATAGATAGACACACACACATCATACATCAGAAAAGATTTACATACATCCCCTAGCCCCAGGTAAAACCCCACCCTGCAACATGAGACACTTTATTATACGTGGACATCAAAATAATAAGCACATTTACTTACATGCATATGAAGCGCTTGTAATAAACAAACTTACTCTATTTCTCTCGATGAGGGGTTTCCTGGAACAATAAAAGCGGAAGTGTCAGTGTTACATTTGTGGACAGCATAAGATCGACCATGAACATTTTATGTACAGGTCTATCATTTCTAGAGTTATTTGAGATTTTTCATTCTTTGTAAACAAAAATTACACTTGAATTAACGGCACAAGGCTGACTCACATCCCCAATGATGTTTTCAAAACTTTGTCAATAACACTTAGCTCATGCTTTCAAAACAGCAAGGCTCATGCCGCAATTTCACTGGTGTCCAAACCATAAATTCTAAATCCTTAAAAAACACATTTATTTGGGAAAACATTATTTTCAAAACGTTTTGATTATGGCTCACTATTTGGGTTGTAATGTTTCAGTGTCAGGGAAATCAGAGGACGGTAAGAAGAATACCACAAAACACATTAGTGTGAAACACAGATATTAAGATGCACAGAAAGCAACAACCACAAATCGTGCAATTTACTTCAGATCAAGAGAGAATAACCCAGGATTCAGAAAGATAACTGACATCACTGGTATAACTAAAATTTTTATTTGCAAGGGTTTTTGCTTCTCTTTGTACTTCTGTTTGTACGTGTGTGTTTTAGATGAACATGGCTTTTGTAATTAATACGGCTTTTCAATAATTTTTTTACCTCTCTTTCTTCAGAGAAGGATTACTTCGCAAGCTAGGGCAACTCCGAGCAGAACTATACCTCCGGAAATACCGCCTGCCAGAGGGGCGGACAAGGGAATGGAATTACTCTTCTGGTCATCAGTAACTGTTAAACACGAGTTTATATAGCCTTCCGATTAAGGTTGTAATATACACTTTTCCTTTTATATATGACGACACGCTTAGGTACATTCTTATACCCAATCTTAAGATCTTAGATGACAATAAGACCGCTTGTCCTTCACCAGCATGGTTTGCATATCAGTACGTCATAAATGCATGGGAAAGTCAGGCAATAATTTGCCAAAGGTCGATGGTGTGAAGCCCATCACTTCTGTCCACCCATAACAATGACGGCTATCATATAAGTGTAAAATTTTAGAGTTTACAGAGTTTAACAAAGAATAGCAAAATAAATAACGTCCATTTGGAAAAACTCATGGTACCGGCCAAGCGATTGGTTGGCACCTAATTTCGTCAATTTATCTTCCTCTTTTTGTATTCTCTTTCTCTTATTGATATCTCTTCCAATGTTGTTTATCTCTGATTATGTCATACTTTTCACACTGACAGCTCCTCTCTGGTCGTACGTGGGAAGGCCTGCCAACAACCGGCGGTTGGTCGCAGGTTTCCTGTAGAGTCTGCTCGGTTTCCTTCCACCATAATGCTGTTTGCCGTCTTATGGGTGAAGTAATCTTGAGTGCGGCGTAAAACACCAATTAACAATATCAATAAAAAATATATATACTGACAGCAATCTCACCACTACCGATAGAACAGGTTTCCAGAATTTTCTCAACAAATTGTACAAAATTTTCATACATGAATACAGTATATAGTTTTACTAGCAGAAGTTCTCCATACCATAACATCTTTCTCTCACAACTATCTGCAAGTTGCATGTCGTCTTTAAATTTCTCTGCATGTGTTGATTTCTTTGTGCTTGATCTGCTACAGAAAGCTCGTGCTTACCTGTTACCCCACATCGAATTCAAGTGTGTATATTTTCTGTTCACGTGTTTACATGCTACACCAACCTCATATTTACCTTTAAGTGTACAATTTGTCTCTACCGTGTCACTTTTGTTCCACCTGTTCATACCATACACCCTGAAGCTGTAGTTTGTCCCCTCCTCGAGATCCTCCACCACGTGGCCTTACAACCACACCCTCTCCTGGGTCTGTTATCTCACCAGGTAATTCAACCCAACCACCGCCCTTCTGTCTGTACTGCAGTTTAAGTCTGTGTGGAACCGCCATCGAAACACGAAATCCACGTCACATTGGCATCATGGTTTTTACAAAGGACGGATGTCAAAGAAGGTGGACATGGTCGATCTGAAATATAGGACAATGGATAAGTATACTGATTTCAGTCGTGTTTTGTGCATTGGGTGTTTCCTCCACTTGTGTACTTAAACTACACATGAGACTTTGTTTTCCGTAATTAATCATAAACGTACGAAAGTATGAGCGGGTAGCAGAAATTCTAATAGGTCTTAAACAGTTCTCCGGCGGATTAAAAATGATTACAAAGCAAGGCAGGAGTGAATGGAGCATTTGGGAAAGGAAATGTCATAATAAAGCTCTTATAATATTACAAAATATACACAACATATCTGAAATACTTACCGCGTAACAACTTTTGTTAGCGACTTTGCTAATGTTGTAAATTATTCTGGGTGGCAGTGCTTGTATACTAGTCAGGTATTCAAACACATGTACATCGGCTTCAGTTACTGGATCGACGTAAATATTTCATATTATTCAAAAATTTGACTTCAGCATGCAACGTCTTTGTTAATATGGTGATTTGGAATGTAATTATACACCCGGATATAAATATATGGTGTCTCAAAAGTAACACATAGGTTGAACTTTCTGATTAAAAAATCTGAATTTTATACGCTGACATTTGGCAGCCAAGTTTCACTCTGAGAGAGTGAGAATGCCAGTAATCATAAACCGCGAAATCTCATTCAGCCATGACACCAGATCACACGCGGATGCACATTGGAGACATCAGCATGTTGTCACAAACATGTTCTCACAACTCGTTTTCTCTTCGACACAGTACAGCATTCACTTATTGCACCATTGTTTCTGTTTGTTTTTCACTTACACTACGCTTTGTCAGGTTTATCGGTAGAGGAAATGATGAGATGTACACTCTCGGGAAATTCCATAAATCTCAAGCAGGGACAGTAAGAAGAATATATTACCTATTAAGTTCAAGGACACGGTGAACTCAGAAGACCCCATGTCATTTTCAGCCAGAAATGTGTAATCCCCAAAGTCATCACGATTAACGTCCGAGATTTCTAGTTCCGCCACGTGACAAGAAAGAGGAACTTTGGTGTCATAAAACAGAAATTTGTGCACAGCTTCCTTCACGTGACGTCTGTATTTACTCCCCGTTGTGTTAGAGACAGCTAGTCTTTCAGCTGTGCCATTGGTCAGTTTGTGCCACGTGAGGTTCACATAGGGAGGTTGAGACACAAACTTAATCATCAGTTTGACACTTTCACCGAGGGCTGCTGCTTGTTGGTTGATTTGGTTGGGAAACTGTGGTCGGGCTGGGAAAAGAATACGGACAGGTATAACGTATGCTTGTACGATGCTGCACCAGTGTACATGTAGGTTAATGTACTCCAAAATGTATGCGAATGTAACAGCAGATATCCATGGTTTACAATGGTCAGTTTTGTGTTAGATTGCGATATTTACTGTGACGTGTTTATTATTTAAGCACATATAATTACGTTACTGAAATTCATAGTAAACGTTTCCATTTTCATAAAAACGGTGTAGTTTTGTAATCACAAAAATGCTTATTGGAATTTTAGAATCAATACGAAGCATATTTCAGGTACAGTGGAAAAACGGTGAGTAACCGAGACGTCAAATGCAGCTATGGGATGGAGTCACAGGCTATATTTAATAAGTCATCTAAAACGCCTTACCTCGAACATTCACATCAAGTTGCCCCCCCCCCCCCCAACGAATCCGAACCCGTTACTGGCTCCACACCGGTATACACCCTGATCTCCGAACGTCACCTGACTGATGGACAGGGATTTCCCACAGCTGTGGTTTGTCAGTGGTACAGGATGGTCTCCAATGCTACGACTCCAGACAGAGTAAGTGTAGTTTTGAGGTACAGCTTCAGCACGACATTCCAGCTGTAGCGGGTTTCCTTCTGTGACGTTTCCTGATGCCAGAACCACGGACACAATCGGGGGATCTTTGGAAACATAGCCGGAAGAGATGTGGAATTCGCAGTGACAACTGTAGTATGGGCATTATATTAAGGTATAATTGGAAGATTGTTTAAAGGCTTGACTGTATAAGTTACTGTATTTGACCTAAAATTTCGTCCAAATCAGCAATTTTGTCTGATTCAGAGAGATCTAATGAGAATGATATTTCGAGGTTTGTTCCGAAGGTAGGACGATATCCTACTAGGAAAACAAATGAAATTTCAGCATCAAGAAAGTAACATTTTCAAATCCTTACCTGTATATACAATGCACTGTTTGGGTCAACCTTTCCGGTCAAATAGATTTGTTAGCATTTAACGCGGAACTTTGTCAGCATGTTTTCTCTTCTACAATGTACAACTGAATTCAACTTTATGGTTGGCAATAATCGGAATGCCAGGAAACCACCACAAATTTCTTGGCATAAAACTCGCTAACTTAAAAGCGCAAAAAGGCCAACAAGGGTTGAATTTGTGGCCGTAGCATATTCAAACAAATTTAAGCCTATTTGTCATACTTGACGAGATCAGCGACTTAGCCTACAGAAACGGTGAGGGAAACGCGTGAATGAATGTGTTATATATATAATGTGCATATACATTGTGATTACCATTCAGAGAAAATTCTACTTATTTGATTGGTTGAAATGGCCAACATACAAGGCCCAGTGTGACCAAACATGGTGGCACGATAAAAACCTCGTTGACATAGCCAGAGCCGTTCTGCCTTGTCATCCAAATCGATGCCCCCCGTTTACTTCGAAATCACCAGAAATATATCCATCGCCCCCTCCTAGCTGTTATACCATCTTCTCCGCTCTAACTTATTGTCACCAATGTTTTTGCCGTTCTGCGACATGACATGTCATTAACGACACGATAACTTAAACGTTTAATAACTGTACAACAGGCCTACAATCAGTGAACATTAATCGTATTAGAAATAATAGTGTCGCAGAGTTTTGACTTTATCCGAACGGACCAAGATTAAACTATATTTCAAATTTGTATGACATTGACAGAGTAGACAAGGGGAGATAACTGTTCGAGGAGTGGGCACCAGGTTTTCTGGCTGACGTCCAAACAGGCTCTTCATGAGGGTAAATTCGTTATATGGCGACCTCCCCCGGGTATAAAAATAAATATTTGTCTTTGAACTAAGCTAAATATCAACCATTATACTCTCAGAAGGCCCACATATAAGCCTAGCCTATAATACTGTCAGCTAGAGTGTAACTTTACCGCCAGCAAGAAGATGTAAACACACGTAGCTCTATTTCTTTATTTAAAATTTGTACCAATAAGTACATGTACGTGGGTGTGCCCTCGTCTGTGGGGATCTTGCATCCAAGAGATTTGTGGAAAACGATGCAATACATGTGCAAGATTAAAGCTGCCTTTTCTCAGGCGTTTAAAAATCGGCGAAACATCTAATTCTTAACTGTAGTTTGGCGACGTGCAATTTTACACATACTGACATACCCTAACTGGGTAATGTTTTAGTCACTTTGTTATGTTTGAAGATTTAGGTTCGGAAAAGTTAAGCGTTTTGTGATATTAAAGATCCACAAGACGTGTGTATTTTGTCAACTACACCATTTTGGTGTAATAATAATATAATGTAAGAAATTGGAGAATTGGAATTTATGATGATCATCATGAATAAATTGAGTACACAAGTACACTCACAGTAAACAGTGACATTGACTGTCCGCTCTACTCCTCTCGTCACATTGTTATTAGCTGTCACGGTGTAGACTCCAGAGTCACTCCTGCTGATATTGCTGAACCTCACCACGGACTTGTATCTGTGATTTGTCAGACTCCTCGTAGACTGAGCTCCGCGACTCCTGTTTATCCTCGGCTCGGGCTTAGCCCAGATAGTACAGGAGAGCTCAACTGTGACATTCTCGACGAAAATGTACGACGATGTACAGCTGGTAAACAAGGGTCCGTCTGAAATCAAAAATTGATGAAAACTTGGTGCAAAGATATCTCTAATGCATGGAAATATTTGATAATGCAGAAGGGGGATGAATGGCACAGGGAGGAAAACGTACAGTCTGTTGCTATGTCCTAACCCTTACAATGTTATTATGTTCTTTTTCGCCTGTGCAAAAATTGCATCAACATCCAAAACACAAGTAAATGTTGTGATAGCCTAAGTTTGTTTCACCTGTCGCTGTCAGTGGTATCCATGTATACCTTTCATTTATGCGTCTAAATATCGGCAAACGAAAA
Organism: Acanthopleura granulata; assembly: GCA_016165875.1. Lineage (NCBI taxonomy): Eukaryota > Metazoa > Mollusca > Polyplacophora > Chitonida > Chitonidae > Acanthopleura > Acanthopleura granulata. The sequence continues at coordinate 217,729 of JABBOT010000035.1, forward strand.
CGGGGGAATTAACATAGTCATCTAGCGTTTGCATGGAAAACGTATATTTGAGAAAAAAAGAAGGTTGCACAGTTGTAATTTCATGCGTTAGATGACGTATTGGAGCAGAAGACTTACCTACGGTACAGTTATATCTGAGTATGTCTATGTGCTCTAGGAGAACTCGAAAAAAACAAAGGGAACATACCTCGGCATGCTCCGAGAAAGGCGAAAGAGGATAGAAATAAATTGTTCACAACCGGTCTTATAACAAGGAAATGTGTTTCAGGCATTGGAAAAACGCTGCGAAAAACATATGTATTAGGTTGGAATAGTATGTGAAATTTACTGATTTATGTCCACTTGAAATAGTCTTACAAAATACAAGTAATGATCAATAAAATCAATGATGAATAGAAATCACAGAACAGACAAACACCATATGTATGTGTGCATCTTGTCAAGCCTGGCAACTGTTGTGGCATACACAAGATGAGCAGATAAGGGTAGATAAGTCATGTCAAAATATAAATAACCAATTCACTGTTGTCCAAGTCATACAAGATTTCTGCATTATTTGCGGACATTTAAACAACACATTCTGGTTACAGAAGTTGAAAGCCTTCATCCCCCGTTATTTTTGTGCTGGAAATTTTTCAGCCATATCGAGAGAACATGTTTTGAACAATTAATCAGTACATGGTTTTCAAGAAGAAAATGTGAACATACAAAGAAAATGAAAAGGACAGACGTGTTTTAATCCAGGTAAAACAACTAAACCTCGGTTGAAAGTTGAAAACCACAATAATTTTTAAAATTCTAATATATATATACTAGAAATACGTATGTGTAATGTAAAGGAATTATATCTTATGATATAATCCAATATATATTAAGTAATCAATGAGAGAATCGCCAGCGACCCTGTCAAATAAATCAAATATAGAGTTGACTGTGTGGGATCTTTGCCAATATGAGCAAAGTGTAAACAGTCAACCAGGATACGTTTGTTGCCGTACTGGGCATCACATTCAACACACTCAGGAGCACTGCTCCCATCCAGGATAAAATTGTGTTAGACGAGAGTACCCAATACGGCAACTTGTTAAAACGACTTGTTCTCTACCAGACATACCAAGAGTATAAGAATTACAACCAATGACAGGATGAATATCATGCAGTTTGTTATGGACCTGCTGATCCTATTCATTCTGCCAAATGCGACGAATATATTTAGGAATATTAGATTTAAAATCTATATAAGGAATTTTATTCTTAGATATGGGTTTATTAGGTGCAGCTTTCTCCTCCATATGTTTCCATGGATACCAATATGACTTGGTATGGATACCAATATGACTTGGTAACCAACAGAATATGATATCCTTACCTCTTTTAATTAACTTTCTATGAATGGCTAATATCTTTAGTATTAAGGGATTTTTAAATTTATTATTTCCTATTACCAAAAGGCAGGACAGAGAGTCACTGCATATCACTGCTCTCTGGGCACATCCAGAGAAAACAAGTGATAAAGCCAGATATATAGCTCTGGTCTCGCAGAAAAGATTGAAGATGAGGATGGAAGACGAAGGAGAGGTGACTCGCTGTTCCAAGAAAGCCGCAGCTCCAACTCTGTCATCTGTCATCATTCTTTGACCCGTCCGTATATATAAATTTATAACCCGGGTTATTAGCCTGAACTTCAGCGAAACTTTGCTGAATTATCAAAGGATTTGTACCTGATTTGTATTTCTTACGTTGACGTAGATCAAATATTAATATAACTTGTGGAAGAAGCCACCGAAGAGAGTTAGGAAAAGAAACCGGAGCTATGTTCTCAAGTTTGATGCCGGCTTCCAAAATGTGGTCCCGAACACGAACAACGAACGAAGCCTTCTTGTTAGGATATTTAGTATATTTGCCTACATATAATGGTTTGGGAACACAGCTGTAGGCAGGGTTTGTTGGATGTGCTTTACACTTTACAGCGTATTGAAGGCTCAGATTTTTACGTTTATGACGTAAGGAACGCTCATTAGCCTCTACGTATAAACTCTCTACTGGTGAGGTTCTAAATGCACCAAAACTGATCCTCAGACCCTGGTGATGGACCCGACCTAACATTTTAAGATATGGTGTGCTTGCGGAACCGTAAATGATAGAACCATAGTCTAACTTAGACCAGAGAACGATATAAATTTAAGAAAACACATCGGTCAGCACCACAATCGGTGCTATATACGACCTTAATCATATCGGGTGACTTTGTACATTTAGCTTTAAGATTAGTATACAGAATAGGGGTTCTGGCTCACCGGGTGTTGGGAGCCGCCCCATCCACCCCGAGATGGCTCTCAGCGTTTGTTCAGGCTCTGGGTACATCAAGCCATATGGTGTCCAGCTACATAGATAATTGGCGATTGTTAATGTAGCCTGGAGCACGTTCACATTCATAAAAAAATTGCACTATGAATGCGAAGCAAGCCAGAACCCGACGCGAGAGCCGCCTTATATTGACACAGCTAGATAAATAAAGCTTACAGTGAGCTTTTTCTAATGCAGGTTGATAGTAAGCTGACCTGTATATACTCACTGGGCCACCCTACCATGTAGACAACAAGGTGAAGAGGCTGTAGCTTTTTCTATGTGAACCCAGCGCTCAGCTTGTTTATTGCTAGACATTCTGGGGTTGAATGGCTGGCATATTTTCATGTGCGGAATTCAGGGAAAATAGTGGTTCTGGACAAAAACTAATGTGATATTCCTCATCAGAGTGTCTTTATAGGATAGGTACCTTTTATGATCAATATATGTATATGCAGAGCCCCCCTTCCCAAAATTTTGTCTGTAAATATTTCGCTTGGCCGGGTAGCTCAGTCAGGTAGACCGATGGCTTCATTGGAAATACGTGGAGGGAGTTTCCTAGCTAAAAATTCGGGTTTATCTCTCCATGTTATTCATAATAAGTCGTCTCAAAACACCTCTGCAGCTTTCGACGTTTCGCCGGCAGAGAGACCAGTCGGAGGAGCTGTCGAGATATGTTTTTTTTCTACCTGACACCACGTGTAATTACCCCATGGAGTGAGTCGTTAGCGTAAACCCGGATTACCACCCCATGGGGAAACTATTGAGGAAAAGGGCTCACATACAAGGCTTTTGCTCTTACTCGGCGCTCAGTTTGGTGGTCCGATCCCACGTGTGGCAAATTTCTCTTCTCCTTTTTTCATCAGGGATAGCTTCTTGGAAAGTTGTATAAGAAAGCAGAGTCGTCCACATTCAGAATGTGCAGTAGATATAGCCCAGTTGTATTATGAAGACGTAACGTGCGAGATCCCCACGTGAGAGCCACATAGTCAAACTATTTACATAGCCGGCGAGACCATCCGCCTTGTATTTTTCGATCTAGTGATATAAATAAAGCTTACAGTGAGTTATATCCTGTATGGCATACCAGCTTTCGAGGTAGTACAGCTAACTGAATTCAGATGGTGTATTACATCGTCCCGCCGACGAGAGTCAGACAAGTTTTGTATCGCGGGATAAGCTTTGTGAGATGCGGCAAAGCACACAAAATTCAAACCCTATAGAATTCCATCGACAGAGTTCTATAGGGTTTGAATTTGGTTCACTTCAATGAATCAGCCTTCGTATCCAGGTCTGGTTTACCCCACTGGATTAGATCATCCATTTTATCGCTGAGTATGGACATCTTGTAGGCGTGGTCTTGTATGGCGTTTTAACGTTTGTGTAGAATATATACAGCTATATCTCATCTGACCCGAACTGAGGTCACAGTGAGTATATTGGATAACGACGATGGGCACATCTTACAGCCGACTTGAGAACAATACTGCAATTAAATCTACCTTCGGTATCCCACCTCTCTGTAAAAACTTTAACTGGTAGAAAGTTTCTTCATGAAGGTTGCGCGAACTTCGTTCCGTCCCTGTTGCACTAACTCTTCTTTCGCTTTCTTATCAAATGAAATCGAGTTACGCGCTGTACCAACTCAGATCTGTTGTCTCATTTCTTGGTATTTCTCGACTCCACCGAGTATTAGCCGAACGTCGGTATCCTAAATCTTACCGTCAGTCAGCACTCTAGAGATGTGGTCTGTGATAGTATTAAGCTTACTCTCAGCCGTAAGAGAATTTCATTGTGTTTCCTACCTTTGACGGACAGGCGTATGCTTAGAAGCTTACTCACACCACTGAAAAGGGCGTAAGGTAAGACCGCGCCTTCCATGCCTATAGCTATAGGCGCCTCAATTATTGTGGACAACAGACGTGAGCGTCATCGATACCATCAATTGCTTTGATGTAGACGCCACACTAACTCTTAATTCTAGATCTGACATGAGTTTAACCTTTATCCTTAACATTGTCAACTGAATGCCATGCTATAGACTTATTGGGTTCAGGTTAGCCGTTTATGCCGCGGAGGCCTAAAGAGTAGAGCCACTTGCAATACTGGTATACACTGCGGTGATGTTTTCCGGAGCGCTCACCTCGTCTAGGTGGGCAAATAATTCTTTGTGAGGTGTCAGTTTGAGTAGATTGTCCCCATCATTTATTCCATGCATGGGTTCTTTGGTGTTTCAGATTCCCAGGCTCACGGATGGCATGGCATTTAAGGCGCAGATTCGTAGTTCGTAACTAATGTCGAAGACGCTATAGCAAGACCTGTTGATCTTCCCTCGGCCATAGAGCGTTACCAGAACGCCCTGAGGTATGCTCGCTCCAAGGTGGATTATACGTTTGACGTGGGACTGTAAATGGCGTCAAGTAATATGGACCTGCAGATCGGAAAAATCAGTGGCTATATCAACGACATCGTCATAACCACAACAAATCAGAGACTCGGGGTCAACGGAGACGTAAACTTGCCTTCGGCTGTTCATACACCTTCAACTGAGGAGAAAAGCGCTATACAGCCGCAGCCAGCTGCAGTACCCGTGCTGACAGTTTTCACCGAGGTCACCCGAGATAGCGCGATGAAGAAAAGGTGTTGTTAGTAATACTTAGCGTCGCCCTCGGGCTTGCACTAATCTGGTCACTGCAGATGCGCCCAAACGGTCACGTGAGCGATTCCACCTGTAGCGACAACCAGGGCCCAAGTATTCTCGGCGACCCAGTTTACGGGGTTGCCTAAAGCGCCGAGAAGCCAAGAGACGATGCTCCCTAGAATACCTGTAGAGCCTCTGCGGTTTTACCGGTGAGCTTAGTTCGAAGCCTAACCAGGACCCACAGGTGCTTTTTTACCCACTCCTTCAGACCTCCCTTGTCGGTTGGCTCAGGAGGTAGTGTTGGATTCGCTGGCGTTGAGTAGCCCCCGGTTAGCGCGAGCATCAGGGTCGACGCGATAAAACCCAATGCTATTAGGATGCTGGCTATGGTGACCCCTGTTCGCGAAACAAAGTCCGAAGGCGTTGGGCAAGAGTTGTGTCCGGATTGATTTGTGTGCGCAGAGGTGCATGGGTCGCACAGGCAGCCTCGAGCCGCTTTTTCATCCTTCAGCGCTGGCACTTCTTCTGCAATGCGGCGCCTGGTGATCTCATCTGTAGCCTCAGCTAGTTGTCTTTCTTTCAAACGAATTTCCATATCCAATGCAGTTATTCTAGCAAGGTTGTTTGTGTGCTACCTCTGAAGGTCTGCTGTGTCTTATTAAATTCCAGCAGGTCGCGGAGGGGCCGTGGGGATCACCATATGTGCTGAACAACCCCTGAACCTCAGATTCAGTCAACGTGGTTTCGATGGTTCCGACCGCTTCAGATTTCCTGCACAGCTTGTTCCACATTCTCGGCTACACCTAGGTCATCCTTAGCTTTCGGAAGAACTGTCAAAACTTTTGGTGGCAGCTTGCCCCGCTCCCAGTCAACAAAGCTAAGTTTATAGCGGAGGAAACCCACCCCAAAACGTTTCTCTAGTGTCGATAGCGTGAGTGGCTTGCCTGTACTTTTCCTGATAATATCAAAGTTGGGTTAAACGAGAAGGTGTAGTCGATTATCGGCTAGGTCGAAATCTGAATAATATCTCCCCGCAGTCGGGGTAACCCCGTATAGTTCCTTAATGGCCTGATAATAGTTATCTACGCCTGACCGTATGAGCTCATGCTCTAGTAATTGTGCGTTTCTCTTTGGCTGGGTTTTTCCACTCTTGAAGAGAACGAGGTCTCTGGCTTCCCCTCATGATCTCGTTCATCAATATCAAGATCATCTAGAGGGTCCAACTAAAAATCCCCCCACATGTTGAAGATATGATATTGTCGTGCGTTCGTTCATAATATCTACAGGAACAATTCGTTTTTTAATAAGCAATGGTCAATACGGACGAAACGCTAATCCTTAGCGCTGCCTGAGAATCCCCTTTGGGTTTAAGGGTGTGCGCCAGTCGGTCGTCGTGACGAACAACTCTTGTACGATTCACCAGAACCAAGAGCTTCGGTTCGGTTCCCATACCTTGGCGCCCATGATATCATTATCTCTGCGACCACAATGCTTGCTTTCACAATCTCCGACGGCAGGGGAGCAGTGGTCCGAAACCTTGGCCGTACTGTGATAAAGAACACCACGGTCAAGATCAGCGGCAGTAAGGTGATGTCGATCGATGACAGCGACGTCTACCACTGCTAAACAGGCCTTTGGAAGGCGGCCCACGAGAGAGAGAATGCCCAGTACCAGGGCATCGACACAAGCACCAACCAGGATATCACCGGATTCCGGGTATCGGCTGAGAATACAAACGAGACTTTCGCCAAAGACCGAGCCATTGTAGAGGCCTATGACAACCGCTACCACATCCCCCTCGACTTGGAGTTGCTGGAGAACGATATGCCATTCTACCAGTCAACACTGGGGGGACAGGCTCGAACACGAGCTAGCCTTCAACGACTACAGCCGCGTCATCCGAGCCACAAGAAACACCGATGCCAGCTACACCTTCGAAAACATCAGCCTCCAGTACGACATGGTAACGCAGTGAGAACTCGCCCGCATGATCAGTAACCAATACGCCGGCCACCTGGCCATACTGTATGACCGCGTGCTCCGGCACCACAAAGTCAGCTGTGAGCGATACATTGTGGAACATCAATCTCAACGTACCCGCCCGCAGTATGAAAGACATCTTGATGCTGTTCGAGGAACCAATATAGGCATTCCGGCGAAGACCGAAGATTTCTACAAACCCAAAATAACGAAGGTGGAGGTGACATTCGATGGAGTTCTCATCCAGCTGTACAGCAAAGAAGTTCTTTTCAGCGGGCAGCCAGCGCCATCCCGAGGTGGTCATGGTCGTGAAAGACCCAGAGCTGGGCGACGTGTCCCATGCCGAATTCTTAACCACCAAGGAAGCCCTGTGGATTGCCCTCCGCTCCACCGACGACGGCAATCTACACGGCAGAGGGCGGCGCGTCGAGAAAGGCAGTGAGGGAATGACCATTCAGAACACGAAAAGGGAAGAGGCGGCGGGCACTTTGAACATCTACCTTTACTTGCCCATGGACGCCCTGCTCAACATCGAGGATGGTCAGGGCTGTACCAGTGGCCTTTGGCCCAGGGGAATCAACTTCGCGATTATATGTGGAATGACGAGTTGAGTGAAATCCTTTTTACACTCAACCTCCTGGAGGGTACTTATCGCCTTTTGTTTCAACACATTTTTGTCCTCTCCCACTATACTTTATAATCGGGTGTATCAAGAGTGTCACTGGGTGTGGAACGACGAAGAGCTCTATGTCATATACCGAAGGTGAAGGGCTCCATGACTATTTTCAACCAGCTGTTTGAAGGCAAGCCAACCTTATACATCATTGACGACGGTTTGGCTACAAAGTCGCTGACCAAAAAGAAAGACATCTTCTCTGAACTGGCCTTCTCATGCTGACACGCGCGGCAAAGCGTCTGGGTACTCAGAAATATAACTCACACTTAAAGGATCTACCCGAGCAGACGCGTTGGGTTGCCATATTCCACTGCAAACAGAGGGACTCGCTCGAAGAATGCCTCCCAGCAAATGCAAGTGCTATAATGTGCGAAACACTGTTGCATAACGGCAGGTGGCTATTACAATTTTCCCTGAAAATAATCACCTTTAGCGTAGTCTTATCACATATATATATATGCGAATATATTAGAGCAAAGAGGATAGTTCTCCATATCGCGCGTTGCATGCGACAAACTAATCGTCATTTGAATATGGACGAACTGGACGAACTAATGGACGAACTCATCGAACAGGACGCTGAGGCTGCGTCCCCAGCTGCAGAAAAGAAACAGAAGGAGCCATTGGAGGAACAGGCAGAAGGGCGCATTGCCAATCTCACACCTCTGGACAGTAGAAGGCTTGCTGCGCTTGCTGCGGGGGGCCAGGCAAAACAGTATTTTGGGAAGGCATGAACCGTGGACCAAATTGACTCATTGGACACGAGTTCGAGAAGTTGTACGCCTGCTACGAGGCAATCCTATGCGCGGTGATGACGAAAACGATAGGGCCGGCTGCACTACAGCTGTACTCAGAAGTGGCCAGCATGTTACTTCCAATGCCGCCTGAGAATCGGCCTGCGCTTGGGCGCGACCTGTAGGCCGGCCCCTTTGTTGGACATGCGATTAGTAAAGCTTCCTCTGTGCTCTATTATCGCTATTTCATGTTGTTACCATCGCTAACCGCTGCTCTTAGCACAGCCATTCACTGTCAATTTGGGCATCAGTGCCGTGGGAAAATGAGGGGTGGCGGAGAAGCCCAGAATCGTTCGGAGCACCAAGCTAACCAGTCGGAGGGCAGCTTCGAGCAGCCAAGGAATCAAAACAGCAGGGTGTTTCTGTTGCTTTGCAATAGGAGGGCCTCTTCGGCGACTGGAAGGGAGAGGGCCTATTTTAGAGGCTCCTGGTGTTGCAAAGAAGGCTAAATGCACGCCTTACATCATTGGGGTAACTGGTCTTGCGGGTATATATTACATATGTACCCACCGGCGGCAGCTGCTGCCTCTTCCTGTCGCGGGGCAACTACAGAAAACAGCACAACCCACCTCTAAGAACCAATGTGTTCAGCAAGTGAAGGTTCCCACCCACCCTCTCTATTTGGAATAACAAATACGCTCAGGTCACGGGGAAATCTGTTATCCCCATAGGGTCCAATCCTGTCCTAAGCGAGTTTTATAAACCAAAAAGAATTCGGGATCACCTTCATCCTTATAACTGGCCTTGCCGCCTTTAAACCCGCCCAGTAATCTGAAATGATTGTGCTGGACTCTAGTAAGAGCTCCTCGCCGTCATGGCAGGCACGACATGAGTAGTGAGGCTCGAGTTATTTTTATATATATTTTATACCACACGTTATGGGTGTGCCGGAGGAGCTCAACTCTGCGATACTAAAGATTGACTACTATGTCTGCGTCGGCAAGATTTCTGGTCCTATGGTCCATGCGCTGGCTCGTAGTGCACACAAGGCGCTCGTTCTCTGGCGGGAGGACGAAAAGGCCGCGATGCCGCTTGAGCATGTTGCTTCTGACTGTTGGAGATTGATCAGGAAATTGGAATACCTATGATGCCTACTACGATGGCCGCATATTTGTGTATTCGTATATCGAAGACATACCATAGACCCAATGGCTACTAGGCACGACATGAGTAGTGGAGCTCCAGTGATTTTCCCATTTGTATATATGTAAATATATATATATATAAATATATATATATATGTGTGTGTGTGTGTGTGTGTGTGTGTGTGTGTATATCTGAAACCCCGAGAAGGTATAATCCGCGATGCTAGCGGTTGGGTCCTGTGCCCTCTTCAGCAAGATTCCTGGTCTTCTGGCGCAGATACTGATGGATAGCGCACCCAACTCGCTCGATCTCTGGCGAGAGGACGAAAATGTCGCAATGCGTTTCGCAGCAAAGGTGCTGAAGGGCCCGACCAACCTCCGGGCGACGACTTGGCAGCTGCCTGAACCTGTGGCTGACTCCTGTTGGAGACTGCTCAGCCTACTGACATGGCCGACCGGTTATCCATTCGTCTATCGAAGATATACTACTGGAAAGGCATTGCCGCCATCAAGAAAGTAGCTTCTGCTGGGAATTCTATTCAGATAAAGCTCGCGATTGGTTGAAGAAGCAGGCCATCTGGCAGATCTGTTTGCAGGCTCCACGAAAAATACCAAGGCCGAGATTTGAAGTTGACCTGCCAAACGAGGTCCATCAAACTGACCCGTTCTTTCAGCCACACGACAGAATGGGTAAGCTCACCTACAAATATGCCCTGACAGTGGTCAATGTCGCCAGCCGTTTAAATTCAGCTGTGGCCCTGACCACAAAAGGAGCCCAAGAGGCTGCTGATGCTCTACGCCGTCTCTATAAACGGGGGCTTCTGAGGTGGTCTAAACTGCTGCAGGTCGACCCTGGGAGTGAGTTCATGGGTGCAGTGAGTCAACTGCTTACAAAACACTGGCGCGGACATCCATCGGGGCCAGGACCGTTAAGCGATTCAATGGGACCCAAGCTGAGAGGGTGGTCCGTCACCAGTGGGCCCTAGAGATGCGCCTCCCTTCTTGGCGTTCTTTTGAGTGAGTGGCTTGCTTACTCGCAGTTGTCGCAGCTTTGAACGGAGAATTGACCCGGCTAGCTGGCAAGAGGCCTTCTGAGGCCATGAAGGCAAAAACTGTATGACAAAAAACTCCTCCACTATTCCAGGCCGCCCTGTTGGCCTTCGCGAACAGAGGGTCCTTCCTTGGGTTGGCGTTCGCGCTCTTTACGAGCCCGGCAAGCTGGAGGCTGGTCGCCGTCTAGCGACTGATTCAGTGTGGTCCCTGGATGTGTACCGGCTAGATAACTAAACCCGATGCGCCTGTGTTGCACTACCTCGATGTATCAACGGATGGCCCGCAGTGGGGTTTGTCCGCGATGAACTTCTCGTGGTGCCACCTGACACTCAGCTTTGGTCGGATATATTCATACAGCGCCGCTATTAGCTCAGCCTGTTGGAAGGGCATATTTATGTCCATAAGCCGGTAAATCCACCTCATTTTAATCTATCCAGCCCTTGAAGTCGAAGGATGAGAGCGATACCTTGTACATGTGATGTCGCTCTGACCAGAGGACATCCCTTGCCAGGGCGAAAGGTCTGCTTTTCGAAGAAAGCCTCTTTGTACTGTTCATGTCTGATATGCTTCTCTAGCACATTCTGTTTCAAACCTTTGGCCTTTTTAGGTTGAATCTGCCGGTTTCAAGCATGCTATACCTCCAAGAAGGCAGGCCAACGTACTCGGCGATCGGGCGCCCATTTATCCTTCATCTTGCCTAAGACCTTTTTGTTTCCCGTAGGATGGAGTGGGTGATCAGAGCCTTCTTCTGGTTGCAGTAGAAGTCGGACATCAGGTTCTTAGAGAGGTTCGAAGATGCTCATCCCCACATAGACGACTCTTGTGAACCTGAATCGCTGCGAGGTAATCGTCGAAGATATTGGCTCTGACGATGGCTGGGTAGGCGATAAGACGTCTGAATTTCTCTTTGCTTTGTCGCACGATTTTGACATCCACTGGTTTGCGGAAGTTTTCCATCGTCTCTCCGAATACAGAGGTTTTCATGAGCTTGTAGAGGTCCTTCTCGAAATCACTCGTGGGCTTTTTCCGGAGTTCCGTATTCATTCGGATGTAGATCTCCATCCAGGGGCTTTGCGTGCAGTGCAGAGTACGATGGATGTTTTTCAGGCGCGTACCCAGGTACAGATAAAGTTGTATGTTTCGGTAGTGGAGCCCATAGCGTTCCTTATCGCGGAGGCTAAGGCCCAGCTACTCAACCTCAGCAGGCGACACCCCAACGCCGAGGAGATTGTGCTGGTACTTCGACAGCCACTCTTTGGGAACCACCATGCGCTCCGGAGCTAGCGGGTAAGAATTGTGCGCCTTATGCAGCTCTCCTTTGTACTCCCGAAACGTCTCTAAGACATCTGCCAGCAGGAGTACATCAGCACGGTTGTAGATGTGGTAGTCCACAGGCGTTTAGCAGTCGAGGGCCTTGCAGACCTATTGCGCATGATCATAATCCTCATGGCTGAGGTACGTGCCCGAAAGCGTGCTGTGGAAGGCCTCCTTTGTGCTCATCAAACCGTTGCCAGGAATCCATGTATTCGTATGGGAAAACACCCTTGCGCATGAGCAGCTCACGTCTGGGTTCATACCGCGCTGTGATCTGGAACGGTTTGGATTTGTTGGCTCATACTTGTTTGTCGAGCTATGCCAGCAAGAACTCGGCACTGTCGATGAAGCGGCGTTATATTTCTCAGTGTTCTTGGGGATACAGGATATACGACCTTCTACTTTCTAGATCGCCTGCATTAGCAGGTGAGAGTCATAGCTCCGCAGGTTCTGGAAGACCAGGGGGACGGTGGTGGTTTTGGAGCTTAGCCATAGCTTCAGGTTGCAGCCGTTGTGTGCTGCACCACCGTATTTTCCAGTGATGCCGCAGTGGTCGCAGACAGCCCCGTTGCCCTGCAACTACAAGCAGCTTTTCACACACACGGCAGGTGGTAGCACTGTTGTATGCCCGCCTGTTCTCACGGGGCATTACCATGGCTTTCGGGTTAGCTAACACCATTTTGATTTTGCGCTACTCTTCCTGCAGCGCTGTGAAGAAAGGCTCTGCTGCGTTGGGGCCACGGTACGCCACCGTCGGCTCTGTCTGCTCATCGGAGCGCACTACGATGTAGCAATAACTACAAGCCTCAGGTATTTGTGTTTTCCTGGTGTTGCTTTTTGTGGGGTCCAGCCCAGTGCCCTCGATTTTGGTGGCGAGAGCCTCGCAGTCGGCATCATTGATGTAAGAGGTTGGGAGTTGCTTGTAGTGATTCTGGAAGGTGAACTTGTTTTACCCTCTTCCGGCATCTCTACCTTCGCAGCAGTCTGGGTGTTACCCTTACACTCTGGCTTGTGAGCCTCGAGAAGGTCTTCTCTTCTTATCCATGGAGGCATCGCTCGCAGAAGTGCTTTCGGCTTTTATAGCTGGATTGATCATAAAGGGGGCAGTTAAGATCGTCGTTCCAGGTGTAATGGAATTTTCCGGCCTTCTCAATCAACAGCGGGTTAATGGGGGGTACGTCTGCCGCCCGCTTACTTAGGTTGTGGATGATAATCCCTTTGTCCCACCCGAACACATTGATTACTAGATTGTTCTGTTTCTCTATCTTTGGGATCTGGGAGATGGGTGCGGAGGAGTCGATCCGTTCAAAGGTTAGGTCATCCTCAGTTGGGTATTTTGTGGATCTGTCCACATTATCTTCAGCCGGGAACAAGGCAAACCGAAGAGCCCAACGGAGGCAGTGGTGATCCTTGTAGTTCACTCTCACAACTGCCTTCATGTTGCTCACAGCAACTGGGATGTAAGATCCAGCTCTCAGGGGCTGGTATCGAGCAGTGTCCAGCCATAAAGCTTCCATTCGATCTCTGCGTCCACTTTTCAAGAGTCTTCGGGATGTTAGGGAAAGCCTTGCTTAGTGCTTTGCTGATCTCATCGTTCTGTAGAGCAGCCTCATGGGAGCCGACGGGGAGCCGTTCACAATGACGGTGTCCTTTGATGATCATTGGTATACCATTCCCGCACTTTTCTCTAACTGGAGCGTCGGTTTGTGTGAGATTGGGCTGGCTATTAGACGCCGTGGTTCGCGGCGACCGCGAGTGCCTTTTCCAGCCAGATGCGGCTTCGCACACAAGTCGGATCTGCGATGATCTCGAAGGCGATCACATCGTGATCGTGGATCCTCCTACGGAGCAGGTATATGATTCACTGAAAGCGCGCGCTTGCTGGAGGGTATGGTGTCATCGTATTCTGAAGCGTCATCTGATTTTCGAAGATCATCTCCAAGACCTCGGCGCGGTCGGCACGCGCGACCTCTACCCACCGCGCACAGAGATTATCGTTGGGCCGCAGGATGGGTTCGTGGTAGAAGACGCGGATGGTGTCAGTCATTGCCATCTTTTCGTTTCGGCATCAAGCTATGTTATGTTTCTGTTCGGCCTCTAAAATATGGTCGGTCGGCCTATGCCAATTATCTCTGAGTGTGAACGCGTGTCTGTCTACATAAACAATCACAGATTATTTATCAATGTGAATGTCCTCCGGCCTTCATAAACAATCGCCAACTAGTTATGTAGTGACGCCATATGGCTTGATGTTTCCAGAGCCTGAACACCCACTGGGGACCTCTAGGGAGGGGGGGGGGGCTACAAGTATTAGGTGAGGCAAAACCCCTATTCTGTATACTACTTTAAGCATTTTAAAATGGCGAATATAAAATCACTCGCTATCAAAAATAAAATCTGAAATTTATTTTCTCTTACAAACTTGACTGGCTCACCACAGAATTCAAGTTCAGAGTCCAAATGAACCTTACGTTTATTGCAAAAATGCATACCAACGATTTTATATGTAGAAAATTTAAAACGGTTGGCAAGTACCCATTTCTCGATCTAGCTGAGACAAAGCTGCAGTTGCCGCTCGATGTTATTCATATTTTTAGCACGGTAGCATATAAGGAAATCATCTATGTATAAAGAACCCTCTGCACCAGTTGTAGGAGTTTTAGCCAAGCTATTTATTTTGATGCGAAACAGCGTAGGAGAAAGAATACTGCTCTGGGGTACACCCATTTCTTGCTCATGAGAGTCAGATAGACTGGGCCCCATCCGTACCTTAATTTGACGATCAGATAAAACTACAGATATGAATAATGGTAAACTACCTTTTACACCCACATCAGAGAGGTCTTTTAAAATGTCTTATTTCCATGTGGTGTCATAAGCCTTTTGAAGGTCGAAAAATATCGATAACCAATGTTAATTGTTTATAAAACCATCACGAATGAAGATTTCAAATCAAACAAGGTGATCTAAGGTAGATGGGCCTTGACGAAAACCACACTGAATATTAGATAAAAAGCTCGTTGGTTTCAAGAAACCAAACGAGACTATCATTTATCACCCGTTCCATAGTCTTACAGACGCAGCTGGTAAGAGTTATGGGGCGGTAATTATTTGGATCCGTATGTCCTTAAACCGTTTACGGACCGGGATAATACACGTCTTCCTCCATGATGTCGGGAAATTACCAGTCATCCAAATATCATTAAGTATCAAGATTGTTTCAGCTAGTTTATTAACTATATCAGATGGAGATGTTAGTAAGTCACTTTCACCACACACAAGGGTGACCATCCATGGGATGTCTCGTTGTTCACTGAGTCACTTGAATTTCTCATTGATAACAATTATGTGAAAATTGGGGAAAGCATTTATCAACAGTGTATAGGTATTCCGATGGCTACAAATCATGCCCAGGTATTGGCAGACCCATGACTACGACTATATGCAGAAGTTATTAAACAGTAATCATCACCAGGCTCGACCTTTTTCATTATTAAACCAAACGGTACATTGATAATCTGCTAGCTGTAAACAACCCGTATACAACAAAGGCTGTGAACAATGTTTCCCCGGGTTTAAAGGAAACTACAGATTCTCCAGATGGTACATCTTGTCTGGATTTGTACCTGTACAAAGAGTACTATTGTTTCCTGTCATGCAGACTTTGCGACAAGAGGGATAGTTTCGCTTTTGAAATTGTGAACAATCCCTACTTGGATAGCAATATACATGTATGTTCATCGCGTTATGTGTGATCGCCACGTTGGATATATGAACAATCAAAGCGCAACTGAGATAAATAGTTGATTATCAACACCATATATTCTAAAATGGTGCACGATTTGGACACTGATTTTATTCCTCCTTAGAACATTCATCACGCCTTTTCGTCATCATTGAAAACCGTTGATTGATTCTCTTTGCATGATTCCGTTATAATATTAATATTTATATAGTTTCCCCTATATTTATATATATCCCCTTTAGTAGTTTCCAGTATTTGTCGTTTTTGGAAACTGGTATTGCGATTATTGACCCGGAACGCCCCTTTTTGTTGACGGCTGGTATGCCAATGTCGGTTTCGAATGTAAGCGTTGAAACCGGCATTGGTGTACCTGCCGTCAACCCGAATGGTCATTCCAGGTCAATAATCACCTAGTTTTGAATAAGGTTTACTCCACATTGATAATTATATATTACATAATTAAATATCCCAAAATAAATAAAAAAATTAGAAAACTGACAATTTCGCAGCTGCTTGACAGTAACCAATGTAACAATAAACTTAGAGCGCCTGGCATTAAATGTAGTTGGACGCACGGCCATGGAGGATCCGGCTATATAGCAAAGCGTTCAACATTTCGTGATATGGAATGATTTGTTTGTAAACCGACTGTGTTCACTATTATTGTAACAATCAACCAGGAAGGCATTTAGGACAATTTCGTGTTTTCAACACGATTAGTGACATCGCCCTTTCAGTAGGGTCCAAAATGTCCACCGTAACACCTCATTCTTTATTTCCACTCTAAAGTGCCAAAAAATAATGCAGACAATATTTTGAATCAGCTCGAAATGACCTTTTACATGATGTGTACGTCGTTTAAATGTGATTTGTTCTTTGAAGTGTTCACTCGTATATCAATCATAACATTCTCTACATCTGACACATAATCCTGTTTATGTCAGGATAAAAAGAAATTCGTCGACTCCCGTCATTGACGACTATCTTAGTCATATTATAAACTGGGGGAAGTGCAGCTAACTTTATTGATGCATTGGTTTAACTCCATGGTCGTTCCATGTGTTTGCTCTTGTATGGTACATGGGTCTCAAGTTCAAGCCCCCAGATATGACAACCCGGCCTGGACGTTGTTTGCAAGAAGTTTGCCACTTTAAAGAAGAGGAGAATCACATCGGAACTCAAGTTAAGAGGGTTCCTGATTGCTCGTGGGCCCGTTTGTACAGTATAAAGTTGCTGAAAATGACTTGTTTTCCACCAGTTTATTGTGCATATCTGTGTACGCCACACGTGAAAATGTCCGTCAGTTTACCCGGGCCCTCCGGTTTCGTCCATCCATAAAAATGACAGCCATTGTATAAGTGGACAGTCCTTGGGTATGTCGTAATATAGCAATCAAATAAACAATAAGAATATTATTTACTGGGCATCTAGTGGTCGAGTGCTGAAAACTTCTGTCCAAAAAACGTTAGGACACATCGGGATCGAAGTCATTCCCGGTCTTTGGGAGGAAATTTCTGGAGTTCTGGTTCTCCAAATTCCTTGATAACAATAAGCCTTCCAAAATGCCATTTGCGCCATTTAAAGTATCATGGAGATAACTTGTCCTAATTCCACCAATATGGTGAGCATATCTACAGATCGCAGGTGACAAAATCTGTAAGTTACTTGCCAAACATAATGTTTACATCAACCAAATCCTTGAGTACGGCGTAAAACGCCAGTCAGATAAATAAATAAATAAATAAATAAGCTCATCGACCATTTCGGTATCAAACTTTTTTGCCATAAGGAAAGTCTAAAATTCTTGTGCACACCTATAACTAGCAAACCAATAATTAAATAGATAAATATTATTCAGTGATTAATACCTTGATGGATTTTCTTAAAATCACAACGGAAAAATTTCCATAAAAATCTGCGGCAAACTTAAACTGAAATGGAACATGTGTGCAGTATAAATTCTTGTATGTCTCAAGCGTAAGTAAATAGATACGTCCTTTAAACATTAGATCTTTCATTATATGGTGTACAAAGCTCTTAGAAGTTAAGAACTACTTCACCTATGCATTGTTAGCCTGTTTGTACCACTCCAGTGCACACAGCAAACGGGCTCTTCTCAAATACGCGAGCAGGTAGAGGCTGAAATTCGATCCTCGGGCGGACAAACTATTGAAGAAAATCTAGAAAAGCTGAAATTCAATTTCCGGACCAACTATGTAGTAAAGAAGAACTAGAAACCTACAAAATTACTCAAAATTAGATAAAATATATATTGCTCATTGATGATTGACCAATTCATCCCAGTTATTTTAAAAAATGCACATTTATATCAAGACATTATTGTTGATGATAAAGCTCCTTAACTATTTTGATCTCTTTCAACATTTTTACCGAACATATACATTTATGAGCTATGTTAAAGCCTTTTCTTTTTATAAGGCACGAGGGCATTTAGGATAGAAACCCAAGAGTAAATTCAAATACGCTACTGTACAATGATGACTCTGATATTCAAGCCTATGTTTGTCAGTACACCGTCAGTAAAATTGACCTCTTTGATATAAAGGCAAATTTACTGGCGTTGATAAAAAATAAAAAAAAATAGTATAAAAAAATTGTGCCTGTGGACGATACCACCGTCTTTTTGCGAGTCATGAAGGTCGAGTGTTACACATGGAGTGTTACGAATGGAATTCTCCCTTAGATCGTTTACGAACACAGACCACAACGAATGGAATTTTCCCTTAGATTCTTTTAGGACAATGACAGACAATAATATTAATTTACCTCACTGTGAATAGATCAACGTCAACATGATTTTTCGGATGCCTCTCCTTTCTGCAAAAAGCCGCTTCACAAGAAGCACAGAGTGCTATTCCAAGTAGAAAGCTGTTTTGTCAAATACGTTACCAGTCTTCCGCGATCCCGGACCACATAATTCTACTGCTTTTCTTATCGATTTCATCAGTGAGCGTACATCTTTGTATTGGTTCAAAAGTGGTTCAAACGGGCAGCAACCTGCTGATCGTTGTGCCACCTCCTTCTCGCGTCATCTTCCGGTTTCCTTCCACCAACTGTCGCCGGCGTATATAAAATGAAACACCCTCGAGTAAGGCGCCAAACTCTGATTAAATCAATAAATAAATTGATCAATTCAAGATTGGGACGTGGTTAGCACAAATAAATACATAAAAAACTCAAACGCAGAGGGCATAAAAACAGGATCAAACATTCTTTCTCCATTTATTTGCAATAATGTAAAATACAAATATTTCCCACAAGTGGGACTTCATAGGCCTGTTTGTCTTTTTACAGGACAAAAACAAATTTCACCTGCGCACTATTTTTGTATCAACCGTAAAACAGATTCTGGTTGTTATACATATATACCCTATTTAAAAATACTTATAGCAGTTGTTTCTGTTTCGTTGAAAAAGAAGAAAGAGTTTTTACATATGCCTCATTTCAACTTGAAAACTTTCTGGAATCCAAATACACACAAATCAATGACACAAAGGACAACACTACGGCAAGTAAACGTGTGCTTAGATAAAATATCCCACATTACATTTCAAATCCACACTTTTTATATCACAGTTTAAAGTAAGCGAAATCCTGCACCTTGTAAATATCGAAAGCGCCGCCGTGTTATCAGGTTTAACCAATCAGGTGCGAGTTATATTTACATAACATAGTGTACCCCGTGGCCTGGTTCCAAAAAACCTCTCCAAACTTACAGTCGATCAATACGGTTACGATGGGTGTGAGGGCAAATAAGGCTGTGGAAGTTTGGGTATTTTTCCAGCCTCTTCCAAGATAATTTAGAATTTCATTGTCAAATTTCATTGTCAAACAAACAAAAACCAAAAAAAAAGAATGTAGCAAACAATATTTAACGTTACAAAGTTACAGTTAACGTTGCACGGGTGACGTTACATTTAATTGTCATCTTAACTACTTTGGCAGTAACTTCTTCAGACGCAAAGCAAAGAGTTGTTCTCGAACCGACGTATTTCATTTTCACTCCAAAGCTTTTTTAGGCACTACGGTATTTTCATACAGACGATTGGTGTTAAGCATCGGTGCTGGAATCGTCCGCAGTCTCTCGTAAGCTGGATCTATCAACAGAAGCAACGAAGTATATGCGAGATAAGTGGTGTTTGGATGGCCTAACACTTTCGCATAATGCAGAACTGATACTAACACATATACAAATTAAGAAATTTTCCCCACAGTCTGAGCCGTACACAAAAAAGTTAATCGTATCAAATTAACAATATTAAAACGTTGGTGAAGTACACAAATTTAGACCACTTTATCAATGTTTCATGATTTAATCCATTTTCGCACCAAGCACATTTTATTTTCAAATACTATCATACCTGTGGAGTCATTTTCTATAGTCGAGGTGAAAGTGTTCTCATACTCTGGACTCCGGGCACTGGAAAGGTAAAATGGATCAAGTGTCACTTTGGTGGGCGGAAAACAAAAAACCAAATCCCGCTCATTGTTCAAATAGGGTAAAGCCTGGTTTTCGTTTGTTTTCCGAGCCCCTGTATCGTATGCTTGAATTGTTTCCATGATTACAAGTCTGTATGTTGACTGTGACCTCTTGCATGAAAGTAACCCATAAGACCATCAAACACTCGTGAGCGACTGTCAATTACGTCAGTCACAACACATGTGCAGACGAAAAGCCTCGACTGCAGAACGTAAGATGTGATTAGAAGAAGAAATAAGTATTAATCAGTAATAGGAAAGTGACTGGCTCTGATTACCACAGATTTTATGAATAAAATACATTTTTAATTTCCAATTCATGTCTCTTATTTTTCCAAATACGGTAACTCACGAATTCACGTAGTCGGGAATCTCAGGAGAAGATGGTGACAGGTTTAGGGTTTGATAGACACGCGCTGAAATATAAACAAATGGGGCAGTTGCTAACTATAGAAAGCGATAAACAATGGGCTGGTTGTAGAGGGTAACAGTCAAGGGATTACTGTGTAAATCCCCTGAAGCCTAAAAGGCTTTAAAATCGGCACCTGTTAATATCTCTTGGTTTATAATAAATTATTTGAGCATTGTCTTTGATCGGCTGAGACAGGGTGTCATGTTTGCTGTCATCTGCGCATAATACGCTATACACAGGACGGCATATACACATTCATGATATAAGGAATTTACATGGTGATTTGACAGAGAATTGCACTGAAAACACAATATTTTGTAGGCATGTTATGATACAAAAAGTAATAGTTCTAATCTTACCAGGGCTAGAATTTTCGGTCATTTCCTGGTGGTTGGGTGGAATTCTAAAATACATGAAATCAATTTCCTTAAATAACAAATAGAAGCTCCTTTACCTAGAACAGATTCTACGTTTCCCACCTGACCAATAACGCATGGGAATGTGATAATATAAAGCTTGAAGTGTGAAGTGGACAGAGAAAAATCAGCATGTTCAATGTTAAATCTATGATAAAAGTTTCACTACTATTCTGCACAATATCTATGTAAATACTAGGTATAAATGTTCAATTTACCTGCAGATTGTGGCTATGCATTATGTTGCCTCTATCACTTGTTGAAGGCTTGTTTATACAGTTACCCGTGATTTATTCAGCTCACATTACTGCACGTAATGTTTGTGTCACACCTTACCTTTCACCTAGATATTGCATTCTATCCCTGCCTGAAAAAAACAGAGGTATTCAATATGATTATATTGAAGACCAGATATACTAAATGTATATAGAAACAACGACTTGATCTTACATATGAACTCTTGGTGGAATATGGGTTTGCATAGACTATAAAAAAAATGTCCTCAACACAAGCATCAATTTGTTCACATAAGACCTGAAACTTTTGGGCACATAATCGTACAAAAACTTTACACCAATTAGTTCTGACAAAGTATAAAAATGTTGAAGTGCACATCGATATGAACACAGTTTGAGCTTCAAATGCACGAATTTCTGCATACAGAGAACGAAACTAAACAGTGAGCACGTTATCATTGAAGACAGATAACAGTAACCTGGTGTTGCCAGTCGTCTCCTCCTCAATAGAACTGTTATGATGATGACAGCTATGACCAACACCACGACTGTCGTCACACCGCCTGCTACAGCTCCCGCCAGGAGTGGGGCTGAAGGGACGGCTGAAACCGTTCACATATTACCATTGAACTTAAGTGACAGGTAATTGAACAACATTCATAGTGGCAACACCAAGCTAAGAGTTTACCTTAACGTTTAAGAGTTAACAATGATCCACACGTTTATCACTTGAAGTCTTATATCGTTCAATACAGAGTACACAATGTGGGGGTTAAATTTCGTCATAAATGGCTTATGCAACTAGTTCAAATGTCGATTGCCTAAACAAAGTTTAGAATCCAAACATTTATTTGTCCATGTTGTGCCATATGGGGGATACCGAAATCTTTCTCAGCACATTTGTCTATGACTGCTACCCGCCAACTTCTCTCTGCCCTATCATTTTCTTCCAACTTTCATCACATTTAACTGCAACTGTACAGCGTCTGTATACCTTCAAATTATTACCCGTTGGCAGCCTTTAATTGTTTCCAAAACTATCATCTTACTTAACACGGTGACAGTGTTATATCTGTCCATATATCTAACATTTACCTGTAAATGTACAACTCGTCTCTACTGTGTCACTTTTGTTCCACCTGTTCAGACCGTACACCCTGAAGCTGTATTGTGTCCCCTCTTCCAGACCCTCCACCACTTGACTCACAGCCACACCCTCGCCTGGATCTGGTATACCATCAGTCAATTCAACCCAACTACCACCCATCTTTTTGTACTGGAGTATAAAAGTCTGAGTGGAACCGCCATTGAAACAGGAAATCCACGTCACATTGGCCACATGGTTTTCACAAAAGGCGGTTGTTGGAGATGGCGGACATGGACGTTCTGAAAGATGGCCACACACCACAATTAATGCTTCCGTGCCGGGAAGGACGAAGCTAGTCCCTTTCTATTTTTAGAGATATTTTCTTTTGCTTCCCTGGGCTGCCCTTTTTCATTTTTTCTGCTTGATGGGTGGTATCATTTTGTAGGACAAACTTTAAAGTTTCATTCCAGGTATAAATTTATATGTTTTTCAGGAAGAGGAGGCGGATGCACACAGTGCAGAAGCAGTGATAAATCAGGGCTCACTGATCTGTCACTGGGTGGGATTGAATCCTGTCAGCTGTTTGTCAAATTTTAGCCCTATTAGGAATTTGACTGGAGTTTTCTCAGGGAACAAGGACTTTGAGGCCTGGGGAGTTTAGGGCTTGCACATTTAGGGACAGTACTGTGAGGCCAAACGTTAACATATAAGTAAACGGGAAATTAATGGTGGTGTGTGGCCAGATAAAGTAATGCATATGGGTAGACTGCTGATAGCTTTCTGGGTTTTGTTTTCTCCATATTTGTGTTTGAGGCTGCATAATAAAACACATGCAAATTGTAATCAATCATCAGTTTACAAACTGTCTTAAAGCTACAAAGTATGTGTGTTTCCGACCTGGGAGACTCTGTGGAGCTACACAAAAGTGCACAATGCAGGAAAACACATCATTTCCGCTTGTGAAGCAACAGTGTTTGTGCATCACCTATGATCACACGTGCACCGAGAAGAATGGCGTACTACAGAAAAAGACAAAGGCGCACTTGGCATTGGTGTGCTAAACGCCGAAAGGGGTTGTATCAATTCCCTATTCCGTTACCTATAGTTCAAACGACTATTAACTTACTGAAGTTCAGCACCGGTACGAGGGACGCTAATAGCGTTTTAACAGATTCAGCATCGGCTTCGGGGAAAAATTTTGTTGTCTCTTGTTACTTGATTTTATATCGTTTAATTTTGTACAGTACATAACATATCTCAAGTAATTACGTTTGTGATCTTTTGTCACCTAGCAATTTTGCACTTACATACACATACATCTCTCAAGTAATTACGTTTGTGATCTTTTGTCACCTAGCAATTTTGCACTTACATACACATACATCTCTCAAGTAATTACGTTTGTGATCTTTTGTCACCTAGCAATTTTGCACTTACATACACATACATCTCTGAAGTAATTACCTTTGTGATCTTTTCTCACCTAGCAATTTTGCACTTACATATAATACTTTTCCGATAAAAGTGCTTTTATACGCATATTAGTTCGAGACACAAAAGCATGTATCTCAGTTTTCGTTACAGTGCACACGTATTTACTTCGTTTTATTAGAAATATATGACCTGAACATGCAAAGTGTACATAAACAGGTTTAGAACCTTGGCATCGGAATCGTCATTCGTATACATGAACCCGCCGTCAACCACAATGGGCGTTCCGGGTCAACAGTCGCAAGATCAGTTTCCAAAAACAACAAATAACGCATTTCACCAAAGAACTAAGAAAATATATCAAACAGAAGCAGTCATCAGTTTTCGGTGATGACGAAAAGACTTACTGAATGTTCCAGGCGGTTGAATACAATCAGTTTCCGAACTGTGTACCATTCTAGTGTACATAATGTCGATATATCATACCTGTATCTCAGTTGCTCTTTCATTGCAACTGTTCATATATCCAACGTGATCATCACACTCAACACGATTAACATACGACCCCCAGCTCAGGGTTAAGCGGAATTATAATACAATTATAATACAGAGTCTCAGAGATTCTGAACACTCCGTCCATATTTACCAACAAGAGAGGTGTATTCATTGTAAAATTAGAGTGAAGAAGTTCGCTTGAATATCCGTGACAAACTAGTTTTTGCAATAATAACTTACGATGTTGCTTGAAATCATCACACAGCACACAGGATCAAACAAATGCTACAAGGCGAGATATGTATACGCCATATGCAGGACCATTCGGTATACATGTATTGGTATCCAAGTAGGGACAATTCACAATATCAAAATCGAAACTATCACTCTTGTCGTAATGTAGGCGTGACTGGAAACCATATAGAACTTCTTTGTACAAGTCCGTATAATGTATTATCATACGACTATGTTTACTTTTGTGTTTTTTTTTTCCTGACTTGTCTTTAATGTTGTTTGAATTGTTCACTGACACGACATGGGTGGTCAGATTTACGGGTGGAGAGATTTATACGTGATACCCGCTTCTGGAATACTATATATTACAGTGAAACCTTGAACAATACATTACCTATTAGGTTGAAGGACACGCTGAAGGCAGAAGATCCCAGATCATTTTCAGCTATAAATTTGTATTCACCGAAGTCATCACGATTAACGTCGGAGATTTCTAGTTCCGCCACGTGACCGGAGAGGGGAACTTTGGTGTCGTAAAACAGAAACTCGTGCTCAGCTTCCATCACGTGACCTCGGTATTTACTCCCTGCTGTGTTGGAGACGGACAGTCTTTGATCTGTGCCATTGGTCGGTTTGTACCAAGTGAGGTTCACATAGGCGGGGTAAGACACAAACTTAAACACCAGCTTGATATTTTCACCGAGGGCTGCAGCCTGTTGGTTCATTTGGTTGGGAAACTGTGGTCGGGCTGGGAAAAGTAATGAACAAATATAATGTATGCCTGTAGGATGCCTTAGAAGTATATATGTGGCTCAGTAATGTATGGGATCGCCTCGGTGGCCTTGTCGTCAGAGCGTCCGGGAGATCCGGGATCAATCCCGGGTCGGGTTATTCCAAAGACTTTAAAAATGGCACTTGTTGCTGCCTCGGCGTTGAGTGTTTAGAGGAGTGAAACAGAACTGGTCGGCCAGGTGTCAGTATAATATCACTGAGTGGGTGCTATGCCTGGTGTCTTCGGCATGATATTCCAGTGGCAGTGTTATTATTCCATGTTATTCCATGGACGGGCCCTGCCACATGGAGACACAGCCTACAACCACACTAAGGGCTCCTTATCGTCATTTGACTGAAAAAATGCTCTGTTCGACGTAAAACCCAATCATACACGTATTTTTGTACATTTGTGGCAAAAGTTTTCCATGATTTAGTATGATATGCCGGGTTTATTCCGTATACCAAACATGAAACTAGAGCCCATGGGCTGTGAAATGGGTCTATTTGTATTCTTCTAATTTTATTCTTCTTGTATCTAGTGGCCAGTTGTCTTCCAGTATAATTCGTTAGTCTTCTCCACTCATAAAGTGCTTATCCGTTATTGTGTCCGTAATGGCGGACCCGGTAGCAGTAATTTGCACCATTTTATGTCGATCTTTTCTTCTCCAGTTCATGACAGTTTAAAGAGAATGTATTGCACTAGAACGTCATATTGCGATATACTGTAGGGCTGAGGACCTATTCCCTAACAAAACTTTGCAACTGAGAACTTACCATTTCTTCGCTTGGTGTGAGCACCAACTAAGTCCAAAATATGTTTACTATTTGTACTGCTAATGTACGTTGCAACATGTCAATTGAATAAATTTTTGTCAACCTTGTACTGGGGAAAATTTTCGGCGCGATGCCAACTGGAGGTTTTCAACCTTTCGAATATAACACCACTGCACGTAACTGGTGAGGGGAATCAGCTAAATGTATTTTGTCAACTGAAAACTGTCACTACTTGATCGTGGTTGGAGGATTGTCAGCTGACTTGAGACCTTGCACTGAATCACTCAAATGCTAACATCAATGTTGTGGAGATTAATTGTTATGTACAAAACATCATAGAAAACAACTGATCAACAAATGTAGTTGAGTCATATGAAATGCTCGTGTACAAAAATTACTCTCAAGTGAAATGAAATAAAATTTTTGAAAATAATTACAGATTCATCATTCAACATCATAGCTAAAACATATTTCGTATGTCAAAATGGCTGATTTGAATCAGACAGTTGTGGTTTGCGGGGATGGGAAGGGGCATTTTTAAGAAGAATATACATGTATGTTAAACCGAAAATCCAGCAACCTGCGGATGGTCGTCGGTTTCCCTCGGGTTCTGTCCGGTTTCTCCCACCATAATGCTGACCTCCGTCGTATAAGTGAAATATTCTTGAGTAACACCAATGAAATAAATTAATAAATGAACCGAAAATCACATATTTCTCAACACACAACATTTAAAATCATATGAAGCTGGGCAACACATTTTCGATACAGAATTAAGACTGCCCAGAAAGCTGCAAATGTTACAGAATATTTGTTTAATACTATGCTCATCAAATATTCTATAATAGTAAAGAAATGCTTGCAGGCGCTCATATGTACAGAACCGCTGTTAAAATTACCCTGAAGCAGAAGACAAAGAGATAGAGAGGCCAAAAATTGCATATGAGCTTTGCTAGGAAAACAAGGAAGCATAACCCATGTACTTTTTTGTAACATTTATAAAATATCCCCATTAATTCAGCCCGTGAAACTATTTTTGATGTCATTGATAAGAATTGGTATCATGTCATTGGCGGATGTGTGTGGCAAAAGCGCCGCCTACTAAAACTAATTAAAAAGTAAACGTAATATGGCTTGTTGTTGTTTCGCTCTTGTAATAAAAAACGCTTGTACCTTTGAGTTTGTAACTGTAAAAGTCTCATTTTCACACACTTCTGCCTCTGAGCTATATCTTGTGTTTATTATTTAAAAGACAATACTTTTTTCGTGTGAAAAATTTGATTATTTAATCGTCTTGACTTACAAAACTTGCATGTTTTCCAACCGCGAGCGACACATCCCGTGTGACTTGCACAGTGCTTTGAAATTTGAACAGGCTGTAAATGTGACAGGCCAAGTACCTGCGCATTACACTTGGGCAGTATCCCAAGGGTCAAGGTCAAATGCGTGACACGAGCGCGGACCTCATCTCTCACCTCATTCGATAACCTTTCGATAAACTAAAAGGATAATACTTATAAATAAAAGCATTATTAACGGTTTTATTAAATGCATAATCACTGCATAATAAATTCCAACAAAACAATGAAGAAAACATCACGAAAAGAAGGTATTTCACCGTAACATACGGTCTATTTCGTTAAACTCACTGACACTGAGTACTTCGGTAAAACTACTTCCGGAAATTTCTCCACATTTTTTCATGCCTCTGTAATGGGCCTCTGGCTCATGCAAACCCATAATAAATACAAATTCTGTATGACATGCACTAGCAATTCGCAGAAAACAGTGTGTTCTAAATATCATAGCAAAATCTAAAGCACACCTTCCAATAAAATGGGAAATCGCCCCCCCCCCGTCGCTCATTTCGATCGCCAACCTGATCACAGTGACAGATCTACTGCAGAAGGATGCAGAGCTTCCCCTGTGTGCACTTGAAGTTGTTATATAATACGTACTGCTGTACAATAGACCAGGAAAAACAATGTTCGTTACTAACCATGAACGTCCACCGTATCCTTTTTTCACCAAATTATTTGTCCGCTAATATCTCCTACCGTCAGATCTACAAGAGCTGGGGTTTAAAATAAGTTTTGTAGGCTGATTTTATTCATCCGACTAGAACATTCATAATGTCGTTTTCTCATCACTGAATCCATCTTAATTTTATATTTATACATTTTCCTAATTCCTTGGAGTTTGTGTGCTTTTTTTTGTTTTTTTTTTTTGGAAACTGATCTTGCGCTTATTGACCCAGAACGCCCATTTTGGTTGACGGCTGCTATACAAATGTCGGTTTCGATGCCTAGATTACTAATTTCCTGAATGCATGACAACAGATAAACACATGTAGGTGTCTTCCCTCACAATGTAACGATTCGATGCGCTGACACCCTACTCGTGGTGCGTTGAAACGACTGATATCGTGGACAGCACTTACTTATTTTGGCTGCATTCATCTTTCATATAAGTATATACTATATATATAGTTCATGCATATTCATTATAGTTGGAAGCATGTCTAATATGTAGCTTTACAAAATGTAAAGAAATCAGGCTTGTCTCTTGCCTGGTTTAATCATTTTCTCCACAACACGTGTTACTAAAAAGTGTAAAAAAAGATAGGTATCGAACACCTGTACTCTAGTACCACGCAGCTGGATTATCTGTGCGAGTTACCGCTGTACTATGATCAACGATCCATGAACTATTATAGTGGATATGCAGCTCCAAGGGCACTAGAAAATATTTTATATTTTTCGATTTACAACAAATGTGATTGCGTGAAACAACAAGATACCTCGCACTACATTAGATCTCTTCAAACAGGCACAACTGATTTTTGTTAAAATAACTAAATCTACTTTTGATCTTACTTTTGTCTTCGAATAAAATAAAAAAAAGTTTGAATCACAACAGTCAAATTTTTCACAGATATATTGCATGGTAATTGTACCTCAGACTCAAGTGGTTTTTCTCAATTTATTTGCAGTTACACCTCACGCCCATGCCACTGAGGAACGATTTCTCATCTAGTTGCAAGGCGTCTTGTTAGAATCGATCAGACGTGCTCAACACGTAGTAGAAACGTTCAATACAGCAACGGATATGTTACACATCACAAAAGGCAAAGAGTTCCTTAACAGATTTGAAAAAAAATTAGTCACTGGAATAACAAAAATCCTATCGTATACAGTGATATTGTCAACGCCTTACCTCGAACCTTCACATCAAGCTGTCCCCACTGAACCTCTCCGAACCCGTTACTGGCTCCACACCGGTATACACCTTGATCTCTGAACGTCACCTGACTGATGGACAGAGATTTCCCAGAGCTGTGGTTTGTCAGTGGTACAGGATGGTCTCCAATGGTACGACTCCAGGCAGAGTAGGTGTAGTTTTGAGGTACAGCTTCAGCACGACATTCCAGCTGTAGAGGGTTTCCTTCTGTGACCTCATCTCCTGATGTTAGGGCAACAGACACAACCGGTGGATCTTGGAAACACACCAAGAAGAACGCTTAGAACGTCTGATTTTTGGTCACAACTGTAGCAATGGCTAGTGTAAAGTAGAGTAAACTTTAAAGTATTCATAACATATAACATCTCCTACTGAGAAGTATTTATTTGTTACTATTTAACGGTTTTCTCACTCGACTTGTTGTCTGGTATTCGGCTGCCTTCAGGTTTATGGGTGACGACAACCGGAGTGTCCGGAAACCAGCTCTATTTACCACGTTCCTGACGAACTCACTGATTTTAAAGCGCACGGAAACAAACAAGAGCCAAACTAGATTGGTCCTAGTGATACCAGCGACTTAGTGTAGAACCAGTCAGAGCACTTCGTGGATGAATATGCTATATATTATATACACTTTCACCATATATGATGAATATGTGGCTTCATCCTCAGCCAAATATCTACCCCATACCGCGGAAAGGACGACATATAGACCTAACTTATAATATTAAGAACGTGACTACGTAACTTCACCGCTAACGAGTATAGCGTCAACACACTTGGCTGTTTCTCTTTATTTAAAAATCTGTATCATTAATTTCGTGGGGTGTGCCCTCGTCTTTGAGGTTTCTTAATCCATAAAATATATGAAAAATTAAGCACCACACGTACCAGATCCAAACTGCTTCTCGGGCGTTTAAAAATCTGTGAAACATTTTAGTTCTTAACTGAAGTCTTGCCATCTAGGTTTAGCTTTACACATACTGACATACTCGTATTGGAGATATTTAGTGACTTTGTGATGTTTAAACACAAACGTTCAGAAAAAGCAAGCGTCGTTTCATACGTCACATTTAAGATCCATAAGAGGTATATATTTCGTCACCTACATCATTTTCGATGTATCATTGACATAACTTTGCAATATTGGAGCATTTGAATTTGCGATAATCACCATGAAAAGTACACAAAGTACACTCACAGTAAACAGTGACATTGACTGTCCGCTCTACTCCTCTCGTCACATTGTTACTAGCTGTCACGGTGTAGACTCCAGAGTCAGTCCGGCTGATCTTGCTGAACCTCACCACGGACGTGTATCTGTGATTTGTCACACTCCTCGTCGACTGAGCTCCCCGACTCCAGCTTATCCTCGGCTCAGGCTTAGCCCAGATAGTACAGGAGAGCTCAGCTGTGGCGTTCTCCACGAAAATGTACGACGATTTGCAGCTGGTAAATGTAGGGCTGTCTGAAAAATGATGAAAAATCGAGTACAAGGAGATCTAAAATGCAGGGAACTATTCAGTAATGGAGAAGGGAAGGAAAGACGTGAAGATGAAACCATCTATGTAGGGTCTGTTACCATGTCCTAGCCCTAACGACTTCTATTATATAGTTTATCTCTGCTTCTGCACAAAATTACATCAACATCTAAAACATAAGTCAAAACTGTTATAGCCACAATTTCTTTTGTATTTCACTGTTTGTAGAACATGAACATGTGTTTCTATGTGTCTTTCGCTGTGTTAATTTTATGCTTTACACGAGGTATTAAAGCAGCAGGCCTACATACGAAACACTTATTTCAGACCAGATCTATGTATTTTAGAAAAACTGGAGGAACTATTCCGGTTATGTGGCACTTGGATGCAGCTAAGAGACCGTGGAACAAGACGGTCTCAATCTACATATCTCAATCTGCAATAATAATGTCGAATGAAGACAGAAATTGATGGTTGAAAACATGCAGGTCTTAAATCCTAAGCAAATGCATTTAATGGCAAGAGAAAAACAATGCCAAAGACACACGTATGTTCGAATAATAAGTGAAATGAAATAATCTACCTTCACTTCAATTAGCCTTTCAAATTGCATGTAATGAATACGAAAACTTAGAGACCATGGAACATACAGTTTCTGCAAGCTAAATATATGTAACGTCATCGATGGTCTTAACGGATGTGAATGTTATACTTTATCAAATAACTGCAGCATTTTTCAGTTACAAAAAACAGAAAGTGTCCATGTTTTGGTTTAGATTTTCTAATTTCAAAAGCTTTAAAAAAAAGAATATTAATAATGTATTCTTATCCTGGAGGTCGGGAACAAAATAACCATTACCCTGGCGTATACCGCTTCTGCAAGCTGAGCACACATAACGTCACCACAACTTTTTAAATAGGACAATGTTATACTTTATCACATAACTGCAGTATTTTTCATTTCTGCCAGACTAATGCATATTTTTATGATCGCTTATCCCTAACCGCGCACTGAAAAGGACCGTTCGTCAATTTCCTTATTTGAGAGATGACGGTTGTCCTTTCGTTGATGTAACGGGTTGATCTTTTCCTTATATAGATTAATTCTACATTAGGCACGAAATTATTCATTATCAAAATGATTAACGGAATTAACGGGAGATTCATGGTAAACCTGATCGCCATCAGCTTTTGTTGTTTTTTGTTTTGTTTTGTTTTTTTAAGTGCTGTCCGTGTATGAGTTGTTTTATTTTGACATCACTCGTTGCTTTACTGTGGAGTTTGAACAGACTACAGGGCCAGAAATACCTGTTTCATAAATTTTCATATGCGATAGCCTCTCTACTGGTGTGAAATCCTATATAAACCTGGCGGGAATAATACGCCCAATACACTGCATACTGTATGCTATGGTGTCCTCTGAACCTGAGCTTGTATTTTTGCACCATGTTTGAGCTGAACCTGAACTCACAGCGACCTCATTTCTGGGAGACATCTGGGTCATTACGCTGTGTTAGCGCGCCAATCAACTGAGCCACGAGGCCCCCATGAAAATAAAGTCCCTGCATTCGCTTTATTTCTTTTCTCCTACAAACTTGACTGGCTCACCACAGAATTCAAGTTCAGGATCTAAATGAAGTTTTCGTGTATTACAAAAATGCATACCAACGGTTTTAGATGTAGAAAATTTAAAACCGTTGGCAAGTACCCATTTCTCCATCTTGTTGAGACAAAGCTGCAATTGCCGCTCGATGTTATGCATATTTTTAGCACGGTAGCATATAAGGAAATCATCTATATATAAAGAACCCTCTGGACCAGTTGTGGGAGTTTTAGCCACGCTATTTATTTTGATGCTAAACAGCGTAGGAGGAAAACTACTGCCCTGGGATACACCCATTTCTTGTTCACGAGAGTCAGAAAGACCTTTCCTTAAACTGACGATCAGATAAATATTCAGACATGAATAATGGTAAACGATTTTTTAAACCCCTATCAGAAAGGTCTTTTAAAATACCTTATTTCCATGTGGTCATTTCCATAAGCCTTTTCGAGGTCTAAAAATATTGACACCACATGTTCATTGTTAATAAAACCATCACGAATGAAGGTTTCAAACTGAACAAGGTGATCTAAAGTAGATCGAACTTGACGAAAACCACATTGAATACTAGATAAAAGCTTGTTGGTTTCAAGAAACCAAATAAGCATATCATTTATCATCCGTTCAATAGTCTTACAGACACAGCAGGTAAGAGCTATGGGACGGTAATTATTTGGATCCTGATGATAATTAACCGTTTTGCGGACCGGGATAATACACGCCTCCCTCCGTGATGTCGGGAAATTACCAGTTATCCAAATATCATTAAGTAAGTCCAAGAGAGTCTCCAGTGGTTCAGATGGTAAATGGTTCAGAAGCTTATGGTATATATTATCTGGGCTGCACGCAGTATCGTGTGCGTTTTTAATGAAGTTTAAGCCCCACAATGAAGAAAGGTAGATTACAATCCTCAAAATTATTAGAAGAAAAGGCCAATTTTACTTTCTTGTTTACTTTTTTAATTGCTGAAACTCAGCAGTGTAATTCTCAGCGGAAGATTTTTATAATCTTTATAAACGTGGGACTGCTATTTGATGGGATAATATATTTACATTAATATTCATCAGCTATTGGCATACTGTTTCAGCTAGTTTATTGGTTATGTAAGACAAAGATGTTAATAAGGTATCACCCACCATCTCTTAAATGCTGAACTTTGGTTTGATTGTTTTCGCCCTTAAGTTTCTGAACCATGTTCCAGACCTTACGCATGCGTGTTTTTGGCGTAATGCCTGAAACAAAGTTCCACAAACAAGATCGTCTCTTGGACTTAATTTATCGATGAGACTTAGTTCTAAAAATAAGAACCTGGTTTAAACTATTATTATTAAGACGATGATTAAAATATTGCTCGGCCTTTTTACGGACCTTAACGGCCTTACGACAATCATCATCATACCAGGGTTTACCTGTGGATTTCGGATTTGTTGTCATCGATTTGGAAAAAACTAATTAAAAATTCAACTAATTAATAAGACTTTGTTGAAATTCTGCTGAGTTCAAATAGAAATAAACGTTTGATTTTTAAAACAAAATGCCTTCGATATATGCCTGGAAAACAGACTTCCCACTGTTTGGAAACACGATTTGCTGGCTCATTTTTCTGGGCTTATATCGAAAGTACTTTGCTTCGAAAACAAACCTTTATTTCTTAAACACAGGCGGATTGGCCACATGAGAATAGTTTGCACACAGCTAGGTTAGATTTCTGCTCTTTACACGAGACATTGTTAAGGTGATCCAAATGCAGAAAGTGTCCATGTTTTGGTTTAGATTCTCTAATTTCCAAAGCCTTAAAAAAGAATATTAATAATGATTCTTATCCTGGAGGTCGGGAACGTAATGACCGTTACCCTGGAGTATACTGCTTCTGCAAGCTGAGCACACATAACGTCACGACAGAGTTTTTAAATAGGACAATGTTATGTTTTATCATAAAACTACAGTATTTTTCATTTCTCTCATACCAATGCATATTTTCGTATGTACCTAAATGCATAGCACTTCATCGAAAATTTGATCGCTTACATGTATCTCCAACCGTAATTCTAACGGCCATCAGCCTTAGGGTTTTTTCATGATGTTTTGACGAAAAAAAGTTGATTTACTTAAACGTTAGTCGTTACTGTCATTTTGAGTTTGAGCTAAGTACAAGTCCAAATGCACTCTACTTGATTCATGATTTTCATGTGCGATAGCCTATCTATAAGTCTTAAATTTTCTATACATATCGCAAATGTATAATGCAACTAACACAGTGCATATTCTACGGTGTCTTCACAACAGCAGTTTCCATAACTATATCTGTAGAACAACTTTTGTAACCTACCATACTTACATGCTTAGAATTCAACGCCATATCAAAGGCATCGTAGATTGTGTAGATGCAGAAAAGTATCCACAATGTACGTATGTAATTGTGAGGAATCGTAGCGGTGAAATGATCTCGTTGTATACCTGATCTCATGAACATGAGCCGTTTCTCTCATTGTTATAATTATTACTAATGTCACAAAAATTATCATTTTGGTCTTCAAAATCTTTAGCTGGTTTATGAGTTTCATGGGGAGATTGCAGTAAGGCATTGCGCATGGAGCGCTGCAATGGGTCTTAAAGATTCTGTCTGTCGAAGTATTCAGTTTTCTGGGTTTGGCGAAGTTTCCGTAAATCTGAAGACGAGCCTTGTTTAATGGTTTTAGTGAATTTTATGTGACTTAAAATGGCCAACATCTCCCACAGTCTCTGTCGTGTTATTGGCACAGCGACTTCCGAAAACATTCACACATTGTCATAGAAAGAGAATGCAGCTATAGGGGACAAAGCGAACTCACATAAATTTAACGCCCGCGACATCCAAGGTCTGTATACTTCTGTTGAGCAGCAAGTATTAGGCTGCACTTCATGATCCCTTTAATATATAACCTGTTTACTGATGTCTTCACCGTGCACAGTAAAAACCATGTATCCGTTTTTTATATTACGCAATAGATATTTGGTATAGCGTACTACATCAACAAATTATAAGTATCCAAAAGAATACTATTTGCGCTCTCCCATTGGTAGAACTTTATTTATTTACACATGAAAAAGAATACAAGCAGGAGAGTTTGAAGAATAACTTCATAAAGCTGTGTTATTAATGAAACTACGTGGTCTTTGTGAATTTGACTGTGAAAATTGTTTTTCAGGCGGACAGTCTGTTTTATTATTTGGACAGTTGGCTCATGCCAATTGCATCAGTTGAATTCTTATAAAGATAGCATCTTCATTATATCAAGCCTGGCCCTCCGTGTATCGCTACACGTCTTTGATTCCGTTTTCTGCCTTGATCAATCGACTGTGCGGATCCACTCCAGCCGGAACTCAAGTCGGAAGTCGTCATCGTTATTCAATTAGGTTCTTCCCTGCTCGGGTTGGCAAAGAATTTATGCATGCGTTAAATTTCAAACCTGTCAGTCAAATACACTGAAAGTTCTTAAACACATGCCGGGCGAACATTTCAAGTTGTATGAGCCATGCACCTATTCTCCAGCACGGTATCGTAGCCTAAATAGAACATTTAATTCTAGGCACAGTGGGTAATTAAGTCTTGACCGTCTCGCTCTGGTCCTATCTCTTCGACCACAGGCCGACTTGAATGACCAAGAGGTTTCATACTGTTCTGTCTCCATGACTGAACGCTTCAAGAAATATGTTAGCAGCATGTCTCAATATGACCGCTGGCCAGCATTTGTCTGTTTATGCCGGTTTTATCAACATCTTTATAAACGTGGGACTGCTATTTGATGGGATAATATATTTACATTAATATTCATCAGCTATTGGGTCCGGTGGATAGGGTTTTCCGCCTGCTGGATCAAGGCAGGAAGCGTAGCTATAGGCGAAGCGTTTGACATAATAAAATGAAAATGAAAAGGCATTAAAATCCTTAAGTTTGAAAAAAATAACAAATGAAGAACGTTTTTTCCTGAGTGCATAATCAAGGTTAATTTTACGTATTCTGTGCTAAGCCTTTTTCTGCATAATAATATAAAGAACACCCTATCACAATATTGTCGTATTCGGATGAGAACTCCCACATTCTCGACTGGGACTCAACAATCTTCGTTTTAACTTCTCTGCAAACACGTAAAATGCATCAACTGACATTACGAGAAAGACACATGGACATGGTGATGACTGTTTTTAAGAATTAACAAGAAATATATATGTTTTAAGATGAGAAACTTACACGTGACATTCAGTGTGAGGTTGGGTGATACACGTTTACTGCCTCCATTACCAGATCTCTGAGCCTCACATTTGATGACGTCATCATCCTGATATCGATTAACCCTCATTGTATAACTCTGTCTGGTCAGGTACCCGTGTTTGGGCCCTCGCTGTGAGCTCACTTCTGGCACGTCTGAAGCTGTTACGGCACTGTTGTTGTAGTACCAGGAGAATGCTGTAGCAGCAGGATTTGACTCACCACTGGTACATATAAGTGTCACTGTGCTGTTTTCTGTGACGGTGACTGTGTTTCCTGATTGTCCGGACTCTGCACGGAGCTGTACTCTGTCAGGTCCGACTACATACATAAACAAAGAAGACACGCAAAGCGGTAAATGGAAACACGACAGAACCTGGGGATTACAATCATCCCTTTTCCACACAAAGTTGTGACCGCAATAGGGAAAATGACACCAGTATTTGTGACACTGGCACTATACGATGTAAATGTGTTGCCATGCTTGTTATGGCCAACTGTTAGAAACGTGGATGAACACAAACGAAGCATATATGTTTCACTGTAAATCTGCCGGATTAAAATATAACATGTCCTTCAACGTGAGATTTTTCATTAACCATATTGAATATGTATCAGCTATTAATACGTATATATAGGATGTAAGCAACAGATAATTTCTAGCACACTTCGAAATTTGAGGGATGTTTACAATCTATGACGATTTAGACTTCTTACACGGTTCGATCACATTATGTTTATTGATAATGAAACTATTTCCTGCACACAATATTTCTAACATTTGATTTTCATTATTCCATACTACCTGTGGGGTACATATGGTATTTTATCATGTACGATGAACGTATGCATTGGCGAGATCAATGTAGCGTACTTATGAGACACTGTCCTGATTGTATACAGATAAATTTAAGTGGTCTGTATACAGATTATGCGATGAATAATTCATGTGATTAAGAAAAACAGTTTCTGAATATTTAAAGTAATCGGTTAGTTTTGCTATTCTAAAGATGTGATGTAAATCAAACTCTTAACCATGGCCTTGTTTCTTCTCCATGTACTCATTTGAAAGCACCGATTAAACATCAATGCCATTGACACAGACTGTCCTGCTGATAATACAAATCCAAAGTACGTATATACCAAATACAAACATCTGTTCATACGATATTTAATTTTGTTGTTGTGAATACATATAGCGTTGGGGTATTTGTTGACATTTGTGTAGCTTACAAGACTTACACAAGGACAATACTGATGCGCGGACTTACACGTGACATTGAATGTTGTGCTGTTCTGCTCAGTCCATCCTGTCAACGTCCCGTTCTGACTGCCTTTACACACACACGTCTTCTGGTTCAGGGACGGACTGACAGTTACACTGATACTGATCTGCTGACTTCCGTCATTACTAGGGACTGTGTTTACCTGACCACAGCCCGATGACCAGAAGAGTGCTGGTCGGGGATTCCCCTTTCCCACCTGACAGGTCAAGGTCAGTGTTTCTCCAGACTCCACGGCGGTGTTGTTAACGTAACCTGACAGGAGGACGCCACTCTGTGGAGGGTCTGTGTGACAACGTTTACTCATAAGTATTGTACATATATTCATGTCTGTTTGGCAAGCATTTAGTACATGTAGTCATGAATACAATAAATATTAGTATAATAACTTATATTGTACAATCAACTGCTGACTTTGTTATTTATATTTATATTTATAATTTACTGTCCAGCAGAGAATAAATTCAGAACGTTCCCTTAGTTCACAATAGGTGCTATAGTTAGCACAACCGTGTTGTTTGTTGCATGTTGCCAAAAGGTTGTATAATTCAGGAAAATCTGAAAAAAATTAAAGATTGATTCTTATGTAATATTGCTTTGTACACAACGTAATGATAAGATTTTCCGTCAATTCCCGCGCGTGCCACGTGTCGCCGAAACTTAGATATCAGTAACTTGACCCGAACTAAATGTGTATGATTGTGCTCACATCTCGTAAACTGGACAGCACTACATCGTGAAAGCGTACAATGTCGATATGTATTTCTACCGTAAATATTTATGACCGCACACATGGATATTACGATCTTTAGCTAACAATAACATAAGGTGTAACATGTAAGGGTCATTACATATAGGAAGGTATGCAGGGATACAGCAGGATGTTTAGGAGAGTTATGAACATAAATTTATTTTATTTATTTGTTTGATTGGTGTTTTACGTCATAGTGAGGAATATTTCACTTATGCAACGCGCCCATTGGTGGGTGGAAAGAGGGCAGAGCCCGAGGGAGAACCGGGCAGACCTTTCCACGTACGGCCGAAGGGCAAGCCAGTCTGAGCTGAACTTGAACTCACAGCGACCGGATTGCTGGGAGACATGTGGGTCATTTCGTTGCACTAACGCGCTAAACAACTGAGTCACGGAGGCCCCATGAAAATATGGTGTGAACAAGTAACACAAAGAAAGCTTATTATCGAGCTCTCTCCATTCGCTGATCGTTACAATAGTCTACCACGCTTGCTTGCATGGCCAGGTTTTTCTAGGTATCTTGATGACTTCTGGATATAGGCTATCCTAATTACGTAATGTGCTGCGTAACCATGACTTTTAACGTCTCAAGGGAAAATGCCTGGTACATATTATCTTATAGACATAACTGCCTTTTTGTTCACCGGATTAGAATTTTGAATAAACTGACTGTTTATGGCCAGCTTTCGTGGGTATGTCCACACAGCCTAAACCGAAGATTATTCATATATACGATGGCGGACAGTTTTGTGAGTGATGGACACTGGAGTGTCGGGGAAATTCTCTGGCAAGTTATTGACGAACTTTCCCAGTTGTGAATAACAAATACACACACCCCCTTGATGGAACACAAGTGGTCGTCTACGAACGGGGAAAATGCGCAAACGGCTAAACGACTGTCGCCGATTGCCTATTGTCATTAAGTGCCCAGAAAAAGTGAGAACGGGAGAATCTACTAGTTCTCTGTGCAAGAGAGGCTCTTGAAGCCGCATCTCGTATGCCCTTTAATAATAACACGAAAGTAGAGGACTTTTTTGTAGGCGATATTCTGACACTAGTCACAAACGAAAATGCTACAATACGACATTCATAACAAAAGATGCCTGGCAGTTTGTACATTTTTGCACATATTACGACTGAAGAATATATATTTGAGCGAAATACGGTGTCCAGCTTGAATGATGGAACTCCAGAAATGTGTGTATCAAGAGGACAGCCGGTTGAAGCGCTATGAATGTAATCTAAATAGGGTGGATATTTATGACAAGATCTATACTTACATTGCACATTGAGTGTGTGGAGTTGTGAGCGTACAGGAGGATCCGTCACACTGTTGGAGGCGTTACAGTACAGCTCAGCTCCGTTCTCCTTGGCACTAGCTGTAAACCTCAGTGTCCGGGTTGTGGGCTGTACCAAGCTGGAGTCCTGGTGACAAACAGCCGTCGGGTCAAGCTCCCGGAAATTACCGAAACTCGATATGTATCCCCTTATACAGGCCTGGGGCTTACTGGCCGAGGTCACACAGGTAAAGGTGCTGGGGTTATTAGCTAACACTGCATCTGGCGGGTTCGTCAGAGTTACCCGGGTGATCATAACTGTACAAAGAAAATACAAACTATGTTACTCTGTTTCAATTTATCTCATTGTGAGTTATTCTTGTGCAGAACCTATAAAAATTACCGTGAAACAGTTGTGTTTCATAATTAAGCATTTTATAAAAAAAAATACGCCCCCCCCCAAAAAAAAAACCCGATAGAGAAGACTTCTGTTACTAACACTACTAGCATTTTAAGGGATGTACCCGAGTGTATATTGCAGGTGCAACAAGAGAGCGCGAGAGTGAACTGTTTAGGATGAAGAATATGTGGCGTATATTTCCATATTGATCAGAAAACGTGACAATCATCCCCCATGAAAACGCAAGCATTGCATGCCTAAATACCATAGCGGATGACAGTCCTCTCATGTTACACTATGAGTATGCTAAAGTCATTGTTAGATTAACTTCTTAATTACGTCAGCGCTATGACGGAAATAGAC
Source organism: Acanthopleura granulata (assembly GCA_016165875.1). Lineage (NCBI taxonomy): Eukaryota > Metazoa > Mollusca > Polyplacophora > Chitonida > Chitonidae > Acanthopleura > Acanthopleura granulata. Next base: position 258,369 of record JABBOT010000035.1, read on the forward strand.
GTAAGCATATATAGCCAGCATAGTAATTGCTTATGAAAGCTCAATGCTGAATGTGCGAGGATTGGTTCCATTTCAGCAGTACGACATGCTTAATTTTCAACGAAAGAGGGCGGATATGTCCATATAGAAAAGAAGAGTTCATATTTTAAAAAATAAAGGAACGCACTCCAATAGCATAAAACCAACATAAAAATATAAGCAAGTAACTTCACTTTCTGAAGGCGATTTCCACTATTGCCAAAATATTACACTTGTAAGCAAAATAATGTGGTAAAAGATTTTTCTGCACTTCGTGAAGTAACATTTCGGTTCCAAAAGTTATGTACAGAGCAAAATATCCAAATGCTAACCAAAAATGCTCTGTTGACATGCAGTTTAAATTGTGTCCTCCAATCCACCTTTCAAATGTGGTCTCGGGCTTTAGCCGGTGCGTGGCGCGTGTCTATGTGCTCATCTCCGGGATACATAAAGCATATGTCTATATATCTATCTCACACCTAATGAAACACAACAACGACAAATGCGCGATCCTGCTGACACCAAATTTCACTACGTACTAGTGTACCAAGCAGGTCAGCTTCATTCACCCCTGGTATGATTCAGGATGATCCTGCAGTTCCATCCAAACCGGGATCATAAGATCTTTAAAAAACCCGTAACCAGTGCATCGTTAGATCAGTTGAGCGACAGTAGGGCGACGGAGGCCCTGAAGCTGTGGTCATTCTCTGGACATGCGCAGACCTCACAATATGTTATTAAAAAGGGGTAAAATAACCTAGTCCTTGGAAAGGACTATAACTTGCTAAGTGTTATTATATAAATGTCATTGTTAAGTAACGCCATGATGAAGAAATTACCACTTATGCGAAGGCGGGGCACGTCGTAGTCGTCGAGAGGTAAAATGCATGCCAAAGAGGAAGTGGTAAATTTGGGGTTGGCACAGATACAATTGTATCATCGGTGGCCACCTTTGTAATGTCAAAATAAAGACCTTAGCCATGTAGGTAGTACTAAATAAAGGAATAAAGAACGCTAAAATACTAATAATAATGCTGATTAAAAAGTATATGTTTATTTCCCACCATTGAAAATGAATCCTATGTTAGCACTAGGGCGATGTGAATGATTCGGTAAAGTTGGATGGAAAAGTAACCTTATAATGCATAACAATGTAAGAATGTTATGCCTGCAGGGTAATCCTAAGTGTAAGGGGGACATTTATCATTTCGTTATGGAAGAAGTTCTGGCTCATCTTTAGAGGGATTTGTATCGGGCTCCACTACCAGAGAAAAGGTCCTTAGAGTATAAGTTAATATATGTTTATAGATATTATGATTGTCAAGTTTTGGCTGAAGAGAAGAAGCAATAATAACAGAGTGTAAACATGTAAAATCATCATAACTGACCACTTTTTTGATGCACAACAAAAAGGTGTAAGTGCCTTTCCCGCCACACCTATGTGCAACAATGTCGATGAATTCATCAAGTACTTACTCGGCCAGGGAGGGCTATATATTTAGAGGTAAAATTTAGGACTCTTATTTATTACTGTCTTGTCGTCATATTGAATAAACAATATCAGATAGCTCTATTCCAAAATGCATTTTAATTTGCAGGTTGTGGGTTAGAGTCATTTTTAGAACGATTTTGGAAACGTGGTAATGAAACGAGAGTGCCACAAATTCTTTTTCCAGGATTCGCCATGTAATGCGGAACACGTGATATAAAGTTAAATTTGACGTAAGACATAAGTGATGAATGACAAAATTTTCTCAGAATTATATAAACCGTTACGTCACTAAAATTTAACATGTTAAGAAAACGTTAACATGTTATATGCTTGCCGTCCTCCAACACATCCAAAATATTGCATTTAACAAGAAGATGTATATAAAATTCAATTTTCATCACAATGCAGGTGACCTGACAACGTCCATACACCAGTTGTCAACCATCAAGTCAATATCTGTAAGACTAATGTCGAAATGTTACAAAATGTTGTTAATTTTCCGAATGTATTTCATGAAAGTGCCTCGTGTCATAGTGCTTGAAGAAGGAAACCTATCGTTGAGGTCCAGGTGTAGCGTCTTTGCCTGGTGTTCTTTTCTCTGAATTCAGTGTTCAACTTTTCGAAGATCCCTTAAGTGAAGACTTTAAGTGGCAGCAGTACCTCCTCTTTCCAAGAAGAATCCATTCAGTATAAAAGGAGGGAACAAACAAATTTTTACTGGGTTTCAGTCATTTCTATATTCTTTGTCAGGAACATACGATCCTTGCTCACTTAAGTCAGTTTTAACAGAAGCGATTAAATAGCTAATTTCCAAAAGGGAAGGGTCCCCTGTGTAGCATATAGGTAGAGCACAATACTAATGTCAGCATACACTGTCTGGCGATGAGGTAGAAGTGTGTTGCAGCTTTTATGTCAAATATATATGCATCCATCATATCAAAGACATTCAAACAAAACCTGTGTTTTTGTTTCTTGCTTATAGGCTTATAGTACCCGTATAGGCATAACCAAAGCCATGTTTTTCTCTGGTGATTTCTCTGATTACTTCTCTTGATATCAGAGGATTATCTGACATAAATGTTCAACAGGCTGGGAGTAAAATCATTTACACTATTCCTGGTGTACACGTGTATCTCCATGCCTAGCATGTGGTCATTTAAGGATTAACTGTAATAATTTTCTTTTCACGTTTTTAGGGCTATAAACAAAAACACCACTGTGCATACTGTGTGAATCCGCGTAGAGTAGCGGTTCATACAAAAGTTTGCATAGCGAATGGCGCCGTGGGTAAACATGGGTAATACACGGCTGGCTGTCGCCATCATACATGACCCCCGTAGTAAACTCGGACCCCGAAAGTTGGTCCCAGATGGTATCAAAGGCAGGTCTAAACTCTAAGAAGGCAACCGATCCTTACCTCAGAAGTTACTCACCTCCCCCCCCCCCTCCGAATACGACACAGACAGGGACCAAGGAAGCTCTAAAAAACATACTTGCATCCCTTGGGTAAAACACAAACAGATGTCCCTGAACTCCCCATAGTACCGACGTAGGCTAGTTAACATTAATCTACCAGTGCCATTTCGCACCCTATTATACCCATGTAAACCCCCGCCAGACGAGAAGTGGAAATAAATCCAGAGGCGGAAAGCCACTAGAAATCAGTTGATTAACAACTGAAAATGGACGCAGAAAAAGTGCAGTTGGAGGTGGAAGTCAAGGAAAACTAACTACACAAGACACTGCACACTTGTGAGGTACAGAATGTCTACTAGTATGTATAAATTGAATAGGTGAGTTTAGTATTTTTAAACTGAATGAGCGAGCTTAATATGTGAAAGTTCACCAGGTGAAAGTGTACGAGTTTAGTATGTGTGAGCCGACCAGATGAGTTGTGTACGCGTAATGTGACCAGGTGAGTTTAGTGTGTGTAAGCTGATCATGTAAGTTTAGTACCTGTATTTATTTATTTGAGAGGTGTTGTACGCCGTACTGAAGAATATTTTACTTATATGAAAGCGGCCAAGATTATGGTAGGGGGTAACCTAAACTCACAGCGACAACATTGGTGAGAGGCTCCTGGGTCATTACGCAGGGCTATCGAGGTAACCAATTGAGCCACGGAGGCCCCGTATTACGACTAAGTTGACCAGGACCCTGTTCCACAAAGCAATCTTAACCTAAGTTGATTGGTAACAACTTAGTCTACGACTGCTTTGTGGAACAGGGGCCATGTGAGTTTATAAATGTACGGTGACCGGGTGAGTATAGAACGTAATTTATCTAATCAACAGTTCCCGCTGAACATGGAGATTGACGAGTGTGGGTGGTTGTTCCCTAAAACATAATCCATTCACGCATGTAAAGACCAGTCTACCTTTACACTTTTACATAAAGATGAGTATAACTCACATCAAATCAGATTGTTTTTTCATTTCCGGACATTGGGAATAATCAATAAAATTGATAGAGATTTTCCTTCCCTTAAATCGCACAGCCTATATGTACCTAACATTCAGCTTCGCAACAATCTCAAAGAGTCTATGGATTTCATCTTACTATGGTTATAGTAAAAAGTTTTGTTTTGATTTCTGTTGCAGACCAGCGTGAGATGTTTTAGCCAAGGGGTCTGTTTCACCAAACTTCGCTGGCCGTCTAAGGTCCGTTGGTCGGCTAAGTTCATTCAGCCGCTTACTATAAGCAGGTTACAAAATAAAACTTGACTAAGCCGTCTCACAAAAGCAAAACAATCTAATGCTTAGCCAGCTTAACATAGCCGGCTAGGTGACCGCTCGGCAGTTTTCTGATTGTTTGAATCAATCACGATAATTGTTAAATAAGCTTTAAAATGTAAATAAATTATATCAGTAAATCTAAATATCAGAAGAAGATGTTAATTTCCTCTTCATTTTCGTCATTGACACACCTTGTAAACAATGAGAGGTAACTCTCATCATATATAGTCGAAGCGAAATAACAACAAACGGGTTTTGCTGGCATGACATGTCTGAGGAATTGAAGCAAACTTTCAAAATCTTGATTGGCTATGCTGGGATTTTCGCATAATTGTAAGAGGAAAGCAATAGTGGATAGCCAAATATTTTTTGGTGAAACGGGCTGGACAGAATAGCTTGCAGGTAGTTAACCGGCTGACCTCATTAACCATTTAGGCTTCGCCTATACACTTTTTGTGAAACAGGCCCCTGAAGTTTGCAAACTGGTTGTTTTCAGTATTATATCATTGTATATGTTTATCCGTAAGAAAAACATGTGTCCAACAGAGTTAAATTACATGACAAACGTGTTAAAACTTCTCTCGTTTAGATATGGCCACGTCTCATGTTCCCCATCGGTTCCCTTTTATTTCAATATTTTTTAGAAATAACAAGTGGAATAATAATCTATACTTCGGTCCTTGATCTTGTATGCTGAACAATACTTGATGGCGACTATAAAACTGGCTAGTCCGCTGTTTGAAGCTCAAAGGAGGTCGAATAGTTGTCTAGATTGTTCAAAGGTGGTACACAAAATGTTCAGACATCGCCATGCATGGACGCCAATGTCGGCGTAAATTATTGAACATGTTTAAAAGAGTCGCCGAGGAGGTTGGTAGCTCAAATGAGACAGAAAGGAGGCACCAAGCATTGACGTGATGGCAGAGTGGATGCACAATGGTCAGTCAATTAGCAATCATGGCCGTTATTTGCCGTTGGTCGCCGATGATGTCACAAAAGGGGCACAGATGAGGTTCAACCCACACATTGTTCGGGAGTCGCCTATAATCGCATTGGTTATCGTAGGTAGCAAAAGTGAAGCACAGGGGAAGCGGGCAAGTGGCTCAGTGGAGACAGAGGTCGCTCGTAGCTGGACATGAAAATCCCCGAAAATTGCAGTTTTGATGGTTCAGGGGAGGCACAAGGATCGCTGGAGCAGATACACAGAAACAGGATTTTCTGGGTTTAGGAGACCATTGAGCGTCCTGGACATATTTTGAACGCTCATAGGTGGTAACAGGGTTGCAACCCTGTGTAAAAGTGTATTAAGGTTCAAATCACCATGCATGTGACGTCACAGTTTATTTCGTGATATCCCATGTCAGGAATGTTATCACTGCAAGTAGCACGGACGACACAACCCTGGTGTCACGGACGGGGATCTTGTCAGATTTTATGGCAGGGATAATGCTGTAATATCTTAAGTTGTCAGAACAGGTGAAACGTTAAGTGTAATGATTTTCACAAGCTGTTGCGATGTTTTGAGATATGCACCGCCATGCGCGATGCATTTAATTCATCTGTCATGTTTGAACTCATAATATCTGGATGGATATCTTCTGTTAACAATGTCACCCACCTTATACCTGATGATCTTTGCTTCTCCTGTTTTTAGAGCTTTTTATCACCTTGACACTGTACGATCATCATATGACTTCAAATGTTAATTTCTTCAATAAATCATCTCTTCATTCGCAAATGGACGAGTTGTTGGGTATCTAAACAGATAACATCCCCGCATACACGAAGCGAGGCAGTACAATACACCTGTCTCAACACCAGGTAAAATAAAACACGAATGCCAGCGTTTCAACAGAATAAAACTTGCGAACAATTAATTATTTAAATATTAAAAACTTTTACGAGCAAAACGTTAAAGGACAGAGATTTAAAGGTACATAACCACTAAGCTTCAACCAAAGGACACTCCACGTAAAGGTTATCCCGTTTCATATTAGTGATAAAGCACCCGATGCCACTAGATCTGAAATCGTTCCCCTGTCGCTCAGGAGAATTGCCAACATGCTCACAGTGGCGGATCTACTGTAGAATTACGTAAGGGCTATCCCGGTATGCGGTTGAAGTTGTTTTATAACAGGTCTTGCCTTGCAATAGGTGAACAGTAAAAAATTATTCGCTACCAACCATAAACGTCTACCCTTTCTTTTTCACATAATAATTTGTCCGATAAAATCTCGTCAATTCAAATCTATCCGAAGTTGGACTTAAAATCCGGACTTTGCCGGATATTTATTAAGGTGAACAGATAAACACACGTAGATGCCTTTCTCCACAAGTGACTCTTCGATATGCTGACACCTAACGCGTTGCGCACTGAAACGGATTGATAACGTAGACACCATTTACATATTTTGGGCTGCACTGGAAGCATGAACATGCAACATATATCATCCATGCAAATTCATTACAGCTGGAAAAGTATTTAATATGAAGTTTTGCCAAATCTAAACAAAGAAGACCTATATCTTGCCTGGCTCAATCATTTTCTCCATAACTCATGTTAAAAAATGTGTACGCAGATAAGGCTCGAACAGTTAGAGCAACTTTAGGCTGCAGGCAATAATGGTTATCGTAAATGTATGATACACCGGTGTAAGATACTGTACATACTGTATATGCTGCGCAAGCGTCAGTGAATATTTGTACCTGCCTTTAACAGCGAGGGTAACGTTCTTCGCTTCTGTATACTGACATATCCATATGCCCTGTCCCACGTCTTCTGTGACGTTCTTTATAGTAACTGTGTAAACCTCTTCACCGTTGACCTGTTCACATCCCCCTGATAATCCGGCTGGTGAGTCTCGAAACAGTCGTATGGACGAGTTACACACACGGGAGGCGTATATAGTGGTGGAGGTCTGACCATCATGACGGGACCAGGCGAGGAGAGATCTATCACCTGTGGTTCTGTTTACCTTACACTCTATGGTAAATGGACGACCGGCCACGACATCACCTGGTGCTGTGATTGACTGACTGTTCACATCTGGTACTGAAAGGATACAGAGGAGAAGGTGAGGATATGAAAGATCACATTAGATCTGCCATCGTGGAATCACTTCCAAAGAATCAAATCATAATTTCGGGCATACATTAAACATGTATACTAATACACCGCGCCCAAGATGTACAAGGTGTCTACACATCGGCGTGGCATGTTGGCCAAAATACACTCTAAGAAATATGGATATTTCTTAGCCGTAATAAGTGACGTTGTTCATTGGTAAATGAATAGCAAAACACAATGGTGTCTGCCATCTTCCCTATCGTGACGTCACTTTTTTTTTTTTTTTTTTTTTTACGAGTAAAAGGCCATTTAAGTTGGAATAATGTCGTGCATTCCCTGAACATTAGCTGCTGCCTGTGTTGGGCATTACCTGTCCTAACTTCAAAATCTTTTCGGGGCCTTCGTGGCTCAGTCGGTTAGCGGGCTAACGCAGCGCAATGACCGAAGTCTCCCACCAATGCGGTTGCTGTGAGTTGAAGACCAGCTCCTGCTGACTTCCTCTCCGGCTGTACGAGGGAAGGTCTGCCAGCAACCTGTGGATGGTCGTGGGTTTCCTCCGGGGTCTGCCCGGTTTCCTCCTACCATAATGCTGGCCGCCGTCGTATAAGTGAAATATTCTTGAGTACGGTGTAATACACCAATCAAATTAATAAATAAATGAATCAAAATCTTTTCATGCTCTGAAATTGTGAGTTATTTTAGAAATTTATGTTTTAGTACATAGAGTTATGATAGGCTTTCATCACACAATTAGTAACATTTACGGCCCAAAAGTAACTTCAGAAATAATGCTACAAGTGATGACTAAGTTTGAATTCAGGTTACCAGAGTCACTTGTTAGGAACCCCATCCTTAAGATATTGGATATTTTCATTTATTTGTTTTCACGCTAACCGGGTCTGTGTCTGATCTACATTTTGTAACTGTGTACTTTGTAGCCTGCACTGTCCTCGAGGCTTATGTGTTTATGACTTTCGTGTCATTGTACATAGAGCGTACATTCTGGAAAGATGTACCATATGGTAAACATGTTTAAGAACAAATCCACAATTTTCTTTTCGTTAGTCTGTAAATATGAGAGACGAAGTTGTTAAGCTCGCGGGCATTTTACTAAAGTCCATTCGACAGCAGTCTTTTACTCAAGTTCACGTGAGAGTAGGGATATTTACACTCTTTAACTCAGAAAGGTTTTGTGGTATTTGGAGATATCGGTTTACGTGACATTCGACATACGTCATTCTGTACTCCAATTTTCTGTACGTAGCACTTTGTGAACTTGTGTTTCGCCATTTGTTATTTGGTTTGAGACATTCTTTTGGAACTTGTATCACTCATTTTGTCTTTGTGCGATTACGTACATTTCATCCCAGTTTGCCCTGAAAGTGACTTTGTGTACATTTCCGAGGAGTGAAACGTACATCCCCAGCTCGGCATTACGAACGCTATTGTCAACCCTTCTGCTCAGGAAAATTGCGCCTTGCTGGGGAGTTGGATAGATACCATAGTCGGGGTACCGTGCCATCTGCTGTTCGTCACAACAGAACTGTCATCCTTCGATTTGTGAATGCCCAAAACTGTGGATTTACGTGAACTGACTTGCATTTGGAAGACGGAATATTCCTTCTGCATTTTGACGCTGTCACCAGTAAGAATCTATATATATACATATTTGTAATTTTCTGTATTGTTTTCGTATACTATTGTCACTTGTGCTATTGCTCTATCTGTTCAGGAATATGTATTGAACTTTTTCAGTTGTCTTCGAGTTTCTTTGTTTGATCTTGTGTAAGGCCTATCGCTGTCTGAACGAGTTATTTGTTTATCATTTTCCCTCTCCGACAGTGGTACCCTTACATACCGGAGGCTTGTCCGAGAACTAAAAGCTGCTTGTGCTAGACTGCAGCACGTTCATTTTCAGCGTATTTAGCGGTGTTTTACTTCCTGTTTTGGATCAGATAGAGATTCACATTTTGTACAGCTGTTTGTATAGTTTCTTTGCACACTCCATTGTGTCGATATGGCTGAAGAATTTAATATAAAATCATTCCTTGGCAGTGAAGATTTGTGAGTTGTTAAGCTGTCTGAGTTAAAAAAAAGGCAGATTTGAGAAAATAGCTGACAAGTTTGAATTAGATTTGAGCCAGAGTCTTAGCAAAAGTGAAATGGTGGATGCTATCAGCAAACACTTGGGCGTAGATAATATTTTAACTATTAATAGCCAAGGTGGTGATATTGAGTTGGATAAGCTTCAGTTTGAGATAGAAAATTTTAAGTTAGAAAGGAGGAAAGGGAAAAGGAAAGGGAACGAGATAGGGAATTTAGATTAGATTAAAACAAGAAAGAGAAAAGTTGAGATTAGAAAGAGAGAACGAGCGAGAGAAAGGCGATTGAGAGAAAGAAAGAGAAGAAAGAGAAAAAGAGAGATATGGAATTTAGAAAGCTAGAGTTAGAACTCGTGTTCAAATTGTGGGAGCTCCACGTTAGAAGCAGTGACAATGAAGCTCTTAGTCGTGGTCACTAGGGATTTGATTTGAATCGAAATGTCCTATTAGTTTCCAAATTTGATGAGAAGTATTTAGAAGGATTCTTTTTATCCTTTAAAAAAGGGGCTATTACCTTAGAGTGGCCTAAAAGGTGTTGGACAGTATTACTACAGAATAAACTCGAAGGTAGAGCTACAGACGTTTATGCTGCTTTGTCCATAGATTTGTCTTTCGATTATGACACAGTTAAGGCAGTGGCATTGTCTGCTTATGGGCAGAAGGTCAGACAGTTAAGAAAACAGTCTGGTGAAACTTACGTGTAGCTTACCAGGGGTAAAGAAACGCTGTTTGATACTTGGTACAGGGCTCTGAAGATTTCAGAAGAAGTGCAATTCTGATAAGAAGGCTTCTAAATCTAGTACTGATGGGCAGGCTAATGAGAAACCAAAGGCCACTTCTGGTTACTCTTCTGGTGAGAAAACTTTTCAGTTCAAAATTTGGTCACCTACGTGCAAGTACTCTAAACGCACAGGGTATCTATATCGGCTTGCCCAGTACTGAAAAGAAAACAGGAGCGAAAGTCAGTAGCTTTTGTTCACTCCAGATGTAAATCATTAAGGTCACATGTGGAGATAGGTAGTGTTGGTTCTATCGTTAAACCACGAGTTAATGAAGTAGTCCAGACTCTAGAAACATACTTGGTATTCGTTTCAGATGGCACGGTAACTGGTAATGGAAATACCTCCTCTGTTCGTATACTTTGGGATACTGGGGTTAGACAGTCTTTGATGTTGGCAGATGTGATTCCCCCACATAGTGAAAAAGTCAACAGTCATGTTTTGATGCAGGGTATTGTTGGAAATTTTATGTCTGTTCTATTATTGGATGTTACCTTTACTTCTGATTTGGTTACTGCTTTAGTAACTTGTAGGAGTTGTTAATACCTTGGCTGTGGAAGGTGTTTCCTTTTAGTTGGTTAATGACTTAGCATGAGATAAGCTCAAGGCGTGTCCCCATGTGTGTAGTGTTCCGGTTTCGAATGAAAATACAGAAGACCTACAAGAGGAGTTTCCGGCATATTTCCCTCTTGTGTGGTTACCAGGTCACTGAAAGGAGCTCGATGAAAGGAAGATAATTGTTTTATTACCATTCAGGATTCTGCTGGTAATGTTAGTTTGGCAGAAACTTTGTTTCATGATATTAATGATGTAGAGTGAACGAAATAGCTGATGTACCTGTTGGTTACTACATGGAGGATGAGCTGTTCATGAGGAAGCATAGCCTTCCCCGTGTATCAGCTAATGATGATTTGACAACTTTCAGTCAAGTTGTCTTACCTCCAAGTTATTGACAGGAAGTTCTTAGAATGTCTCGTGATTCCCACAGGTGGAAATTTAGTCATTAGAAAGACAGGAAATAAAATCACTCGCCATTTTTTCTGGCCTAGGAATCAAAGGGATGTGGTTAATTTCTATAAGACATGTCACACCTGTCAGCTGGTAGGAAAACCACAGCATAGTGTAAGGCCTGCACCCTTAATTCCTATTCATGCTTTTTGGGAACAGTTTAGTAATGTACTTATTGATTGTGTTGGCCCGTTACCTAGAACTAGGTCAGGATACAAGTATCTTTTGACTATTATGGATAGAGCTACTAGATTTCCCGGAGTTATCCCACTGAAACAGATAACTACTCCTCAGATAGTTAATGATCTGTTACAGTTTTTCACCAGGTATGGTTTACCTCATGAAATATAATCTGACCAGGGGACAAATTTTCTGTCTGGCTTATTTCAGGAAGTGATGTATCAGCTGAGTATTATGCAACTTAAATCCACAGCTTACCACCCTCAGTCCCAGCGTGCTTTGGAGAGATACCACCAGACCATGAAGAATGCTCTTCGAGCGTATTGTTTGGAATACCCGGAAGATTGGGATAAGGGCATTCCATATGTATTGTTTGCCACTAGGGATACTCCTAATGAGTCCACAGGGTTTAGTCCATTTGAGTTCGTGTATGGTCATGAGGTTAAAGGTCAGTTAGCTTTGATGAAGGGAGGTATCTTCGCCCAGGAAACAGAAGGAAACTTATCAGATTATGTTTCCGAGTTTCGTGACAGGTTGGGGAGATAGCTCGAGCTAATCCGAAGATCTCTCAGGGGAAACTATACTATGACAGGAACGCTAAACCAAGGAGTTTTTCTCCCCGAGATCAGGTTTTGGTTTCATTGCTTCTACCTCAGGAACCACTTAAGGGCAAGTTTATTGCACCATTTCAGACGGTGAAGAATGAACGTTGTTAACTATATCATTCACCCCTGATCATAGGAAGACCGAAAGACTGTCACATTAATATGCTCAAGAAGTACTTTTCCCGTGAGCAAATTAGTTAGTACGTGTGGCTAACACAATATTAAACCATGTAAAGGAGGGTGATGATTTATCTACTACATGTACTGAGTCCAAAGAGCCAGGAAGCATTTAAGTGGATCCTAAGTTGGATAACTCAGGTGTTTCGGGCAGGTTAGATGAAGCGTTGAGTCATCTCTCTAAAAGTCAGAGACAGGATATTTTTAAGTTGCTCGAGAATTATCCTGAGAATTATATGTTCTGATATAACAGGTGTGCACTGATGCTGCCATACATGATGTAGGAAGTGCTGCACCTATCAAGCAACATCCTTGTACACTTCTCCTTACACACCTAAAGTTTGTTAGCAAGGAAATTCTGTACATGGTGAATAATGCCATTACTTAATTACTGGTTGTAATGTTACCGTCACTGTATATACTTTGTATATTACTTTTTTATATCGTAATCTTTTGGACTAATAGGATTGTTTCAGTACATATCGTAATCCTTTAGGGTCATGGGATTATTCCATTGTACTGATAATGCCACTGTAAATACTTGTCTTACTTGTACGTCCCCAAAACTGTGGATTCTGTATTTACGTGACTGACCTGCCTTTGAAAACCGGAATATTTCATCCCGATCTGGACCCTGTGACCAGTAAGAAACTCCCTCTCTGTCTCTCTCTCTATTGTTTTCATATATTATTGTCAGTTGCACCATTTGCCTATTTCTTTGAATATATGATTTGAAGTTATTCAATCGTGTTCGTGTTTGTTTGATCTTGTGTGGCCCACAGCTTTGATGAAATGTGGTCAATATGGATATGTATATTCGGAAAGATCAACAACGGCTGATCTCACAAAATCTTTTAAAAATAGAACCAACTTTGTATGTTTGAAGAAAAAACAGAGCTGTCAATTTTTTCTTGTGCAGGTTGATAATTTACTATTTAAACCAAATAACGGTCCCACAGATTTTTAAATTTATCTAAGAACAAACAAACTAGTTACGTTAAATTTGAAAACTTATCAGGCGCCCTGAAAGGTTAAATCGGTGATTTATCTAAGTAAAACCTGCGAAAATGTGTTCATAAACCTTACCCCAGTGACACCCTGGTAGGGTGATTACGCTTCTCTTTTAGATAAGAGTCTGCTTGAGTAGTTTGCGCAAGCAGCCATGCACAGTTTATAGCGGGAGGCCTTGGTTCACAAGATGTTATACCCTTTGTCAAATTTAAGGTATTTACAATTCGATTTTGGCTTTCATCTTTACTTGAGAGAAACGACAGCTGAATGGAGAATAAGAATGTGAAATAAAAATAATATGATCAAATTTCACCACTGAGGGGTTCCACCTTCTTCTATAGCTGCATTATTCATGATATATGGAAACAACATTTATACAAACGTACATGCTTGGGCACTCCAGCCTAAGGACATTTTCGTCTGTTAACATACATACATGTACAACTAATTTTTGGTTACACGCATTGTCTTTATCAAACGGGACACCACTTACAATAGAGCCACATCGCCATATACACTGCGGCAGATGCCCCACTGTGAGATTCGTTTTCAAGGAAACACCGGACACACTACTCCATTGCGTTAATGCATAAAACACCAGGGTTTTTCAAGGCACAGCGCTGTTTCCATTTCTTCTAGCGTAAACATACACGTATGGGATGGACTGACCATGCGTCCTGTCGATTCATCGTCTCTAAAAGGATGCCAGACCAACAATATGTAGCTGTCTCAGCTTAAGCTGATGTGATTTCTGTATTCACAGACGGACAATAAAACCGGTAGTTTGCCGCCTGTCCACTTTACACTATCTTAAATCCCCTATAGTTCCGTTAATTCTCTGCACCGGTTATTAAGTAAAACCATGGAGGGTATTATACCACAACCTACGGGACAAACAAGGTAAGAATATACGTGGATTATGTGTATATGCCTGTACACAAGCATATATTTCAATAAATGTTGATTAATATTGCGAATTCTGCATGTCTGCATGGCCTATGGATCGATGATGCCGGATGTAGCATAGCTGAGTAGGCAATATATGTTACAGCCTTGGGTTTTGCTGTCAGCTAAAATGAATGGTTTAGATCATTATTTTCAAACAGCTATGGATCACGTTTAAAATTCCTACGTTGTATACAGAAAAATGACGAATTGTCAATGTCATTTCTGGTATAATATCGCCAACGGTAATTGTTATTCTGTATCAGACACATTAGCTCGATAGAAACATACATAACACTACACTATGCCAGTTTAGATACGTTGACAAAGTGAAGGATTTTAATTTTTAGAATATGGACAGCAAATACATAAGAACATGTGTAAGTAATATAGGTTATAAATTATTTCATAATTCCAATGCAGTTGATGAAAGTTGGGTCAATTCTGGTTCAATATCCTCAAGTTATGCATTTTAAGGAAAGGCAGGACAAAACTTTATTCTTGTATTTTTTTTCACAAAGACGAATTCAACTTCCTTCTCCTAAAAGCACTGCCTTCTACATATTTGTGGTATATACCAGGTTACATGGGGTAACATGAGTTCTCCATTATATCTGGTTTGAGTCCTGGCATCATATATTAGAGCCCGGGGAGAAACGCACGACCATCCGCGGGTTGCTGGCAGACCTTCCCACATACAGCCGGAGAGGAAGCCAGCATGAACTGGCCTTGAACTCACAGCGACCGCATAGGTGGGGTGCTCCTGGGTTATTGCGCTGTGCGAGCGCTAACCGACAACACAGACGTGATCATTGTTTGATGACATACTGTAAATATATATACTGTGTTGTGATCTAAAACACGAGGTGAGGCTAAAGCAAAATTATAACGGGTTGTAGTACCAGCACGTTGCAGTAGGCCTAGTCTCTGCATTTCGTTATTGACTGAATGAAAGCATGAATGATTGTAGCTTAAGGATACTGTAACCCCTCGTGGACCATATTTCACATTTTGCCTTGTGTAGCCCAAACTATTGATCAAATATGGCCATATGTATATACATTCTGAAAGCTAAACAATTGTTGATTTAAAAAAAAACTTCTCAAGTTTACCTAACTTTAATAATATTAAAAAAAGAAAAAGTTTGCTGTTTTTTCGCTAATTTTAAAAATTTTCAAATTTTTGTCACTCAAATGGATCATTTACTATTTAAACTAAAAATGTTAGATTGTTCTGAATAACCATTTAAAGTTAAAACTCCCAAAAATTTTTAAAAGTTTTGAAACTTTGATGTTCTTTTACTAATGTCTTTAACATTAGAAAATATATCAAAAATCTGTAGACCTTTTTAAGCTTAGGCATTTAGCTACATGTGTGCCAAGTTTCATAGCATTTTGTTGAAAAATAAGCCAGAAAAATATTTCACTAACACAGCCTTCTCAAAAAAGGGAGAAAAACATCAAGATGTCTGGAGGAACAGTATGTGGAACAAAATTCATCATTAATTAGTTTGCCAATTTTTTTAATCACAAATTCTCCTGCCTCCACATAAAATGTGAACATATGTACCTATTTATGTTAGTTTTAAATCTAATCCTGTTCCAGCATAGCGTAAATAGGTGTTTTATCTTGACATTTCTGAGCAAACCTTGGTGGAATATGTTTATAAATCCCTCGTGCAATGGCACCCGGCGGGGTGATTAAGGCTGTTGTTTTAGTTAATAGGTCTACTAGGGTAGTCTGCACAAGCAACTATGCACAGTTTATAGCAGGAGGCAACACACATTTACCAGAGGCGTGTCTATTCACAGCAGGTAGCACCCTTCTGTGAGATAATCCCCCTAATCAGGCACAACTAAGAAAGCACAATTGCCTTGGTTTACAACACCTTATACTTTTTGTCAAATTTTAGGTATTTATCAGACTGCATAACTAACTTCTATATCTTGATACTCCACAACTGCTCAGAGCGTGTGCCACGTTTACTCAGACCAGGTGGTTTTGCTTACATGCTTCGTCTGAGCCGACAGACTGATACCTTGTGCGTTTACATATTGGCGCATGCGCGTATACTTATTGTCAGCGGAAGTAGAATTGTGAAGATGACAACATAATGGCGAGTGGTTGGAATGGACGGGGATTGCGAGATATTTCGTTCCTGGCGAGTGACAGCGGCGTTGGGGGGTCAGTGTGATTAGGCTGCCCTGTTGTGACTGCTTCACCTGGAGTGCAGTTGTAGGTACGCCCGGGCTGAATTGAATGTTACGGGGACAAACTTTTACCTTTGAATCGGGTAACATTTCCGACGATGGTATGTACGTTAGTTCAGTAACCTTCGGAGCAGTTGCGGCTAAGTTTTTTCATGCAGAAAATGAGAGGAAGTTACTTAAATCTAAAATATAAAACCTACACAAACATACCTTCAAAAAATTGTCACCTGGATAAACTTTTTGTTCTGTCGGAGAACAAAAATATGGTCAGCAGGAGAGTTTGCTTTATTTGAAGGACGTTTTCCTGAGAAAAATAATAGTCATAATAAAATATGATCACTTGAATCAAAATTATTTATGCATATCTGAAATCAGTCTAGAGAGCTGTAAGCTATTGCTAGGTATACGGTTACACGCAAACATATTTTTTTTATACATCGGAAAAAATGAAATATGTTTAAAGGTCACAGAACTGTACATTCATCGTAGTGGTTCAGGGCACTGTTCCCCTTGTGTAAGGGTGCCACTATCGGAGAGGAAAACTGATAAACACATGGCTTGTTCAAATCTAAGACAGCGATAGGTCTTATACAAGGTCAAACAAAGAAACACAAAGACGCTTTTACTAAGTTCAATACATGTATTTGAACAAAACAGACAAGTAGTACAACTGACAATAATTTACTAAATAATACAGTTATTAACAAAACTATCCAGTTTCTTACTGATGACAGCGTTCAATGGTGTATTCCGGCTACCAAAGGCGAGTCAGTCCACGTAAATATGGAATCCACAATTGTTGCTAGACTCAGGTATCTCCTTCTCCACCTGATATTGTATTGGAGACACAGGTACCTCCATCCAGCCTTGCTAGTATCCTCACAAATGTCAATGAATAAAGTTTGCCTTCATCCGCACTGCTCATACGAGTTGTCCTCTGTCTTGAAACCACTCTCTCCGACCAGTTGCACTCCAGTTCTGGGAGTTCAGAGGAAGAAATAACACATTTTCTTGCTCCACACTCATCCGTCTCCCCCCAACCTGGACACTGAGAAATTCTGGTAGTGCGCAGGCGCAAACGTCAATGTATGGGCGAGGAAGGCCAACGCGCGACAACAATGTTATTGGATAAAAAGTTTTCACCTAACATGTGATCGAAAGAGGATTTGCAACTTTTCGCCGTGCAAAACTTGTAGTCGTTATCCAATTGCCCGTGAAGGTGTAACTTCTCAGGGCAGACGGGTTGACAGTAGCGACCATGATGCCGAGGTGGCGATGTATGTTTCAATCCTCGTAAATATACACTGTCACTTTCATTGTAAACTGAGATGAAATGTACGTAAATGTATGTGGGATGAAATCTCTCACAAAGAGACAAAATAACGTCTCAACAAAATAGCAAGTGGCGAAACACAATCTCACAAACTGCTACGTATAGAAAAATGGAGCAAAAATTGACATGTGGAATGGCGTGTAAGTCGATATTTCCAAACCCAGCAAAATCCTTCTAAGTGGACAACAGTAAATATGACTGCTCTTCAGTGGACTTGAGTAAAAGACTGCGAGCTTAACAACTTCGTCGCTCATATTTACAGATTCACGTAAAGAAAATTCTGGATGGTTTCATCGTAAAAGATGTTTACAACATGGGTACATCTCTCCAGAGTGTACGGTCTGTGTGCAATGACACGAAACTCAAACACTGAAGCCTCGAGAATGCGCGATAGAACTCTAGTGCAGTTCACCACATACACAGAGCGAAAAATGTAGGCCAGACCTTGGCCCGGTTAGCGGAAAAACAAGTCAAAAAATACAACACAATACTTTAAAAACGGGGTTCGTAACACTTGCTACAGACGTGAAATGTATGACTTATAACCGAACATGTAATATAAAAAGTTCGATTCCTGCCAAGCAAGAAACTAGTGTTTTGGTTGTTAAAAGGTAGCCTTATATTATGTCAGTCATCAAATATGACAATAAACATGCGTGGATCATACATGGTATATGCTAGGATTCTGTATCATGAGGTTACGGCGCAACTGTCGTTGCTTTAGAATAGCCTATACAAATAGCAAATGGGCAAACTAATACTGTTTAATGTAATGAACGGATTAAATTGTGACAATATTCGAAGTTAGACAAATATAGAAAAATCTCTGTTTGACTAGATGTCAAGAAATATTCATAATTCGTTCCCAGGGCACATTAAACCCATGGTGAGTAACGACTATATTCTAGTTCAGGCCATTTCATCGGCTACATCTAATATATAACAATTTCAAGGTCATTCTGGGGTATCCCATGTGTCACTGCTCACAATGTCCGTCACGATGAGTAGTTCGGCGATTTGCGTGAACCCGGGTGAGGCGACTCTACATCCATATCTTACGGGTCATCTACCCCAGCCTTCACTCCTGTACCGTTTTCTCCGAGCGTGTGAACATGGCTTGCGTGTAGTTGAGATTCTGATACGTTTAGTTAAGCGAGAATTACACGGGACGATACTGACTCCATATCATAGCTTACGGTGTGTTGTCTTTATAACAGTGTTGAAGGAATATACCTCTAGTTTACCATGCTCTGTCACAAATGTGTAGGTACATAACTTACCTTGCCACATACAGACACAGACGAATATAAATCTTCTCATATTGGCCGGTGTCGGGAAGAGATCCAGTGAAAAGTTTTCATGTTTGCATGTCTATAACATAGACTTAAGAGCGACCATAACGTCAGCGCTGTGATTGAAGCGACCTACATTACGCCTTTGAAAGCTCCACGGCCGAACTGCACGCATAAAATTTTATAGTGAATATCAGGTAGTAAAAATTCCAGTGTCAAGGTTAGGTCACAGGTAACTCGACTAGTTCATAGTAAACTGTACTCTTGTGAATCAGTCAGGCAATTCTGTACATGTGACACTAAGGCGTGTTTGTGTCGCGGAAATAAGAAATAGAGCAATAACACTGACCTCAATCACAGACGCCTGTTTTGGCCTTATGGGAAACCGGACAAATGCAGTTAACGTTATTGACGAAACTGCGCTGACTCCATGCCTGACTCTACATGTTCGTTCTGGTTCCATGCGTGAGATTCATGTACAAGGACTCAAATATGACAATCTAGCCAGAGCGTGGTTTGCAAGAAGTTTACCATTGAAATGTACTTTATCAACGCAGAAGAGAATTGCTCCAGGATGCGGGTTGAGCGAGTCCCTGATAGTTCGTTTGGGCTTTTGTACAGTCTATAAAGGTTTGTTGAAAATGACTTTTCTACCACCAATGTATTGTGCATACCTGTATTTGTCACGCGTGGAAATGTTCGACAGTGATTTTTGTGTCACAAATCGGCAGTTTACCCGGGCACTCCGCTTTCGCCCAACCATAAACCTGACAGTCATTGTACCACTGAACAATCCTTGATTATGTCTTGATATAAAAATCAAGTAAACAATAAAAATATCATTTACTGGGCAGCTGGTCATGGCTGAATGCTGAAGATACTTGTCCTGCAAATCGTTGGGACACACAAGGATCGAGTTCAATCCCGGCCTTTGACAGGGAATTTCTTGATTCTTTGCTCTCGAAGCTCATAAAATCTTCGTGACAATAACCTTTCGACGATGACCTTCGCGCCAATTGATCGTCCTGAACAAAAGCATCTGTAGTTGGCACGTCGGGAAGTTTGTCAGTAACTTGCCAAAGATTAAGATATGGTTTACACCAGGCATTTTCGTGTCCACACATAAACTGACTGTTATCATGTCAGGAAAACCGTCTTGCGTAAATAACTAATGAATAATTCAATAAATCGATAAAATCTAATACTTAATGCCTTGAGGGAAATTCTTAAAATCACATTTGAAGACTAATCTGCAGCCAGGTCACCAAAGCATTATTATCATGTTTAAACACTTTAGTTAACGTGACAAGCACCGCAGCTAAAAAACGCGAGTGTTCACGGGTAGCATTTCAACCTCAACCGCCATCAAAGGCATCCCTCGCCTGTTCATACCCCTTCATTACATATGAAAGGCGGTACAGATACCTAAAATCGTGAGTGGCTAGACATACATGTAGGAATTCAACCTGAACTAATACGCAATTAACAAACTAGAAACCTATAAAGTAGATGAGCGAAATGCATTTTGCTGACAGGTGCCGGTAGTCACCCAAATCACTGCCAGATACCTGTAACAAATACACTTCCATCAATATAATGCCGTACATGTTAACAGTTCAATTTTCCAACTTTATTAATGTTCCCTAATGCTTTGGCGGAATATATACATTTAGGAGCAATGTACAACGACCAGTAAACTTCCTGGCTTCTGCTGTCAGTCTTTTCACATAGACTGGTGCTATTTCATAACGAAGCTGAACCATGGTGAAATAGGAAGGTCTACAATGACTACGGTGAAAAGGTACTCCAATTTAAACTCTTTAATTTGGTCGGGTCATATATGTACTAAACCACTGAATATTCGGCCAATCAGATCACATGTTTAACAATGACGAAAAATCTCCCTCAGAACATTTCTAGAACTTGAAGAGGCAGTATAATTTATTTATTTCATTTGAAACACATCAGTGACCACATGTCTTTCTAGATACATTTCGACAAATCTAGCCTCACAGCACAGGTCACATTCACTCATGTCGGTTTGTGTTTTTTCAACAGAGCTGTCTTTCACGCTAACAAGTACCGGTTGAGGCCGTCACCACATCAGCGTACTATTGTTCCATCTCTGCACGACAAAACCATGGCAGTAAAAGGCGAAGGTGTCATCGTGAGAAGCACTTTATTTTATTGTTATCTTTGTTCGTTTCGTTTGGCTTCCTAAGAATCCTCACGTGACCAGAATATTGCATTGTGGTCGCTACAGGCTATTCTCGCTTCTAATATTTGTCGTAAGCCCAAAATTTGGCCAAATGATTGGTTTTTGGAGCTTGAAAATCAACATCTGTTCACGCACCCTTGTGGATTTGTCCACCTTGGCGTATTGCACTTTAAGTGTCTTAGGAAACAGTGACACAAAGGAAACGGAAATAGTAATACATGTACCACAGTGCATCGGTATTGCGCCTTGTCGTAAGGCTTTACAATCACAGTGCGGCGCGACTGAACGGCAGGGCGCGTTATAACAAAATCCTGACCTTCACATCCCTGTAGAACAGGCCGAAGGTGACGTCATATGGCGTGGACCCGTGTTTAGCGGAAACTGCGCCCTCAGTGGGGCCGCGAATGTCAGTCACCATACTTAGCCACCGTCCCATGCCCAAGACTGTAATTTTTTGTCATCCTATTCTAGTTTTCCTCTTTCAGTAAGGCATTTTAGAATGGAAACCAAATCAGAAAGCTGACGAAAGAATCAAAGTTTTCCGGTTCAATGTCGGTCCGAGCGATGGACGTTCTGTCAAACCAGGTTTACGCTGCTTTCCATTCCCATTGACCGGTCTCCTCTCGTAAAATATTCAATTTAAAAAGGGCTTTAGAAATCACTGACAAACTGAAATTTATATAAAAAACTAAACAAACAAATATCATGCAATCGAATCAATAACACATGAAATATCATTTAAGTCGATGTTTTTATTGATATGAAGATCAAACATTCGTCTATACAACAGTCTTTAAGTGAAAGACAACTCATGACGGCGGTACTATTCATTTAAAAGGCTATAAAATTATCTCTTGAATGTAAAAACTCTTTGAAATTGTATGAATTCATTGGTGAATCACCTTCGTTTGAAATGTGGAGTATTGTGCTGCCGAATGGGCATCTGAAGGTGTCCACGCGTTTGAGGCTATGAAGAATTGACCAATCAGAGAGCTAGGAGATATCAGCTGCTTATAAGTCGTGACATAAATGTTCTAAATTGTCTGTCAGTGTAACATGTAATAACATAGGGACAGGACACTCTTTTAATGTTATATGTTTTAATCCTAACAAGTACATGGGTGAACAACATTGCAAAGTATTTCCAGAAAATTGTGTTGTGTCGGGAGTAAGATTCTTGATCATTTCAAGTTATAAACTGACATCAATGCTAAAGTTGAAAACACAACCCTGGCAGCTTACTACAGTCTCACGTGACAAGAGTGTTTCTTGCTTGGAACAATTACGTCCCAGCTGAGACAGAACGGCGCAGTTTCATGTTAACCAACTCAACACGGTCAAATGTCGTATTAGCTGTTAGAAAAAAGTACTTGACCGAAATAAACATAATATTGTGCAACCTTTTCGGCAAAATCAACCTGGAACATGCGCTGTCTTTCACATGAAATGTCTTTAAAGTTCGCGCACGGTTGGTTTTGTCTTCTTTCACTCGTATTGAGAAAATTTTACTTGTGCACTAAATTGCTTTAAATTGGAAAATACAGTCTGTCTTGTTATCTACAAGTACGTATCCTCTAAAACAATATTTACAGCACCTCCTTATAGTTGAAAGAAGAATAAACAGTTTTTATAAAGGGTTAATTGATATTGAAAATTCAGATACAACAAGATCATTAAAATAAACAGAAAATGAGAAATGTGAGCATCAAAAAAGGAGCAGCGGCTGAAAAGTAACATAAATGTAATAAATAACAAATAATTAAGAGAGTAACGTCACATGTAACTACATGTATCAACGTGTAGGGTTCGGTTATTTAGCAAAGCTTTCGTGTTTTTTTTTTCATGAAATAAAAAGACCTGATCGCAAATCGACTGTATTCAGTATCATTCTAGCAATGAATCACGTAGACTTCTAGGGCAATCTGGTGTTTTCGTACAGACGATTGGTGTCAAACATCGGTGCTGCATTCGTCCTCAATCTTTCATAGGCTGGATCTGACCATAGAAGCAATGAAACAGATGAGATAGAGAGCTGATCCCAACACAGGCACGAATTAGGACCTTTTCTCGAATGTCTTAACTACTGACTAAAAAAGTTAAAGATATCAAAGTAAGCAGGGACGTTTTTCAGGTCACTTTATGCAGAGAATCTTTATAGTACAGAACAAAAGACAAAACTTTGGACAACTATATTGCTGTAGCATATATTTATCCAGTTTTCGCAGCAAGTACATTGTCATGACTGTATCACCAATCCTAATACCTGTGGAGTCATTTGATGTAGTTGTGATGGAAGTATTCTCATACTCAGGAATCGGGACTCTGGAAAGGTAAGATGAATATTTAGAATAATATTGTAATTTTAACTGTTGCAAAATCAAAGTGATGAAACTAAAGCATGATATGTGTTTTTCGAGTTCACATATTCCTTGCATAAATTATTTCCAAGAGTGTGACCTCTTGGCCAAAGATAACCCTAAATACAACTAACTATACGTCAACAACGGTGAATGACATATGTCACGATACCCAAGATTTCCTTAGTAAACACAAATGAGGAATCATTTATGAGAAAGTGCATGGTTTTGATCACTGTTGCTGTAATGTTTAACAATAAATTAAACACCTATCATGACATTATTTACTCACGAATTAACGTAGTCGGGGGCCTCAGGGGAAGAGGGTGACTGGCTTAGGGTTTGATAGACAGGCGCTGAAAGCAAAATACAACGTATAGGTTATATACGTTTACCTTTCCTGACACCACATCAACATAAAAGACTACAGCACAGATAGTAAAACCAGAGCAGCAACGACTGTGTGAGTAAATGGCGGGAAAATGGCCCCACGCTACCGGTGAAATCCGGCCTCTTGTCAATTTTCTTCAGGTAGGGTTTCATTCTAACTCTTCATGTAAGTGTTTAAGAAGTAACAGCTCACACCGCTCCTTGCACTATGGCCAAGTAAAAATTATGACACGTCATTGGTCTAGGATTACTCAGAGTGCTGTGTTGTCGTCACAGTTAACGCATATATACACAATAACGTGAAAACAGTGCAAAGGGAGCAGGCGTCGGAGAGGTTTTGTCCACTAGCAGAATCCCCGTTTATTCAGGAATACAACACAGACACTTAGTATAGACGTCACACCGCAAGAAGTCTTTAATATCAATATACTTTTTGAGGTGTCATCATTGGTTTATGATTCATGATCTGGGGATGAGCCTTGTACAGGATGGCCTGTTGTTTCTTCACTGAGACACGGTGTCATGATAGATGTCATCTGCGCACAGTGAAAAAATATAGTTCACGGTAAAATCTACACAATCTTCCTACATAGAGATTCTCTTATGATTTGAAAAAAATTTTTGGGCCATAATAAAAGGATAGAAGTTCTAATCTTACCAGCCATGCCGGGATTCTCCGCCATTTCCTGATGGTTGGGTGGAACTCTAAAACACATAAAATAAACTTGCTGAAGTAATTAACACAAGGTGTTACTAAGAATATTTTCTATAATTACTACCTGGGTCACGAGTAGTATAATACGTGGCCCAGAAGACTTCGGTGATTTTCTTATGGGATTGGGTTTCGGAGCCTTACTACACAATAACTATGGGTTCCGTCTCTTTAGGCAGTGCGGGTCGGAGCCTCATTAGATATTAGGTTTGTTCTTTGTATGAAGTGAGGCTCAGTTGGGAATGTTCTGAAATGTGCTGGAGGAAAAAAGTTGGGGGTAAGATGTGTTGTGCTTGTGGAAAGTACTGGAAAAAAAACTTAAAAATCTGTAGGTGAGGTGGACTGAGTACGGTGGGTGGCTAGTCCAGCTACACAAGTTGTTTCTGTTCCCACTACATAATAATGAAGAAACGTAGTAGAGCCTGGGTTGAAGTTAGGAATGAACGGGAGGGTTGGCAGGAAATCTCCTGTCGTACTAAAAAGTAAAACAAAAACAAAATTGGGAATCCCCTTCTGGACTGCTGTGGTGTATGTATGTGCGATGGTTGTAGGTAGTTCTGGAAAAAATTGCTGTCGGTTCGCAGTGAGAATAAAAGTAAAAGAAAAGAAAACGACCTAGAATAGTCGATATAGGAATATAAGCGCCTGTGTGTGGGGGTAATGAGTTATTGCTATGTTTGCAGCTAAGCCAAGCATACACGGGTTGCAAGGGTAGGGCTTAGACTTGTGATATATATATATATTATGATACACACACACACACACACACACACACACACACACACACACACATAGACAGATAGATAGAATGATAGACAGGTACAAGCTGAGTATGGGTTTCGTATGTGTTCTGTTTTGTGTGTTTGAACATCGTCAAAGCGTAAAATCGGCACAAGCTTGAAGTTCACCCGTCGGGGAGGCCTTTCTGTAGTTGTCAAGTCTGTGATCGCAGGTTCAAGCGGATGTCAGACATGAAACGGCATCGTCGGATGCAGCGCGAAGACCGTGACATGGGAGAACGGACAGGTACTGTTATTATCACATACCATACACCCACATGTCGTATTAGTTAGCGAGAGGTGTGGTGTTATATCGTACAATGTAAGTAAGGGGAGTGTTCTTTGTATGTTGCGTACATCATACGTTGATAATACATCATCCGCATGGAGGGAGTACATGACAGGTACATGTATATATAAGTATATTTAAGTATATAGGTAAGTATATATAAGTACATCTATATTAGGTATATCTATATAGTATATAGCTATATATGTGAATGTATAGGAAAAGACGTGTACGTATCTATGTATGTATGTGTGTGTGTTTATATATATATATATATATAACGCATACATATACACACACACGCACACACACACACATATATAGACACACACCATACATAAAAAACGCTGGTGCTCAGGTCATGTCGAGAATCAATTATTATGCTTTGAATGCAACTGTTCATATATCCAACGTGGCGATCACACTTAACACGATTAACATACATCCCCTAGCTCCAGGTTAAACACCATCCTTCAACTTATGTGTATTCCGATCATGCAACTGTTTAACACATGAGACACTTCATTACACGTGGACATCAAAATAATAAGCACATTTACTTACATGCGTATGAAGCGCTTGTAATAAACAAACTTACTCTTTTTCTCCCGAAGAGTGGTTTCCTGGAAGAACAAAAGTGGACAACATAGATGTACATCGACTATGTACGGTTTATGTACATGTACAATAATTTCCCTATTTATTTGAAATTTCATTATTCTTGTACACAAAACATGAATTAACGGTACAAGACTGACTCACATCTCCATTGATGTTTTCAAGAGTCTCCCAATAAGACTTAGCTCATGCTTTTAAATCACCAAGGCTCATGCCATAATTTCACCGGTGTCCCAACCATAAGTTATATGTCATACATAAACAGATTTATTACAAGAAAACATTAATTAATAAATTAAACATTAAGTCTCAGCATGACTATGTATTTTGGTTTTAATGATTCAGTATTAAGAGAGTCGGAAGACGGTAAGATGGATGTGGCTAAACAGATCAATTTGAAGCACAGGTATTCCAAAGCACCAAAAGCAACAACCACAAATAGCGCAGTTTACTACAAATGAACAGAGAATAACCCTGGAAGAAAGTTAACTGACATCCTTCATTGCTTCTCTTTGTACTAATGTTTGTGTATGTGTGTTTTATATATGTTAAGCTATTGTAATTAATACCGGTTATTTTATAATTTCTCATTACCTCCCTTTCTTCTGCGAAGGATTACCACGCCAGCAAGAGAAACTCCGAGGAGAACTATGCCTCCGGAGACGCCGCCTGCCACTGAGGCGGCCCAAGGATTGGGGCCACCCATCTGCAGAGCATGTACTGTAAAACGAAGAGTTTGTAGTTTTCAGAATAAATATGCGCAATATAGTAATATGCATTTTTCCTTTTTTATTTCACAAAGCGCTTAGATACTTTCTTATCCCTACTCTGAAGTTCTTAACTGACGACAACCCGTCGGTGACGCTCATGTGGACCTTTGCGCAATTTCTGTTCCTTGAAGGCCACAAGTCATTCAACAAGATCGTGTGCATATCTGTAGGTGACATATTCACGAGAAAGTTCGACAGTATCTTGCCAAAGATCGGTGGTATGCCGTAGGCACTCCGGTTCTCTCCCCCATAAAGCTGACGGCCTTTGTATAAGTGGAAACTTCTTGAGTACGGTGTTCAAGGACTGTCAAAGAAGTAATAATGCTGGTCGGCGTCATATAAATGAAATATTTTTGAGTGCGACGTAAAACACCAATCAAATATATAAATAAAAATATATACTGACAGCATTCTCATCACTACCAACAGAACAAGTTTCTAGAATTTTAGCAGTGAATTGTGCAAAATTGTCATGAAGAACATATACTTTTACTCGCATAAGTTCTCCAAACCACGTCATCTTTCTTTCCCAGTTATCTGGAAGGTGCAAGTAGTCTATAAATTTCCATGCATCAGTTGACTTCTCTATGCATGACATGATACACAAAGGTTGTGTTTACCTGTTACCTTACATCGATATCATGGGTCTACATTTTTATGTTCACATGTTTACTGACCTCACATTTACCTGTACAATTCGTCTCCGCCGTGTCACTTTTGTTCCACCTGTTCATACCATACACTCTGAAGCGGTAGTTTGTCCCCTTCTCGAGACCCTCTACCATATAGCTCACAGCCATACCTTCTCCCGGGTCTGGTATACTATCATTTAATACATCCCAACTACCACCCTTCTTTTTGTATTGGAGTTTAAATGTCTGCGTGGAACCGCCATCAAAACACGAAATCCACGTCACATTGGCACCATGGTTTTTACAAAGGACGGATGTCAAAGAAGGCGGACATGGTCGATCTGAAACATAAGACAATGGACAAGTATACTGATTTTAGTCGTTTTTGTGCATAGGTTGTTTCCTCCACTTGTGTATTTAAACTACATTTGATACTTTGTTTTCAGTAATTAATCGTCAACATACGAAAGTATGCACGGGTAGTAGAAATTCTAATAGGGCTTAAACAGGGTCTGCGACGGATTAAAAATGATTACAAAACAAGGCAGGAGTGAATGGAGCATTTGGGAAAAGAAATGTCATAGTAATGCTCTTATAATGTTTCAAAATAAGCACAACATGTCTGAAGTGCTTATCACCTAACAACTTTCTTTAGCGACTTTGCTAACGCTGTAAGTTATTCTGGGTTATAGTGACTGTATACTAGTCAGGTATTAAAACCCGTGTACATGGATTTGACCTTCAGTTACTGGACCGACGTAAATACTTCATATCATTCAAAAGTTTTGATCTCAGCATGCAAATTCTGTGTTTACGTGGTGATTTAGATTGTAATTATACAACGGCATATAAATACACTGTGTCTCAAAAGTAACACAAAGGTTGAATTTTCTTGTTAATAGAACTGAATTTTATACGCTGACATTTTGCAGCCAAGTTTCACACTGAGAGAGTGAGAATGCCACTCATCATAAGCTGCGAAATCCCATTCAGCCAAGACACCGGCCCACAAGCGGATGTACGTTGGAAACATCTGCGTGTTGTCTCCAACATGTTGTAACTACTCGTTTCTGTTTGACATGGTACAGCATTCACTTATTTCACCCGTGTTTCTATTTGTTTTTCACTTACGCTGCTCTCTGTCAGATTTGTCTGTAGAGGAAATGAAGAGCTGTACACTCTGGGGAAATTCCATAAATTTCATGCAGGGACAGTACGAAGAAAATATTACCTATTAAGTTTAAGGACACGCTGAACTCAGAAGACCCCACGTCATTTTCAGCTATAAATGTATAATCCCCAAAGTCATCACCATTAACGTCCGAGATTTCTAGTTCCGC
The DNA here is from genome assembly GCA_016165875.1 of Acanthopleura granulata. Taxonomy (NCBI): domain Eukaryota; kingdom Metazoa; phylum Mollusca; class Polyplacophora; order Chitonida; family Chitonidae; genus Acanthopleura; species Acanthopleura granulata. Next base: position 287,428 of record JABBOT010000035.1, read on the forward strand.
CAAGTGACCAGAAAGAAGAACTTCGTTGTTGTAAAACAGAAACTTGTGCTTAGCCTCTGTTACGTGCCGTCTGTATTTACTCCCTGTTGTGCTATGTACGTCCAGTCTTTCAGCTGTACCATTGGTTACTTTGTACCACATGATGTTCACATAGGCGGGATAACACACAAACTTAAGCATCAGTTTGACACTTTCACCGAGGGCTGCTGCTTGCTGGTTGATTTGGTTGGGAAACTGTGGTCGGGCTGGGAACAGAATATGGACAGGTATAACGTATGTGTGTACAATGCTGCACCAGTGTACATGTGCGTTAATGTACTCAGAAATGTATGCGAATGTAACACCAGATATCCATGGTTTACAATGGCCAGTTTTGTGTTAGATTAGGATATTTACTGTGACGTATTTTTTATCTATACACATATAATTAAGCTACTGTATTCATGGTAAATGTTTTAATTCTCATAAATGGTATATTTATATTTTCACAAAAAAAATACTTGGTAGAATTTTAGAATCAATACGAAGTATATTTCAGGTACAGTTGAAAAAACGTGAATAAGAGAGACATCACATACAGCTATGGCACGGAGTCACAGGTTATGCAAAATAAGTCACCTAACACATAGTAAACGCCCTACCTCGAACCTTCACATCAAGTTGTCCCCCCCGAACGCCTCCAAACCCATTACTGGCTCCACACCGGTATACACCTTGATCTCTGAACGTCACCTGACTGATGGACAGGGATTTCCCAGAGCTGTGGTTTGTCAGTGCTACAAGACGGTCTCCAATGGTACGACTCCAGGCAGAGTAGGTGTAGTTTTGAGGTACAGCTTCAGCACGACATTCCAGCTGTAGAGGGTTTCCTTCCGTGACCTCATCTCCTGATGTCAGGGCCACAGACACAACCGGTGGATCTTGGGAAACATAACGGGAAGAGATGTTGGATTTGCAATGACAATTATGGTATGGATATAATATGAAAGTAAAATTAGAACATCAGTTAATCGGGCTTGAGTTACTGTATTTGATCTAAAGTTTCTTCTAGAATACTCATTTTACCTGCTTTAGTGAGATCTGCTGAGAGTGGCATTGATAGATACAATGGTATGCTACTAGACAAAATGAAATTTTAACATCGAAAGTAAAATTTTATAGTCTTAATTTATATGTAAAATGCACTTTTGGGGGAAACGTGTTAGGTAAGACATATTTCTCAGTATTTAAAAGCGTAATGTCCCAAGACGTTTTCTCTTATATGACTTCCCACGGGTTAACTGATGGCGACAACCGGAGTGTCGGGGAAGCACTAATTCCTGGGTATCTTAGGAGCTTCCTGACTTAAAGGGGTATACAAACCAGCAAGAGATCGATTTGTGACTCTGGCATATTCAGACACATATGAGCCTTTGGCATACAAGATAGGCTGAGGTGAGACCCACATTTTAGCCCATTGAACAAGTCAGGGTACGACGCGGATGAATGTGCTACAAGTTACACATGCCATTAATGTTCTTCTGTATCAAAAGAGTGTAAAATGAGATTGTGAGAAGGAGAAGGGTTCGGGGTGTCACCCAGGCACACCGCGGATAAACCCGATATTGACGCAAACGCTTTACGAGAAACCAAATGACGTTTTCATTGAGAAATTTCAACCACTGCTCCAACGCTGCTAAATCCAGAACCATACTTGTAAAGCCATTTTTTTTTACAGCCAAACCAGTGATGCAAAAAAATGCACCCTAGTTATAATTAAAACACATGGATTCCAATCATTTTGTCGTTTTTATTAGCCAAAGGATCACACCCATTCACGTTTTTCACTTTGTTGATACAGAGGAACATTAATGGGATGTGTAGAAAATCGCCATAGTGAAAACCAGCGGCTACTGAGGTAAGTTCTTTGTGTATATATAGATTATCACTGAAGAAAATTCTACTGATTTCATCTATTGAAATGACCAATATACGAGGCTAAACTGGGTGGGTCACAATATAAACCTTCCTCCCCTGAATGGTTCCTTATGGAAAATCATGATGTGAAATGTATCCAAACATAAATCAGTTTCGTCTCTTTCTCTTCATCGGCAGGTTCACTTTTGTCGTGTTGGTGAACTAAAGAAACCTCGCTGACATAGGCAGAGATTTGTGTACCGAGAATTCCCCTGCCGCATGCCTTTGTCATCCAAATCGGCGGATTCATTTTCTTCAAAATTACCACAATCATATCCATCAACCCACCCTAGCCGTTGAACCATCTTCCCGCCTCCCACTTTACTGTCACTTTGATCCAAATCAGATGCCGCTCTTGGACTCGACACGCCATAAACGCGGCCAATACCGACTTGACAACTCGGATGTAAAATAACTTAGTTTTCTATTTATTTATTTGATTGGTATTCAAGAATATTTCACTTATACGACGGCGGCCAGCATTACGTTGGGAGGAAACCGGGCAGAGCTCGGTGGAAACCCACGACCATCCGAAGGTTGCGGGCAGGCCTTCCCACTTACAGCCAGAAAGGAAGCCAGCATGAGCTGGACTTGAATACACAGCGACCGCATCGGTGGGAGGCTTCTCGGTCATTACGCTGCGTTAGGGCGCTAACCAACTAAGCCACTGTAACTCAGTAACTATGGTAACTGTACAACAATCATACAGTCAGTGAAGATTAATACATGTATTATCAGAATATGAGACAATTTACAATCTCCACATTCACGATGTGAGATGAATAGTTAATACCACACATGATTTAAGCCCCTCCCGTTACCCAGCACGCCAGGCTAATTATAATAACTGTGAGGTCACTGGAGGCAATTGAGACGAGGTGTTGAAAACATGCTTGTGGGACTATTACTTTTTACACCACAAAAAGTGGTTTAACTGGAATTTCAGGGCAAGTACGTAGATGTGTTATGTATCATTTTGTAGAGCTTTGGGTTTTAAATGTCAGTGAAAAAAGGAAATACCAATAGTAACAACTGGTGATTTTACAGAAGGCCAAAGTGCGGGACTAAATTAAAAAAAACAGAGTATAGTCACGTTTTTGTGTTTACACACAATCGTTCAGAAAAAGGAAGAGTTATGTGATATTAAAGATCCACAAGACGTGTATATTTTGTTAACTACACCCTTTTTTGTGTAACATTAATATAACTATAAGGAATATGAGTATTTGAATTTATGATAATCATCATGAATAAATTAAGTACACTCACAGTAAACAGTGACACTGACTGTCCGCTCTAATCCTCTCGTCACATTGTTACTAGCTGTCACGGTGTAGACTCCAGAGTCAGTCCTGCTGATCTTGTTGAACCTCACCACGGACGTGTATCTGTGATTTGTCACACTCCTCGTAGACTGAGTTCCGCGACTCCAGTTTATCCTCGGCTCGGGCTTAGCCCAGGTAGTACAGGAGAGCTCAGCTGTGGCGTTCTCCACGAAAATGTACGACGATTTACAGTTGGTAAATGTAGGGCCGTCTGAAATAAAAAAATGATGAAAATTAGTGCAAAAATATCTCTAATGCATGGAAATATTTAGTAATGGAGAAGGGGGGTGGGGGTAGGGGGGATGAGTGACTCGAGCATGAAAATACCCATGCACAGTCTTTTGTTATGTCATAACCCTAACAGTGTTATTATCTGTTTTTTTCGCCTGTCCAAAAATTGCATCAACACCCAAAACATACGTCAATGTTGCTATAGTCAGAGATTGTTTTATCTGTCGCTGTTAATGCTATACATGTATGTCGTTCATTTATGCGCCTAAATATCGATCAACGAAAACAGGAAATTAACATAGTACAAGCGTTTGCAAACGCCTACTTGAAAAAAATGAAGGGTTACACATTTGCATTTTCATGCCTGAAATGACGCAATGGATCAGAATACCTACGTACGATACAGTTATTTCGGAGCAGGTGTTTGTGTTATAGGAGAACTCGAAGCAACTTCAGAATTTCGGTTATGTGACTTTCGGATGTAGCAAAGGGAACAGGGAGCAGGACGGTAGGCGTACATATCTTCGCATGCTCCAGTAGAGGCGAATGAGATAAATTGTTTACAACAGGTCTTAAAACTTTAGAAACTGTGTTCATGGAATTAGAAAAACGCGAAAACTACATGGATCAGGTTGGAATAGTGTGTGAAAATAACCGATTTATGTTAACTTCAAAGAGTCTTACAAAATACATGTGATGATCAATAAAATAAATGATCAGTAGAAATCACAGAGCAGACACCCACCCTATGTATGTTTGCAGTTTTGCCAAGCTTTGCAACTGTTGTGATTTAGAGAACATGGACTATGTGAAAGGTAGGTAGGTTATGTCAAAATGAAAGTAACCATGCACTGTTGTCCAACTCAGAAAAGGTGTTTACTTTAACTGATGATAAAACATTCTGAAAAAGCGGGTTGAAAGCCTTCGCCCTCCGTTATTTTTATACTGGAATACATATTTGCTGGCTTAGTCGATTTGGAACAAAAATAATTAAAAATTAATTAATTAATTTAATAAAAAATTGATGAAATTTCTTGAAGTTCCGATGAGTTAAAATAGAAATAATTGATTTTTGAGGCTTCGAAAAATTTAACTTTTATTTCTTAAACACACATCGAATGGTCATATGTGAATAATTTGCATGCAACTAGATTAAATTTCTGCTCTTTACGCTGAACATTGTCAAACTCACGCAAATGTAGACAAGGTCCACAAGATTTATTTTAGCTTAGATAGGTGGTATGGGGAGAAGTGTTCAGGTTATCACCCAGAGACACGGTGGATACACAAGATATTGACGTAAATGGCTTAAATATCAAATGACATTTCTATTGAGTAATTGTAATCACTGCTTCCACACTACTCACCCCAGAGCCATACTTGTAAAGCCATTGTTTCACATCAAAACCAGTGATGATAGAAATGCATGCGTCTTATCATTAAAACACATGGGTTCCAGTCATATTGTCGTTTTTCATTGGCCAACGGTTCACACGGTTTACAACCAATCACATTTTACACTCTAATGATACAGAAGAACATTAATCGCATGTGTATAAAATCGCCTCCGTCGGAACCAGGAGGGGGTCCTTAATTAAGTTATTTATGCATGCATGTCCCAAATATACATATTATACGGTGTCTTGTCAACACCAGTTTGTATAACCACATCTGAAAAGAGAACTTTTGTAACTTATCATACTTGGTATTCAACGTCATATCCACGGATTCGTAGATTGTGTAGGTGGAGAAAAGTCAGGATATATATCCACAATTGTCATATGGAATTGTGAGGAAAGTTAACGGTGAAATGGTCTCGTAATATATCTGATCTGATGAACATGGGCTCTTTCTCTCAATCACTAATATTGTAATTATTAGTAATGTCACAAGAATTATCATTTTTGTGTTCAAAACTTTGAGCGGGTTTGTGAGTTCCATGCAGTGATAGCAATGAGACATTGCGCATGGAGCACGGCAATCGGCCTTATAAATTCTATGAGCTGAAATATGGCTAAGTATTTCGTTTTCTTAGTCTGGCGATGTTAGCGTAAATCAGAAGACGACGCGTGCTTTATGGTTTTAGTGAATTTTATGTAACTTAACATGCTCGAAATCTCCCACAATCTTTCCCGTCTTATTGGAAAAGCGACTGTCGAACACATTAGGCGTGTACATATTATCTCAGCACGAGAATATAACTAAAAGGAAGAAAGACAGCTTACATAATTTTGGCTGCCACGACACCCAAGGTCTGCATACTCTACTGCGAAGTAAGACGGAGCTAAAATCAACCCCAACATCAGTGCTGTATGACACCAGTGTCTTCTTAATTCCGTCTCACATCATAGTAACGAACGCTTATTCTAACATGTAGGCTGATGAATCAAGTGACATTAAAAGGCTGTCACGTGGACATGGTGATCACTGTTATTAAGAAATTAACAAGAAATGCACATGTTTTAAGACGAGAAGCTTACATGTGACTCTCAGTGTGAGGTTGGATGATGCACGTTTACTGCCTCCATTACCAGATCTCTGAGCCTCACATCTGATGACGTCACCATCCTGATAACGATCAACCCTCGCTGTATACCGCTGTGTGGTCAGGATCCCGTGATTGGACCCTCGCTTTGGGTCCACTTTTGATATCTCTGCTGCTGATATAATATTGTTGTTGTTGTACCAGGAGAGGACAGCAGCAGGATTGGACTCACCACTGCTACATGTAAAATTCGCTGTGCTGTTTTCTTTGACGTTGACTGTGTTTCCCGATTGTCCTGACTCTGCCCATAACTGTACGCTGTCAGGTCCGACTACATATGTGAACAAACATGACACGCATAACGGGTAATGGAAAGATTACACTCATTACAATCTTCCCCGTGACAAAGTTGTGACCATAGTAGTGAAAATGCCCCGAGGATTTGAGACATTGACGTTATACGATATAAATGTAATTCCATGGTTGTTATGGCCAGCTTGGAGAAATCTTGCAGGAACACAAATGCAGCATACATAGTTCAATGTCAACTAATCTGGAGGAATAAAATGTAACATGTCCTTTAACGTGAGATTTATCATTAACCATATTAAACATGTATGACGTATTAATACATATATACATGATGTATGCACAAATAATTTCTGACACACTTAACTCAGCGGCGTGTTGACTTACTGAGGATGAAAAGAGAGAATAATTTGAGGGATATGTGTAATGTACGACGGTTTAGTTTTCTGGAAATGTTTTATGACATGTTTAATAATAACACAGCTACTTTCTGTACACAATACTTTTAACATTGTATTTGTATTATTTCAAACTACCTGTACCCTACAGATGTTATTTTACCAAGTGCGATGAAGACTGTTTTTGCGTATTTGTGACATGTTGTGAGTGTATACAGATATTTTATATGGTATATATTAAAACTGGGTGATCTCTAGTTGTGACAATAGGAAAAGTAACTGAAATATTTTAAACGTAATTAAACAGTTTTGCTATTGTACAACAGTGAGGTACACCTAACTCAAAATTTATCATGGCCTTGAAATGTTTCACCTATAAAGCATAGACAATATCTAGGCAATATAAAGCATATCAATTGCCGAGAGGCACAAAATGGGCTTGTGGAAAAAGGAGAATAAATTACATCTTTCACGATATTAAAACTTCTTATGACAACTACATATAGGGTTGGTGTATTTGTTGATCTTTCTCTAACTTAATAGTCTTAAACGTGTATAGAAGCGATATACAAACTCACACGTGACATTGAATATTCTGCTCTTCTGGTCCGCCCATCCTGTCAACGCCCCGTCCTGACTCCCCTTACACACACACGTCCTCTGGTTCAGGGACGAATTGACGGTTACGCTGATACTGATCTGCTGACTTTCGTCGTTAACAGGGGCTGTATTTGCCTGACCACACCCCGATGACCAGGTGAGAGCTGGTCGGGGATTCCCCTTTCCCACCTGACAGTTCAAGGTCAGAGTTTCTCCAGACTCCACTGCTGTGTTGTTGACATAACCTGAGAGGAGGATGTCAGTCTGTGGAGGATCTGTGGGAAAACATTTACGTTGATGTGTATTTCCAACGTAAATATGTATGAACGTATATGTACATACATGGATATTACGATCTTTTGCTAGCAATAACATAAGATGTAACTCCTACGAGACATCTGTGTCATTACATATAGGGAGGTATGCACAGATGCAACAGGATTTTAGGAGAGTTATGAAGATGAAGTTCCCTCCCATCGCTGATAGTTACAATCATGTACTTATTTCCATGTCCAGTTTTTGCCAGGCATCTTGATGACTTCTAGATGCAGGCTATCCAAATTACGTAACGTGCTACGTAACCATGCCTTTAAACGTCTCAAGAGAAAGTGCCTGTCAGATATTATGTTATAGACATAGTTGCCTTATGTTTACCGGATAAGAATTATGAATATATTTTTTCAGGAGAGAGAAAAGATAAAGTACATCATTATAGAATAGAGTAAAATGACAACTTCCTGTTTATAGAGCGCTTTCGTGGATATATCCACTGAAGAAAAATGTTCACTTATACGATGGAAGAGAGTTTTGTGAGTAGAGAAGGCAAGAATGCCGGGAGAAATCCTCCGGGGAGTTACTAACAAACATTCCTACTTATGAAAAACAAATACACTGGAACATTCCCACTTGCGGATAACAAATACACACAACCCCTTCATGGCGCACAAGTGGTCTTTACGAACGGAAAAATACGCAAACGGTTAAACGAAAGTCGTCGATTGCCTATTGTCAATAAGTCTCCACAAAAAGTGCGAACGGGTGAAATTACTAATTCTTTGTGGAAGGCATGGCTTGAATCCGCATCTCGTGTGCCCTTTACTAATAACACGAAAACAGAGGACTTGTTTGTAGGCGATATTTTGACACTAATCAGAAAAGAAAATAATAAAATACGACATTTATAACAAATGATGCCTGAAGGTGTGTACATTTTTGCACATATTACTAAAGTGTATATTCTGAATAAAAATATAAACCCAACACTATTGCAACACGCAAGAAATTATTTTGATATAAGTAACTGCGTTATCAAATTCCTTTAATACTGTTTTGCACTAGGCTATAAAATGGACACTTAGCAATACATTTCCATAACTGATGGAACCGGACAAGCGATGGTAAAGCTGAGGTACATTAGGAAACATGGGTTGCGTCAGTTTAGGAAATTCCACATTTCAGTAGCGATTATTTCTGCCGTGTGCCTGCTGAACTGCTACATATTGATGAAATTGTCAATCGCGATTTGAGCAA
>JABBOT010000035.1:610138-699318 GCA_016165875.1 Acanthopleura granulata
CAATCATACATCTGAAAGGCAGTAAAAATTCGATCATTCCATCACGCAACAGGCCATCAAGGAAAAATAATAAAGCAAAAGACTGCTCCCCTCAGCCAAGCGAAGCTTTAATAATTGACATTTCACCAATCAGACGGTAGTGAATTGTTTAAATCTTGAGTGTGTGTAAAATTTGGCACACTTAAAAACCATGTTGACCCTGCTCAGCGTTCGTTCTAATCTCCTACAGGTAGAAATCAAATGTGGTATCAGGTTCGCACGTCTGAGCAGCAGACTCCTTCCTCTCCTTCAGGTCCTGCAGGATTAGCGCCTGACTCCCAGCATTGACGGGGTTCTTGTTTTCCACACTGCTGCTGGAAGGCCGAGCGTCAGAGAGACCGGTCGATGAGAATTCCTCACAGGTGCTGCTGCATGGCTCCGGGTCATCTCCCGACTTCCTCAGCTCTGTCAAGGGCTCAAATTTAGTATCTGTGCCTGCAAAACAATTGTTACTTTCCATGTTTTACACTACACCATCCTGGCTTTGAACATTAATTTACAATGTTCAGATACATTTTATCCACGTTCTATGCTACTGATCAAAATTTTATCTGTGACTAGGTTATCCATTTGCTTCGATTCTGGTTTGAGGTTTGTTAAAATGCATAAGGATATAACCACAACTAATTCTGCCCTTACTTTTTGGGCAAATATCGTAATTCTGTTTTGGGTCTTTGCAGATTCATCTCCAAAACGCCGCTTTCTTGCCGATGACACACCGTGATCATGAAGGCTGAAAGCTTCAAACTAATCACCAATGGTTTGGCTTAAATTTGTAAGCTGGAAACTAATTGCCTTTGGTTTGGCTAAGGTTTGTAAGCTGGAAACTAATTGCCTTTGGTCTGGCTGATTTGTAAGCTGGAAATTAATTCCCTTTGGTTTGGCTAAGGTTTGTAAGCTCGAAACTAATTCTCTCTGGTTTAGCCTAAGTCTTTAAACTTAAAACCAATCCTCTCTGGTTTGCCTGCTGGTATGTACGGAAGTTTGTGGAGTCATAAACGTGCAATGTTTTTAATGGGGGCTGATGCAGACTACATATTACGCCCTGTGTAATTTTTAGCATGAAGCTGGTTTATCATTTATATGAACGTCAAACACTGGAGTAGACCCATAAACATCAAATATTATTATATTATAATAATGATATCACTGTTTGTCTGAGAAAAAAAGACTACAAATAATGGAAGAGCTGTGAGGTCGAACTCTTTTATCACTGAAGGCAAAAGAAGCCATACTGTGCCTTGAGAAATGATAGACAACTATATTTTATAACATTTACTATAACATGGGCATGTAAAAAAGTTTCACAATAAATGTATCAATGATGGAGAAAAATAAGGTGCTGAGCGTTTGTGGACGTAACTTCACAAAAGGAAAGTGTAGTGTTTTGAGACTTTTTTTTATTGCTGATACTACCTACATATGGATACTATGGATGATTTACCCACAACAACAACAACAACATGCAAGTGTGTGGCGAGTAGGGAACTAACCTTATCTCTGGTAGAACAAGGAAGGGAATGCACGTGTTTTCAAATTTTGGTATAATTCCAGTAATATCATACGATAATTTGTGTTTCATTTCAGATTTTGGCATAATGCCAGCTCATGTTAGAATCTCCTCCGGGGCGTCTCATGCGACGTCATGCTGTGTGACGTCACGCCTGGTGGGGAGTTTGTCGTCTGCCACATGTAGCCATTTGACTGACAGACAGGCTATATGTGCATTATGTGCGAGAGCGTTCGTGCACGTTATGTTTTACATGTAGATCTATGTATTTTCATATACAGAGGGAGCTACACCACTCTGAATAACATTATGTGGTCCAAAATGATGGATTTACGGCCAGGTGAAAAGTTATGAAGCAAGGTACCGGAATGGACAGCAGGACAGCGCCGTGGCAGAAGTAACAATATACCCGGACGATGGAGAATGGGTAATTTTTTTTGCTCGTTGTACATTGCTACTAAATGTATCTAAACATTGAGGAACATCAATAAAGTTGGACATTTCAACTATTTGCATGTACGGCTTTATGCTGATGAGTGTTTATTTGTCAACAGGTATCTGGCAGTGATAGGGGCGATCTGTCGGCAAAATACATTTCGCTGATCTACTTTAAAGGTTTCTATTTTTTTAATTGCGTATTTGTTGAGGTCGAATTGCTACATGTACGTATAACCACTCACGATTTTAGGTATATGGACCGCCTTTCATATGTAATGAAAGGCTATGAATATGCTAGCAATGCCTTTGGTGGCGGTCTCACACCCGTGCACACTCGCGTTTTTAAGCGGGGATGCCTATCATGTCAGCTAAAGTGTTTAAACATGATAATAATGTTTTAGTGACCTAGTTCTTAACTGTCTAAGAGCCTTGTACTCTATATGCCGAAAACCCGGTCTAAGCTTTCATGTGTGTAGATATAGGTGTAAATGTACGCGCGTGAGCTCCTGGAACTACTACTGGACACGTGCTCGAATCCCATTTAGGCTGCCTACAGATTTGTCAATAAATTCTTCATCTATGAATTTAAGAATTCCCCTCAAGGCACTGAATATTAGATTTTATTTATTTAATTATTCGGTAGTTATTTACTGCTGTGCGCAAGATGTATTTCCTGACATGATGGCAGTCAGTTTATCGGTGGACACAAAAATGCCTGGTGTAAACCATATCTTAACCTTTAGCAAGTTACTGACACACTTCCCCACGTGCCAACTACACATGTGCTCTTTAAAGAAGGTTAATAAAGGGAATCGTCGGTTATTGTCAGGAACTTTGAGGGCAAAGAATCCAGAAATTACCTCACAATCCCGGGACTGACCTAGATCTGTGTTTGTGCCAACGATTTGCAGGACAAGCCCCGCCAGCATTCGACCACCACCATCTACCCATTAAATAATATGTATTTGTCTGTTGAATTGTAATATAACGACATGCCCAAGGATTGCTCACTTATACGATGGAGGTCAGTTTGAAACTGATGGAGGAAAATCGGAGTGCCCAAGTAAACTGCCACTCTGGGCTAAAAAAAAGGTCACTGTCGAACATTTCCACGTGTGACATATAGACAAGTCATCTTCAGCAAACCTATGACTGTACAAACGTCCACACGGGCAACTAGGAGCCCACTGAACATGCGTCCAGGCAAACTTCTTGCAAACTGAGTCCTGTGCTGGATTGTCATATTTGAGTGCTTGTACATGAATCTCATGTATCAAACAAGACCAAACAGATGCAGGCAGGTATAGAGTCAGAGCAATACGTTAATTGCATTTCGTCCGATTTCCCCTAAGATCAAAGCAGTCGTCTGAGATTGAGGTCGGTCGTTTTGGTGTATTTCTTATTTTGTTCACAGACAGGCCTCAGTGTTACATGTACAGGATTGTCTGACTGATTCACAAGCGCACAGTTTAGCCGATTGACAATGACCTAACCGGGTTACCTGTGACCTCACCTGGACAGGAATTTTACTTCCCGTTATTCATTGTAAGATTTTGCATGTACGGTTCGGCCCTGGAAATTTCACAGGCGAAATGTAGGTCGTTTTAATCACAGTCCTGGAGTTATGGTCGCTCTAAGTCTATGTTATGAACATGTGAGCATGAAAGTTTGTCACTGGATGTATTAATTGGATGAACCAAGATGAAAAGTTTTATACTGGCGTGTGTCTGCATGTGGCAAGGTAAGATATGCACCTATACACTTCAGATACAGATCATGATAAACTACAGGTATACCCATTCAACACTGTTAAGTCTCTAGATGTTTTCAACGACAACAGAGGGTATAACATGAAGTCGGTATCGTCCCGTGTAATTCTCGCTTGACTGAGCGTATCAGAATCTCAAGTATGCACAGGACATTTTATCACGCTTTGGGAAAGGTATAGGAATGGGTAGACGCCCTCCTCGATATCGTAGGGAAATCTCAGACCTATCACCAAACTGCTCACCTTGACCAGCTCTGTGCGCAATAACGCATGAAATGCCCAGGGGCAAAACGAGTTATAAGTTATATGAAACTTAATTACCATGATACATACTATAGAGATACGTCGCTAATGTATGTAAGTTTGACATACACCTTATTCCTAAAAGAGAACCTTGGTAAGTGGTCGAAGTTAATATATAACAGGTGAAGCCGATGAACGATGCTAAACCAATAAAATATTTCTTACTAATTATATTAAAGCCTACTTTTTCTTCAGAACGAATTACGACCATTTTGTCGTATCCAGTCACACAGAAATTTTTCCATCTTTGCCTAACTTTGTAAGCTTTTCATATTTTGCTCTGTTTTATGCCACTGACATTAAAAAGCACTAAATACAATCAGTGTTCCAATCTATCATTTGTATATGCAGTTCTAGATTACACCGTTCAAGACAGTTGCCACCTAACCTCATGATATAGACTCGTGTCATATACCATGTTTGGTGACTGATAGAATATAAGACAAACTTTTAACAAGCAATTCTATTTTTTTGTTTTTTTTTTTTAATTTTTTTTATTTTTATTTTTTATTTATTTATTTTTTTTTTTGGCGTGGTAGAAATCGAACTCCTTATCTTACGCGCTTCCTAAGGCACATATTCCATGTCTGTAGCAAGGGTGCTGTGAATTGCAAGGGTTGAGTCTTTCTGATCAATGCACAGTTCTTGTTACTCTGGGTCACATATCATTTACTTCCGATGTATAAAAAATTAGTCGAGTGCAATAAACCTATACAGTAGACATACCTGACAACTCTCGATATCAAAAGTGCACAAATAACCTTGGTGACATGATCACATTTTGATTATGCATATTTTTTTATTATTATGATAGGGACTCCCTCAGTTAAAAATCCCTTCTAATTTGGCGAACTGTGCTTTTGACCTCATCTTTCTTCTCTGACAGAGCAAATATTATTACTGCATGACTGCAGTTTCCACAGATTTGTTGTGTAGTATTTTTCCCATAGGTTCAAGTACCTTCCTCTCTTTTTTCTGCATGAAAAACTATGCTTGACTAATACATAACCGAGGCCTGGGTGAATAGTCATTCTCGTAGGCGTTACCAGCCGAGCGCAACATAGAGTGTAGTCACAAGGCCTTTGATCAAAACGCGTGCACCTCAAGTGGGTATACATCAAGGATCATGACAGCACACACCCACATAAGTAAGATAAACATGGTCATTTTTTAATAAACAGCATCGCACAATGTTTTCCTGGTTGTCCACATTTTGCAAAAATTTACCTTGGATAATTATAAATGCACCCAATAATAGTTGAACACACATTTAGACGGTTTTATTACATGTTCTTTGTTTACACGTACAACTCACCTTATGGATGTCTATCAATCTGAAAAGCACTGTACCACTGGTAATACACAATATTAGAAATCAAAATATTGACATACAAACCATGACTGAAAAACATGTGTTACAGACAAACAGTGGTTCTGCTCTTAAGACAAGTCTTTAACGAGATTTGAAAAGATGTGGTAAGGCCGGGATTTGGTCCTTAGCAAATGCATCAAATCGGTCCAAGAATATTATTTTTCAAGTGTTACATTTTTTTTTATTTCTACAGTTTTAAAACTTATAACATGTGGCAGTACCAGTATGAGTATCGCTATAGACATTTAAGCCCACTGAATTTCCACCAATGTTCATTTAGGTCAATTTGATGTCACTTTTAAATTGGACCCTTTCATGTCCTTCAAGATTTGGGCACACAGGAAATTGTGGCCAAGAACACCGTATGCAGATGACTTCTATTGTAATGCCTCAGTGCAAAATACATCTGGGGCACGATTTCCTCCGAGGTACTCACCACGATGTGGTTGAGATACTGTCGACGTGGCATTAAGCCATAGTCATTCATTTCTTCGAGGTAAAAATGATAATATTGTTTTTATTTGGAAATGTCTGCTTTTAATCTGGGCCAAATAAGTAAGATTTGATCACATGAGTTGAAAGTCGTGGAGGGAGGTGGTCTTGGTATATTTTTAGTGGAGAGATCTTGTGTTCGTGTTTGTCATTCTGTGAGAAAGAGCTTTTCAATGCGCAATTTTGACATCATATAAAATAGATTTCAAATTTTGAATTCTGTGCATCATGTATGTAAAGTTTCCATTTACAAATATACACAGTGTGCGGAATGCGCAGTGTGACCACCTTGTTACCATTGTATAGCTTGCCAGTTTTTGTTTTCCTATTCACTGACCTGCAAAATAAAGTAATTCATACACCTAAGAATTATGAATTTCAAGTCAAAGAGTGCATTTAGCCCACATTCCACGTTGATGTGTATTTGGGGCATGCAGCAACACTTCAGCGGATGAATAGTGAGAAATGTGAGTCTGAATAGTTGGGCCAAGGACAAGAAAGTGGCATTAAACAGGAGAAAGTTTGTGTGAATACGCGAGTTTGGAAATCTGGTCAGAGTAGGCTAGGCTACACACAATGTTATTCGCTCGACGAGTTTTAACCGTGGCGTCCTTTTCGAGAAACTAAATAGTGTTGCTGTTTCGTTTAGATTTATTAGCAAACTATACTTCGACCAGCTGTACTGTCGATGAAGTGTCCTGATGTTGACAGGGAAAACCAACCCGCGGAGATCGCAGAACACCGACGAATCTCACAGTATTTAAGCCTACCCGTCGGGCCTGCTGATTTAATCTCAGGTCTATTTGCCATAGTTACTGTTGACTGCTTGCATCGATATTTACAAAACATGCGTCATAATTTATTTGCCATTTAGGTCAAGTTTTACAACTATATGCACTGTACTATGTTTTCGAGAACACTTGCAAGTGATTAAAAAAAGAAAACGAGGCTCTACTTGTCATTCATACAGTTTTCGTGTCCTTCTAATGAACACATATATTTAAGAAAATGTTCATATTCTTGAGTATCATGATTTTGAAAATTCACTTTACTGAGTGTAGTGATTTTATCCGCGAATAAACTTGGATCCTTGTGAACATGTTAGTACGGCATTGATTCTGTTTGGGCCGCGGCCTTCAGGCCTCCTATACGAACTGTTTTCAGCTAAAAGGCTCAATTTTCATGGATCAGTTTGCTCTCGAATGAAAAAAAGCCACCGAAACTTTCCGAAATCACATTGCCCCAGATATTAGGCACAAAAGTGCAGTAAGCAGCACCTGCAAGTTAATGTTAACCAGACGGTCTCTACATGAATGGGATGTACGGTCATCAGGGCTGTCATTAGGCTACCCCGGTCACTGAAATAGACGACAGTTCGAATGGAAGTCGTAGCATGGCTCGAATAGGTATGGCTCTATATTTGTGGGAATAATTGGTAAAGTTCTTTCGCTGACTTCAGTATCTTCTTTAATGTGTAAGCTTTCGTCCAAATCGTATATATCAATCCTGGAGTTATTCAGATATGTGAAATCTTCGTCTGATTTGGAGAGGGGATCAAGATGCTCTGTTATAGGACTAGCCACATGTGCTAAATGGCACTGCATACCGTGATGGGGCTGACAAACCTACCGCCAGTGACGTCATCGGCTTCCCAGCACGCCCAAGTGGACTGCGTGGCCAGAATAAACAAATTTCGGAAATTAATTTAAAAACTAATTTATGAGTTGTTTACGGATAGTGAATAGTCTTGCTTCCGTATAGGCCTATGTAAGTTTAAATGAAAAAAATGCCCTTTAAAGCTGCTTTATTGCCTCTTTTGGCCAACGTGGGTCACGAGCAATGGAGGAAATATCAAAGGAGAAATACCAGTCTTGTACCAAGCAAAAATATTTACAATCCAGAACCCGAGAAGTTTATCTGCTCTCACCACTAACGTCGCCAAGTCTTAAATCGCATTTGAAGACATTGCACAACACCTTTTGAGGCTCATATTTGGCACGTATATTCAAGTAAACACCCATAAATCATATATATTAGAATAAACAGCAACATTTGTAGAATCACCCCGTGTGGTTTAAACGGGCTACAGAAACACAAACTGCCATTAATAAACTAAAATTGGGCCGTTTTTAAAACAAACATTATTTTTGATATAAAAATTAACCATGTTCGAAACAAGTTCCACGACTGAAAACAATTCTGAAAGGTAATGAAAAAGTGAATTTATTTCAAAGCATTCAGCAGTGTTATTTCAAAACTGGTCAATTTTTATTTCAAATGTAGTTTCTATTTCAAAACTGACATTGGTTCCTACACGTAAACTCCCTCTATAACTGTGCAAATTATGCGACGAAAGCGAAATTAATGTTGACACAAACGTTGACACTTCCTTTCTTCATTACTTAATGATATTTATTGTTTACAACATATATTTTATTGCGCACAAAAACAGAGACAAAACTCGTTTTGGAATGTCCTTTACAGCTGTGACGAAATACCCTGAGGTTAGGGTTACCGCCTGTCTTACTGCATGTGGGACATTGGGGACATTAACTCAGCTGAATTTGTCGTATAGACAGTTGGTACCAGCCAGTGAATGACAGCGTTTCAGAATTGCTCAGTATACAGGTAACGACTGGGCTACAGCTCCAGATGAGTCTCATCGTTATTTCGCATGCACAAGCCCTCAAAACCGGACGCAACGGTCGAGTTAGTTGAACCGAGTGATAAGCTTAAGACGCAACTCAGCTCCTCTCCGTTAATTGGTTGCAAGGGGTTAATCCTGGTCTCTCATTGGTGTAATACTTAATTTAGCCAATAAGATATTCATATATCAGTATGTTTTTTTGTGGGAAAGTTCGTCAGTAAATTGATAATTGGTTTGCGCCGGGCACTGGAGTTTCCTCTCTATTAATCATATCAACCATCGAAAAAACAACATTATATAATCCATATAAGCGCATTTCCACCTAATAGGCAAGTTCGTTCTCAAGACATACATACTTTTATAGCAATTATCTCAAAAGTTTGTTAGTATTTATGGCCCGACCTGCACCTTCCACCTTTTACTTCTTCTGTTATATTTCTTTTATATACGACCAAATATTGGAAAAGTTGAACACTCGGATTTATCACAGCAGCCCGCTATACATTTTAAGGTCCGCAATTAATGTTCAAATACATAGTCATACTTTTCGCTACTCCAGGTAATATTCGCATTACAAAATACCTTAGAAGCATATGAATACTTTTGTGTATTGCTATTGTTCTTGCTTCTGCACAGTGTAAATGATGTTGATACAAAACAACATGTGCTGAACGTTACACTAGAGTCATGAATTGGATTTTCTGATGTTGATTTACCCTCTTATGTTAGATGTTATCTGCGAAAATGTCGGCTTGACTCTACTGATTGTTACAACTAATCAACGAATAATGGCAATGTTGTGGTTTGATGGGTGCACAGATCAGCAGTCACTCCATTCCTTCTTGACCACCAGTCTGTAAGGGAATTGCTTAATTTTATACATCTACACGCTATGTACTAGTATAAGAAAGTTTTCACATTTTGTGGCAAGTGGGACAAGCTTATAAATGTTCATTCCGGAAAACAGTTTGGCCTTACAAAGAAAAAAAATTAGAACTATCGCCTCACATCCATAGATTTGTGAACCGACACATGCCAAAATATATACATGTAGTGCTCTTTGAAACTTAACTTGTGAAATACATTATAAGATCCAGTAATATCGCTGTCCGTAAAGTGTGATTATTCTTACTAAGTTTAGCACAGTTATATTTTGATGGGTAACCCGAACTTTCATGCATAAACATCCTTTTAACTAAAAGGTGTAACTGTTTCCACTGCAATTTTGAGTCGTGAAAAACAATCGAAGTTACTCAGCAGTGCTCATGTTACTTTGAATCCCATAGTGATAAGCAAGCCGAAAGATTATTTTTTATACTTTCTGACGTGAGGTTCTGAGGTTTTACATTCATTGTATTTTGTTATCTGTTCATTAAATGAGAGACAGCCAATATTTTCCACAGCTATATGTATGTTTGGAGACATTCATGACGTCATTCGAAAGTAATGTTTTAAACTACATAAATATAGGTGTGAAGCACATTTAGAGTTAACAATCACTTCTGGACTAAATGACCTTTGGCTTAGGTCCATTTCCGCACCTCTTATGAAATCAGTGAGGTTAAATTATTTGTTGCGTTCTCTTTACATTGAAAATTTTGTCATTTTCTATGTTTGAATAAAGGATTTAGGCTTGTGTCTTTCCAGTGATTGACTTTTTCCATGGCACAAAGTAAACCAGAAATAATACCACTCTTCTGATTCTATTCAAAATACGAATTCAATGATTCCTCACTTTAAGACTTCATCAAAAGCTGTTCCAGCATGATGGGCTTGCACGTGCATATTAGATGTTAGCAAAACGCAAGGCTGTATAACATACCCAGCCGTGCTACATCCAGTATCATCGACATCTAGCCGTGTAGACGTACAGATTTCCGTTTTAGTAATCCAATACTTCATGTCATAGGGTTGTGTGCATGTGTATACACATAGTCAAACGTAAATCCTTACCTTTTCCTCATGTATCTTCTACTATATAACTTAACGCTGAATACGAGATGTGACCAAACTTTACACATTTTAAAATAGTGTCACGTGGGCAAGCGGGAATGTAAGAGTTCCATCGTCCACCTGGCAGTTCAGACATCATGCTGGCTTAAACTGTGAAACACCAAGACATAACCTGTGTAAAAACCAAAATGAAGAACATGAATTGGTGGATCAATGGACAGTCCATCACATACGTGTGCAAAAGACAAAACAGAAACTAGCAGTGCTGTGTCCTGGAAAGCACTGATCTTTACGTTGCATCAGACAGAGCAGCGCATGCAGAGTATTTTGAATATTATTCCATCAGGGATACGTCATCCGTGGTGGCATGTAAGGACTGACAAGACAGAGTTGTCCCCCTTGATTTAGTCGATTATCCTACTCGCGAGATCGTTATTCACATGGGCAAAATATCCTTAGTCTGGTTTGGACACAATATATAGGTTGTAAAAGTGTTGCTTCGAGCTTTAATGAATAATGAATCCACAGAGGCTTGTCTGCCTAGCGATAACAGTTTTAGAAGGTAATTAACTGTGGACAAAAATAAATTGAGGATATCCTGGGCAAAATTTGGAGAAAATTTTTTCATTTTACATCTTGATTGTCCATTTTCTTATATTTATCCTCACACACAGATGGAAAAAATCGCATAGTAAAAACAGCTGTACCTTAAGTCTGACAAAAAATTAAAACTTTCTGGGAACTAAGGCAATTGTTTTTTCTTAATTCCCCGTGATTAGAGGACCTCTGACAAAATGTTTTGGCGCCCGCCAGCACCTATCTGTACAATGTGCACCATTACTTGTGCTGACGACTACTCAGGCACTGTGGACCTCATATAAGTGTTAACAAAGCCTCAATCAAACCACCGGGTTGCCATCTGGAGAGGGGGCGGGGGGCGTATAAACACATGACAGCAAGATTATAATTTTTAAAATTTTACACAAGTATGTTGACATATTTACATTTTAATTGAAGGTTAAACAAAAATATTGATTAAAATTAATTAGCAAATGAAGTAGTGACGAATTTTGTCACATAGAATCCTCACCAAGACTTTTAGGTTCTTTTTACCCTTCCTGTTTTTCAGACATTTAAGTGGTGGAATTCTATTACTTCTTTCTTTTTTTGCTATCCTTTTTAACATATAAACCGTACACTTCCCTATTTACATCGATAAAGTTTTAGCGGTACATGTCCACTACCCGCAAAACACAACCATGTGCTGCCATTTCCATTTTTGGTCGCGCCTTGTGTTGTGCCGCAGTGTAATCAATTCCGTGCGCCGTCTGTTTCATTTAGCTTCATACGTGTATTTTGTCTGGTGTATAAAGCAGAGCGGAATCTCAACTCGCTGTCTCAATTAAGTTCAAAATTTGTATTCGGTATAATAAAACATCTGTTACAACCATATCTGCCGGCTCATGACAGTTCTCGTACATAATTGTCTCGAGAGACGACAAATCCAGGTCTTTCACTCATCAGCATACAATAACTGTACAATTCAGCGATGCTATAACTTTTCACAGTTTCATATGTATTCAACTGAAACCGAAAACCTTTCGAGCGGTAATTTTTTTTACCAGAGAAAAGCAAAACAATCAAGTACAGTAAAACTGGTTACATGTACAAGGGACACAACTCACGACTGGGACAAAATAAAGGTAGCGCGCTACTTGGTATTTGTCGTGCAGACAATGTCACTGAGTGCAGCATCAAAAATTCCTGATTCTCGCGTGACGTGATTTCACTGGTTTTACCAGTACGGTGCAGAGAAATGTATACGAGGTATAACGATGACATATATATCACTGTTGCTGTTACACTGACATAAGCAAATTATATGAGAACATGTATAGAGGACAGTGAATGCTGAATATCATAAATACTGTTAAATACATAAGAGTGGGAACGATAATCCACGAGGCGAGACGTCTGTTGAACCAATGCTAGTAGGAAGATGTTTGATACTGACATACTATCAATATTTGGGAAAATTAAGCATGTGGGCAATTTTTAACTATTTGTTTGGAGAGCTGGTTCTGGAGCGGGAGGGCTGGGATTTGTTATGCGGCCCGAGGAGATTACAGCTGTTGTCCGATTTCTTTCTGAGAATGACAGAAAGTAGAAACGATGTTTGATCTTGACGTTAGGTGATAGCTTTGGGAGACGTAAGCTTACAGGCTGTATCCATATTACTGAGTCGTGTTGATGACTTTGCGGGATTCAGAATCTTAATGATGCTGATCTGAGTCAGATATAAAGATTACATAATTTGTAGAGAGTAAAACTAGAGCAGTGAGGACAGCCTGATAGTTGATAAATGGCCACGTGTAACTTTCAGTCAGGGCTTTATTCTAAACGTTCGTGGCTAAAGAAAAAAATATTTCAAAAATGCGGTGACTTTAATTTCAATTCATTACAGGTCACTGCTCAACACATTTAATAAATACTAACGTGAAAACAATGTAAAGATACCAGGCCTCGGTGATTTCTAGCCAAAATCCTGTAGAGTGCAAAAATACAGTAAGACTACAAAAGACTACAATCTGAATAATAAAAACAAGAGCATCGACGATAGTGTAATAGTTGGCAAATCATCACACGCAACGACTGAAAAATCCATCTTTTGTCAGTTTTCTTCAGTTACGGTTTTATTCTAACTATTCATGTAAATGCAAAAATTGGTATAAAAAGCATTACATGTAGGTAAAGAGTGTACTAATGTTTAAAAAAATTCAGCAAAAGCTTTTGATCTAGGATACTCTGACGCGCTATATAAAAGGGTCCAAATAGCAGTAAAAACGTTTGCTTCCTGCTGTGACTCGGCAGGATTTGTGTGCTTTCCATGCGTTTCGTGCGCACACATATACCTACAAGGGTGTCATGTAGTCCAGAAAAGTACAAAGGAGTACATAGTTTGGACCTTTTTGTTAAAGGTGGGACGGAAATTTACGAGCTCCCCATTTCCAAAAAGCTGATTTTGGTTGCGCTGTGGTGAGGTGTGCGATTTCTGCAGAGTGCGGAAACGTACAAATGTCTATATCCTGAGGCGAAAGAATTTAAGTAAATGTGCTGGACGAGTGAAGTCTGGCATATCCACCACACGCCGCGAGCCAGCAAGCACATCCACTAAAGCAGCAAAATTGTCCTCTCAGGAATTCAACACGGGCATCGCATTGCAAAAAATACTTTCCCTTAAAGTAAAAGAAGCTCTTGGCCGAGGCATTGTTCATTAGAAAGATTACAAAATTCACTCTTGAATGCAAAAACCTGATTAAATTTTTATGAATTTGTTGCTAAATTTTTCTTCGTTTGAAGTCTGCTTTAAGCTTATGAGATGCTGACCAATCACAGAGCCAGGGGATATCGTCTGTTTTTAAGCTATGGCGTAAATCTTTTGAGTTGACTGTCAATGTAACTTGTAATAACATAGGGACATAGTTATAACAAATACATGTGTGAGCAACACTGCAAAGTATTTCCCGACCAATGTGTTTTGGTAGGAGTCAGCTACTTGATCATTTCATTATATAAATTTAAATCTTAAGGAGAAGACTGGGGAAGTGCACCGTAAATTGTAGTGGAAAGAGTAAAGTTTGAAGATTTAAAAAACACCTTCCGATAATTTTTTTATACGTTCTCTAAGAAATATATGCTTCAACGCGGTAAGTTCATATAGCTGTCAGAAGACGCCGACATTTTACCGAGCCGATGCTGGCTGATTGAATTGAATCTGGCCCTGCGCTCTGTACCGAATCCAGCCCGCCTGTACTCGACGTGTTGTTTCTGGAGCCCAAATCTGCACGCTGTAGCAGCCTGCCAGCTCTTTGTTGTCTGTGCACTACCAAAACAAGGGGCAGCAGCCAATCGTCCGTAATCGAATTCAATTCTTATCCCTGGGGCTTATACGACCCGTGCTATATACATTCAAAAGAAACAATGGCAATGATTTGAGGGCCCAAATCATGTCGTATCCACTAATCGGACTTCTCATAATCCTACATTTTGACTGATCAAAAACATTTTCACAGTTACGTCCCCTTTTACTGGGAGGTATCAGTGATTGAGTGTGTGTTATGACCTACCCTAAAATTTGTTGCCTCGGAACTTGACAAAAATCAATAAGAAATAAATTGAAGGTCGCTTTATCTTGGTTATCTTCAATCCATACTCTTTTACCACAAATTGCCCAGTGTTTTCCCGGCCATCTCCTTTAAATCAACGACAATCCTAGCCGCTTCCTATAATAGCTTAGGTGATGAGAGTTCCGCGTTTGGAAGAATTACGTCACAGCCCACAGAGAATGGCTGCGTTTCGTGCTGGCCAACAAAATACGGTAAAATGTCAGTTTCCTCTATCATCTTAGCTGTTAGAAAAAAATACTGAAATAAACATAATACTGTCCAAACTTTTTGGCAAACTTGACTTTGAACATGCGCTGCCCTTCCCTTTAACATTGTGTTGAATACTCTTCATCTTTTACCTGCAGACACATTTGTGGCTGTTAATCCAGCTATAGACTTGTGTTATAATAATACCGAAGAACAAAGGGCGTCATCAAGTAAGCTTTTAATGGTTTCATAACCCTATGAACTTCTTGATGAGGTATCCTCACGACACAAGAAAAAACAGAACGCAATAAAGAGACTTGAAGGCAAAGCTGATTCGTAATACACTACAAAAGATTGTAGTCACGTGTGCATCATGTGTTTTAATTTATTTTCACAATTTGACAGACGTTAACCCGGCTTTTTCTACGCTTTGTTTGCATTGACCTGGCAAATCCGCAATTAAAATTTCAGCTTAATCCAACAGGTGCTTCCTTGGAAAACAACACTCAATAAAAATGGCCTAATAATCCATACGAGAACAATGGTTTTCCAAGAAGAAGCACTGCATACACATGTTCTGGTCGCGTGCTGTCTCCTCGCACACTTTTTAGCTTTTCCCTCAGCACAGGCCTGTTTCAGGACTCTGTGATATTTGTATCAATAGTTGAACAACACAACAATGCCGTTGTTTTAATGCACATAGTAAAAACATTTGTCGGGTTAATGGCCTTTGAATTGTTGAAATGTTGATTCTCCTACCCATGTAACCTCATACAGATAGTATTTATCTACCAACGTTTTGCGTATTAACTGTATCATACATTGCAAGAAATCTGTTTTCCCTTGATTTGTTTTTATGGACAGCTTCTCTTCAGCAAGATAGGTTTCGGTTGTTACGTTACTAGGAGCCGATGTACAAAATGAAGGCAGCGAACTCCGTCCAGTTATGTGTTTGTGCTTTATTCTCATAGTTTTCGAACGTGTGGCAACCCACAGTGTGAGTAACATTATTTCCTAGTGGGGCTTCCAGTGACCTACCAACGTCTGTCTGAAATCCAGTACATGGTACAGGTCAGATATCTGGCATATACAAGTATCTTGTCCACGAGGTCGGCCATTTTGTATTCCCTTCCAACGTCACAGTATTGAGCCACCGTTCAGCGTTATGTTGTCGTGCAAATTTAGCGCCAGCTTCTTCAGTGAGTGAGATAGCCCGCGAATCCGTGAATCATCTCCATGTTTGGGACTTACACACGTGGAGATTCGGACAGATGAACCTCACTTTGTTGACTTGCTTTGCCAAAATGGTTGGCATCCACGTTTACCGGTAGGTAAGGATCTGGGCTGTGAGAAACTCCGATCTACCAAAATCCGTGCAAAATCAAAAAGAAGGAATGCATGAACCGGGTAAAATTGAGGTAAGCTATATTCACCAAGATATTCCCTGCCCTCCTGCAAACCTTTTTTCCAATATGTAGCCTTTATAAATCCAAGGTAATTCACATTAGTGACTTAGGCCCACATGCGTTGTCGACAACGACCTTATAAACCGAGCTACCGATACAAACTGATTGAAGGCGTAGATTTGTTTAATACGGATGCAAATTTCTAGATATGATATCACGGAAAGGTCGACAGCTGTTGCGCAGCGACATGCTAAGTATGACCCAATTTTCGACTTCGGCTAAGATATACAGGTGAATGGCGATGTAAAGGAAATTGTGGCAAAGTGTGCGTAAATATTTCAGCTTCCAGAATTGTCGTGCTTTATTTGAAGTCAGGAAGAATCTACCGCGCATGCAGCCGGATTAAACGAGGATGTAGCCCTTTACAAGCTTTATACCTAAATCGGGTCCACATAGCCCTCGGCCTAAGAGTGGCCAGCGTTCACCGCGTATCAGTATATATAAACCGCCTTTAGACTTTGGCCTTGGAAATTCAGCAAAGCTTAGCCCAAATTTATGAACAATAATCAAGTTCTAAGAGTGAAACAAATTCTGCATTATAAGGTAAGTGACCAAATCTACACATCCAACCTACGTTTTTCTTAATTTTTACCATTTTATTTTAGCGCCTGGAAGCCCTATTCTTAGGACTCTAGTCTCATCCGGTCTCTTAGATTTAACGACTACAGACTGTAATTTGCAGTGAATTGCTCATAGTCCACATTTTACCAATTCACCACGTGGTAGCCGAAAAGAACTTCGATATTCTGCAAACTAGAATAATTCTGGTACGTGATGAAAAATGCTTGTTTTAGTATTCATTTGTGTAATTAAAATGTGGCACGTAAAATGTATAATAGCGTTGTATTAATGGGAAAAGAAAATATTGAAGAACTACGTCGTAATATCTAAAGTACATAATGTCAGCATAAACTCTGCAGCGCATACGCGTAGTGATACATACATGGAATGATATGACTGTACGTATTTTGATTGTGACGTGTATAATATAGTCCGTTTATTAAAACAGGGAAGTAACTGGAAGTTTCCTCATCCAATGCAAGGTATTTTTGCCTGTTACCGAATGTAAACAACTGTACTGGCTGACAAGCATGTTATAAATGCGACTGATAACCTGTTGTTTCTTTCTTTTCTGTAGACTTTTACCCTTTCATTTTCCGTGCAACTGTGGACAGTTTAGTCATTAAACTGTTCACGGAAGTCGATGATCTGTCGTTGGTTTAGTTATTGAAGAGTACGTGTTAACTTACTTTTTGTGAGAAGAGACATAATATACATGTAGCAGAAGATCCAAGAGCAACAACAGAAAAGCAACAGGAACAACATCATGTAATCAACAACATACATGTAATCAACAGCATAATGGAATCAACAACAAACATGTAATCAACCACACTTACACGATAGCATTCCTCAAGCTTCTGGCCAAACTTCCACAATCATTCATTTTTAAACTTTGCCATACATACATTTGACGTGGATCCACAAATATTTTTTATCGAGGGCTTTAAAAGATGGTGGTCATCCCGTGGCATTGGGTTTGACTGGTTTGTAGTCTACTCTTGTGTGGCTCTTCAGTTCTTCTGTGCAAAGGGCAGCAGAATATAGCTCAGAATAGCGTCTACCATTACGACATGCAAGTCTGTATGTCACTTGGTCATCAGTTAGTTGCCAAAGGTATGGGGCTCTACCGCAGTACCGAAGTTTCTGGTGAAAAAAAAATTAAGTTGAAAATTCTTGAGTATGACTATAAACAAGCAATAATGGTTTCAAATAATTGGCTGAAAAACAAATCGCTTATATGAAGAATTTTATGCAAACATTAAAATACCCTCTCCTTAGTTATCTCCCCTTCTCTCAGATTTCGTTAAAGGATACATGAAAAGATGCTATAAAACGATGAGTATATAGTTTTAATAATATGGAGGAAGACAAGTTAAAAGGGAGAAAAATTTTGATCATTATTTTGAGGCATACATGTTTTATATTTCCTAAGACCTTTATTTTATGTATATTTTCCAAATGACCATCCTGTAGCTCCCTCAATATGGACCATTTTCCCGAACAGAGTTGTTATGACAGCTGTCACTGTTGACGTCACCACAGCAGGCTACATGTACATAATTTCCAGACTGGCTGCTGAAGCCTTGTGAAAACTGTACTATAAAGCCATTCTTATATGTTAGGCCACATCATATGCTATGTAGGTATTTAAAAATCAAAATCAAGTGTCTTGTGTATCTTTGAACTGTGTCAAGTGAGATGGTGTAATGAATTCTACATGGCTTATGTATCCATCAATACATGTACATGTGTGTTCAAAGAGCGTAATACAAGTAAAACCAAGTAGAGCAGTAATCCAAATTTAACACGCCATTCCAAACTTAACATATTTTCTCCATATACGTGGATATGCAGAGAACTATTGATTCTTCTGTGTATACTACAATCCTGTTAGTCGTATCCTTATAGTCTTTGTCACAGTACCTTGTTAGCTGCATTGATTAGATGCTGTGACTATTATATGTTTCAGAAGCCAGAACATATGAGTTCGCCATAGCTGGCATACAGAGATGACCATCGCGGAAATGACCGTGTAGCATGATGGAGACAATGTAGTAATCTCTCATCTCTTGGATCTGATCCAAGCATTTGAGTGCTTGTTGGCAGTTTATTACATATTTAATTTGGTATACCCACCAAATGTTTATAACAGTTTAACATTTCTTCACAGGATTATTGTAGGATTAAAAGATGAAACCCCAATACCAAGAAAAGTCATCAGCCTTATTAATAAACTTTCCAAGAATGCAAAATAACACAAATGACTTTCAGATATGTCAGTTGCACTTACTGACCAAATTTAAAGAGAATAAAAACACCTTGATAAACAAGTCAGATCTTTATTACTATTCGCCTGATGTATTCCAAATTCAACGCTCTGGTTCACTATTCATGGATGTTGAATGTTTGGTATGAATTTCTGAATTATGCATTATTCTACTTAGGTACAATAGTTACGTAAAACCTACATTGTTTTAAGTTTGAGTATGATTGTAATACAGTGGTTGATTTTAAAGCCATTGTAGCATGTTGTGGAAAAAAACTTCCAGATGTTTACTGTTGACAGTCCTGTATATTTGAGGGCTGACAACACTAATGTGTATCACGAATTTCCAAGAAGTAATCTACTTATGTCCAAATCACGTTTAATATCGTGAAACGTTTCTCTTACCTAGTTCGGACTTGAAGTATCATGATCGTTTTAAGAACATGGTTAGTTTTAAAGCCATTGTTTTTTAAAGTGTAGTAATGACATTTTCGGGATTTTACTACACACTTCCTTCCTCAGCTGCTTTTTCCAGAACTGACAACATGAATGTAAATACAATTTCCAAGTCCTGCTTTATCTAGGCATGTTTAATATTTTGATTTTTTTCCGGACGTGGTTGGGAGATCAAGTGTGGGTGCAGGTAAATAGTGATGAAGTCTTCTACTTGACTACCACATTTTCCTGCTTTTTCAAACACTCACAATAAATACTTAAGTATCTAAGAACATTCATTGTGTATGATCTTAAATTCCAAAGCATGTCTTATACTATTGATTTTAAATATTTTTAAACACGTATTTGAAATACATGTGGTTGGCAGTTAACTACAGTTGCTTCTTTGTTGCTTTTCATGAATGTAAGATCACTTAAATAAAACCTACCATTTGAAACCATGCTGTTTATTAACCAATTAAACAAGAGCTATGAAACTGACAACAATAGGTTTTTCAAATAAGGTGATTTATATTTGGTTCAATGTATTGGATGTTATGGATATTTCCTGTTTCAATTATTCTTCTTCCCTTTGGTGGCAAAGAGTGGATGAAACTGCTGTCTCATGCAGTATTAAAGGAAATACGAAGGAGACCTAGGATCTTCTCACAATATGTCATGTCACAGGTGGAAAGGTACGGTATAATGTGCCAGTATAGCGAGGTTAGTGGTTTACCCTGGGCTCTCCGCTTCCCCCCATCCATAATATAATGTCTGCCATTGTAAGAGTAAAAAATTATTGAGTAGGTGTTAAACATCAGTCCTTTTAAAAATTACATAAACGGGACTGTTTATTAATCACAGTGGGTTTATGATACGTGTTTGTTATCTGAATATCGTATTGTGGGATTTGTACTGAACTCTGCAGCTTTTTCCATGAATACTTGCCATGCAGTTTTGTTTCATCTCTGTGTGCTATGTAGAATGTCATCATTATATGTTATCCACATACTCATGGCGGTGTAGGTTTTAAGAAAAATTTCATGATTTCCAGTGCATTGTCCACTTTTCTGTGGTGACTGATTGTGCGAGTCTGGGGACTCATCAAGTGAGTCACTATAAAGTTAAAACAACAGTTGTTACCAACTGGGTTGGTCACTTGACTCAGCAGCAGTCAAATAAAGGGATTCCCAAAGACTCGCCAAAATGAGTTGACTCATTTTAAGTGTATTCGTTGGCCCTTACAGTGTTTTTTCACATTAATTCTTATCATCTACTCTATTACATGTAGGCTACAAATGAATACCTTTCTGGTGGTTCTGGTGTTTCATAAACCCTCGGTTACATTTTGCGTAGATCACGTGGATTTTCTCTTCCCCTTCTGTCTATCCCCAGCTGGATATCTCCCCACCTCAGGTTGTACTGTTCCACGCTAACTTTTAATCCAAAACATAACACTATTTAAGGCAGAATGTTAATGAGTGCTTACCCGAGTTGACCAATATTTTCTCGTGCAATATTTTTTTCACATGTCAGCTCCTCTTAGACATGAGGCTCATTACCTTGGCTTGCTGAATTGGGCAGTTGTTGTTATCTTGTCAGAGACTCGTTTATCTGGGACGGAGAATGGTACTTTATTAGGTGTCTGTTAACAGACGAAGAGAAGCAGCGTAGACTTTATGGCTCA
Organism: Acanthopleura granulata; assembly: GCA_016165875.1. Lineage (NCBI taxonomy): Eukaryota > Metazoa > Mollusca > Polyplacophora > Chitonida > Chitonidae > Acanthopleura > Acanthopleura granulata. The sequence goes on from JABBOT010000035.1 coordinate 631,452, forward strand.
CAACCTCATGCAATTCGCTTCATGTCGTTTCATTTTTGCGCTGCTGTCTTCCTGGTTTACAATAAGTCAAAACATTTTCACCCGAGTTTTGCTCAGATCTGTTGGTACACCTCCCAAGTTGGTCAACTGTGGATTGAAACTCCTCCACATCACTCTCAGAACCAACTTATTTATTTTGTTTTATTTATTTGTTTTATTTTACGTCATGTGCAAGATGATGGCCAGTATTGTGGTGGGAGGTTGCCGTGCGGAGCCCGGGGGGAAACCCACGACCATAAGCAAGTCGCTGACAGAAAATGTTACCAACAAGTATGAACAGAGAAAAAGCCACTCAGCTGGACTTGGGCATACATGTTCCCGGGAGCAAAGAACTGCAGCTCTAGGTTTAGTGTTCCTGATGGATAGATAGGCTCATTATGACACAACAGAGTGACTCATTGGCTGCATTGAGTGAATCATGTATAAAGGTAGTCAACTGTGAGCCATGGGTCCCCAGCAGTTGTACTGACAGGGTGTAATGAAAAGTTGTATGTATCTCTGTGAAACGTCACATTTTATCGTGACAGAGCAAATCCTTATATTTCCTCTGCATATAAATAATAAATATACATATGAAAGTATACAGAAAACACCGTTATCGTGTTTTAAATGCGTTGGTGTTTTGTGGTATAGTTTCACAAACTTTGTTAGTAGCATATATTCTACATACCTCAGCTGTTACAACTATTTACAGAAAGTTCATGTGATGAACGAGCCCTAATATGAAATAGTAACGTTTAGGTGAGAAGAAGTAGATAGTCTGATTACTTGCGTAAGGTACATGTATTAAAACTTTCAAAACCCGAAAATATGTATTGGTACCCTCCTTGTTGCCTGTTAAGATACCTCTGGGTTTTCTTCGTTGACTTTTATCATTAGTTTCACGAGTTTTGATAACATTTCCGGTGATATTAGCTGTTAAATTCAAAAAAACTATTAGTAAAGTGCCCTAGCTGAATATGAATATGGGGATCTGTACATTCTGATCTAAGCTTGAATATGGGAAAGGAAAGACATCTACACATTTTAGTTTAACGTAGATAAAAGTTCATCAGGTACGTCCTAAACTAATCATCGTTCGTTACAAATTGCTGCAGTTTTTGTCTGTTGAGTGCAAATTTGCAAAAATAACGACGGCTTTTCTTTTTATTTCACTTGTATGAGTTGAAATAATCGGAGTACCTGGGAGAAACTATATCGACATTTGGCAGGTTCCCGAGGAACTTTAAGTTACTGATGTACAGCTAATGGAAGACAAGTTATCAAGGAAGGTTATGTTAGACTGTTGACAGCTTTATGATCATCAATGTCAAAGGCCGAGATTGAACCCAAATCTGGTGTGAAAGACAAATTTCTTAACCACTGAGAGATGTCCCGTTCCCAGCCCACTTTACTGGTCAGATAACAGAGATAAATAACCTATATGTCTATAAATATCAGCGGCGGCTTCTGCAAAGTGTGTGGCAGGGACAAATTACTTGTGAAACAAATCAGTTTTCATGAATATTCTTGCTTTGCAAGAAATTCTGTATTACTAGGAATGTGTGAGACCTGTCTATGCTTTCAGCTACACGACATGAACCAATTATCACATGACTGCAAAAATGTTGACCTATCTTACTCACAGGTATTCTTAACTGTTTACATTCACAGTTTAAAATGTTTTTCTTAACTTGCATATTTTTATATGCCTCAATTTTTAAATACATCTGCTTAGTTCAAGGAAAGCGAAATTAAAGCAAAGTCATATAAACAGGTCTAATCAGTAAAAGGCCGGTTCGAGGTTAGCTCCTCCAACAGATTGAGACAGAGTTACGTAGAGAAAAGCATATGCACCAGCATGAATACGGAAAAGGAATTCGATTATTGGCCTCGTTCTGACTTACAGCTGGTGTCCTATACAGTTTAACATCCTTATGACAGTAACTTTTTCGAATTTGAAAAAAAAAATTTCTGACGTAAGAAAATATCTGAAGTTCTTAATTTATCTTTCTGTTAAACCCGCTGGTCCTGAGGCAAAACTCAGTATTCAGTATTTTATCATTTTGTTATATAACCCTTAAATCTATGTCAAGACGGCTGTCCCGGGGTGAAGTATCATCTTCTGAAATGGCAGACAAATTAGTATCAGATTTATTAAACTCGAGTCAAACATTTCTTTACTTTCTTGCCATAGACTAAAGACAAACGAAATTTTTTAACTGTCGCTTTATAAATTTGATGGTACAGGATCACCAGTTGGACATCCTCTGTGTCTCGATTGCCTGAAGGAGAATGCACAGGGACAGATTTAATGGTATTTTCATTTGTTCCTTTGTGTCTTTTCGGTATTACAAGTGGCCAGTGTGTCAATCACAGCACCGGGAGATGTCGTGGGCGGTCGTCTGTTTACACTGGAGTGTAAGATAACCAGACCGACAGATAATAAATATCCTCTCTTCTGGATCCGTGATGGTCCTCAGAACAGATCCCGTATATACGCCCCCCGGGAGTGCACATCGTCAATACCAGTATCAGCATCATCACCCGCCGGGTTATCAGGGGGATGTCAACACGTCAACGGTGAAGAGGTTTACACAGTAACCATAGAGAACGTCACAGAAGACACCGGCCGGGGCAGATGGATATGTCAGTATGGCAGTAAGACTGGCCAGGTTGCCCTGGATGTTAAAGGCAAGTACAAAAACTGGTAGAGAGCAAGCCTTCACTTGTATCTCTTATACATGACTCTCCTGCGTGTACATTAACCTCTATCACATGAAGCCTAAAGTTATTCTAGATGGTAAAGCCTTTGTCAGCGGTTACATGTATGCACATCAAGTTTGTTAACAGCATGTGGCGGAATGGCATTTGTATAGGTAGTAGATGTTGTTCTTAGGTTTTCAATGGATAATATTGAAGAATGCTGTGTAATGAACCATTATTCTAAACACACGTTTCGTTACACTATGTTTGTAAAGATATACGTGTGCTTTACACGGTGTAACAAATGAAAGTATTACAAAAATTACGGATGCGACAGGAGTTTTACACATGCAATATGTAGGTATTTTATTCCTTCTGGCAACAACTGAGAATAATGTATGTTTATGTAGGAATAATACACAATTCCTGGATGTTGAAGAGTGGAGCGTCGTTATTTTTCGGCTGGAGACAATTGGTTTACAACGAGTGCGCAACGAAAGCTGACGGCACCCCGCAAATCACCATGTTCCACTCTGCGACATGCAATAGTTGTTTTATTATACGGAATGAAACAGCATTATCTTAGATATAGATGCGACAACATGTCGATTTCTAATTGAAGGAAACTATAAGCTAAATTGATTACAAGGAGACACAACTCAAGACGCGACCCAAAATGAATGTGGTGTAGCACAGTTTAGCGTGGTACATTGTATTTGTGGCGTAGACGGCGTCAGAGGGCCACACACCACAATTAATTTCCCATCTACTTACATGTTAACATTTGGCCTCACAGCACTGTCCCTACATCTGCAAGCCCTAAACCCTCCGGTCCTCATAGTCCTTGTCCCCTGAGAAAAAAAGTCAAATTCCTAATAGGGCATGACCGATAAAATTTTTCGCAAATTTCACAAACTGCTGACAGGGGTCAAGCCCACCCAGTGACAGATCAGTGAGCCCTGATTTATCACTATTTTTGCCTTGTGTGCATCCGCCTTCATTTCCTGAAAAACACACAAATTTATACCTGGAATGAAACTTTGAAGCCTGTCCTACAAAATGATACCACCCAACAGGCAGAAAAAATGAAAAGGGGCAACCCAGGGGAGCAAAGGAAAATGAAAAGGAACTAGCTTCGTCCCTCCCGACCCAGGAGCATTAATTGTGGTGTGTAGCCAGATGGTGCAACATCACGAACTGATTGAACCTAACGTAGTTTTGTCCAGTGAAGGAGGGAATAACGTACATGAGGTATAATAATATAAAATATCTTCTCTCTCGTCCTCTGTTGAATCAGATGTTGTTCAGCATGCAACACAAGCGACTTGTTCTTGTACACATCTCTTTCTACTTCGACCTGTTATTTGTAAAATAATTTGGGCCTGTCCATATTAAATGCTACTCGATTACCAAGTTTGTCCTGTAACTTTACTACACTGTAAATGGTAGATCATCTCACAAGGGAGTTCAAGGACATGACCAACCAGAAATTAAAGCTGCTGTCTGTTTCTTTCACCTGTCTCTATCTGTAAAATAACTCATAGTTGTTACCACAATTGCCTTTCGTTAGTTACACGTAATTCTGCATGCTCTACATACCGATATGCTTGATGTTCTGCTAAGATATCTCAATTAGGAAACTTTTCGAGTTCATAATGGTACTCTCCATAAGCCTGTTTTCGACACGAAAACTGGGGAAAATGTATTCTGACATTCCGTTGCAATAGCATGGACATCCAACATATCATTGTGTATAGCTTGTGATGTTAAGTGTCACGGAGAAAGGAAAATTTGGGTAGAGAGTACGAGTGAGTTTACAGAGGGCTGAATTTAGGCGACAAGTTAAAAGATGCAGAATATAAGTTTCTTCCAAATACCATCAATAAAATTTGCAAGCACGATGAGACTGGAAAATCTGAATGCCAGATTTCTGCGATATATGGATGATTATTCCCACGATACATAATTGAGAAACGATCTGATCTGATTTATTTATTTATCTCATTGGTGTTTTACGCCGTACACAAAAATATTTCATTTAAACAGCGATGGCCAGCGTTACTATGGGAGGAAACCGGACAGAATGTCATCTGAACTCAGCGGGATGATGTCACAATACATGTATAGTAAACCTTTATGATGTCTGTTTCTTTATCATGATACTAGTAACAATGTATAATGGATAAAACCAATGCAGGTGTTAGCACTAATCTCTACGTAATCTTGAAACGTGACGACAGCCATCCTAATAATGAAGTGGTGTGTACAGATAGGCGGACATGATCTGCGTCTTTTAATATACTGACAAATCTCTTTTTCACCTCTGGTGATTAGGACAAGGAAAGAGGGCTGGTCGTCCCAATGTCAGTATAATGTAACTGCATGGGTGGGAAGTTATATCTGGTGTCTTCGGCTTGATGCTCCGGTGGTGGCAGCACTTTGGCGGCATGGACTCACCCTTCCACAAGGAGACACAGCATATCTACATTCTAAGGGCTCCTCATCGTCATAGAACTGTAAAATTTTTTGAGTACGACGTGAAAACCCAAACATACATTCATACATACAAACATCGGTCTACAAATGGCGCTAATCGGAATATAAACACATTGAGGAATGTTTTGTGTTAATGTTTTTAAATAGGACTAGAAGATATTATGGTAAGACATTTTAGATCTGTGAAATCTAATAAATGGACTTGTTTAGAGTGTAATGACGACTTCTGCTGCCGAAACTGTCGTGGTTTATGCAATCTATGATAGCTACACCCTAACGTTAAACAGTGCTGGAAAACAAATCACACAGACTTCATCAGTGGCTTCACCAGCGTACTTCACCCTTACACAGCTTTTGTCTGAGCTGAGTTTCACTAACACCGTTTGTGTTTCAGTTTGTTTTAATGGGATATGACTTGCAAATGTAAAACTTTGTTATCGACGACCACAGGATAACAACATCTCAGAAACAAAAATATCCCGGGTTTATTTGTCGCCAGTTGAAATAGACCTGAACAATGTGAGCTGTTAGCAGAGTATTTTTTCTTTTTTTTTTTTGTTGGTTTGCAACATTATTATTTTTTCCAAGTATAAATCAAATCCTCGCATATTAAGCCTGAATACACGTGCATTCTTTGTGTTGGCTGTACAATCCCAAGTCAGTTTCCTCCATGCTTCTATTTATCTAAAGGTTTCGCATACTGGTAGAATCCTAGGAGTGGGTTACCACCTGCTCTGGTATTGAACAGTAATGCTTGCGCCTTCAAGTTAGAGTGTTGTCATATTTTCATTGCTTATGGCAATATATACCAAATTTTCTTCATCCGAAATACCTTACTCTTCTTGTCTTTTCCTTCCCACATAAAGTCTACGTTGTATACGGAAACACCAGTTCAAATATTGCAGTGGAAATCTTCCTTAAAAGCGTTTTTATATAAAGACGTATATGGAAAAGCAGGATTTTCTCGTGAGGTTAGATTTTTGTAAAGTTACGACATACGGCTGCCAGAGGTTATTTTTATATTTACTGCTAGTAGTTTCAAGTATATGTTTTGTATTTTTCCTCTACAGTTATGGTAACCACAGTAACTCTGACGAACCCTCGAGATGCAGTGTTGGCCGGTGACCCCAGCAACTTTACCTGTGTGACCTCGGCCAGTAAGCCCAAGGCCTGTATAAGGGGATACATACGGAGTTCCGGTAATGTCCGGGAGCTTGACCCGCCGGCTGATTGTAACCAGGACTCCAGCTTGGTACAGACCACAACCCGGACACTAACGTTTACAGCTAGTGCGGAGGAGAACGGAGCTGAGCTGTACTGTAACGCCTCTAACAGTGTGACGGATCCTCCTGTTCGCTCACAACTAAACACTCTCAATGTGCAATGTAAGTATAGATCTTGTCATAATTATCCACCCTATTTAGAATAAATTTATTCCGCGTTAACCAGTTGTCCTTTCTAAACACACAATTCTGAAGTTTCTTCACTCAAGCTGGACACGGTATTTCGATGAAATATAAACTGAAGAACAGTATAAACGCAACACCCCTACACCTGTGTACATTCCAGTCTCCATAACCAACCTGTTATCGGTTTCAAGCCTATTCACCACTTTGACCCATCAGACAGATGTGGCCCTATCTGTAGCATTCAGTGATCTGTAAGGTCTTCCCTGGCACTCGTTACCATCAGCTGTACAAAAGGCCACCTGTATAGTACAAGTTCTGGCAAAAGCGATGAAGCCATAGATGCCACGAAATCAACGAGAGGGCGCCATCGCCATGCTGGACGGTGGCATGACCATTAGAGCTGTCTCTAGAGGCTTTGACGTTAATTTGTCAACGATTAGTCGTCTCAGTAGACGTCATGAAGAATTCGGCAGCGACAGCCACCTCCGCGATCATTTCAGGCCAGCCACGGCCATAGCTAATTAAACAGTAGGGCTCCGTAATAACCGGATTTCCCTCCAAACGTTTCGAAATCGCCTCGGAGAAGCGAACTACCGAGACCGTGGACCACTCCAGGATATAGACCTTACCCCTACTCCACGCTGAAGTGCTCGACTGGCCAGCGTATTCATCTGATCTGTCCACAACTGAACTCCTGTAGAATGTCCTCGACAGGCGTGTTCGTCGGCAACTTCTAGTTCCGGGTAACATCGCTGGGTTGAGTGTGGCCCTGAGACAGTAGTGGGAAAACATTGCGCAGGTCGCGATCAGTGTGTAGCAGTTCAAGAGACAAACGGCGGAAATAATCGGTACTGATATGTGGAATTTCCTAAACTGACCCTTCCCTCTTTCCTAATGTACCCCAACGTTACTATCGCTTATCCGGTTCCATCAGTTATGGAAATGTATTGCTAAGAGTCCATTTTATACACTAGTGCAAAACGGTATTCAAAGGAATTTCAGTTAATTTCGGTATTCAGTTAATTTCATGAAAATAATTTGTTGCATGTTGCAATAGTGTTGGGTTTGTATTTGGGTTTGAAGATATACACTTCAGTCGTAAAATGTGCAAAAGTGTACACAACTTCAGGCATCATTTGTTATGAATGTCGTATTTTATTATTTCCTTTTCTGCTTAGTGTCAGAATATCGCCTACAAACAAGTCCTCTGTTTTCGTGTTATTGGTAAAGGGCACACGAGATGCGGATTGAAGCCATGCCTTCCACAGAGCATTAGTAAATTCTCCCGTTCTCACTTTTGTGGGAACTTATTGACAATCGGCAATCGACTACTCCTGTTTAACCATTTGCATATTTTTCCGTTCGTAGAAGACCACTTGTGCGCCATAAAGGGGTTGTGTGTATTTGTTATTCGCAATTGGGAATGTTCATGACTATTTGTTATTCATAAATGTTCGTCAGTAACTTCCCAGAGGATTTCCCCCGGCACTCTGGCCTTCTCTACTCACAAAACTGTCCTGCATCGTATAACTGCACATTTTTCTGTTTAGGCGTTGTGGATATATCAACGAAAGGGCGCTGTAAGCAGTCAGTTGTCATTTAATTCTTTTCTATAATGATGTACATTATCTTTTCTCTATCCCGAGAAAATGTATTCATAATTCTTATCCGGTAAGTATAAGGGCAATTATGTTTATAAGATAATACCTGACAGGCATTTTCTCTTGAGACGTTTAAAGGCATGGTTACGTAGCACGTTACGTAATTTGGATAGTCTGCATATAGAAGTCATCAAGATGCCCGGCAAAAACTGGACATGGAAACAAGTAAATGATTGTAACTATCAACGAACGGAGCGACCTCGATAATAGGCTGAAGCTTTCTCAGTGTTACGCACTTCATGTTCATAACTCTCCTAAATATCCTGTTGCACCCGTGCATACCTTCCTATATGTAATGACACAGATGTCTCGTAGGAGTTACATCTTATGTTATTACTAGCAAAAGATCGTAATATCCATGTGTGTACATATACGTTCATATATATTTACGTTGGAAATACACATCGACATAAATGTTTTCGCACAGATCCTCCACAGACTGGCGTCCTCCTGTCAGGTTATGTCAACAACACAGCCGTGGAGTCAGGAGAAACTCTGACCTTGACCTGTCAGCTGGGAAAGGGGAATCCCCGACCAGCTGTCACCTGGTCATCGGGGTGTGGTCAGACAAACACAGTCCCTGTTAACGATGAAAGTCAGCAGATCAGTATCAGTGTGGCCGTCAATTCGTCCCTGAACCAGAGGACGTGTATGTGTAAGGCGAGTCAGGACCGGGCGTTGACAGGGTGGGCGGACCAGAAGAGCAGAATATTCAATGTCACGTGTGAGTCTGTGTATCGGTTCTATACATGTTTAAGACTATTAAGTTATAGAAAGATCAACAGATGTACCAACCCTATATGTATTCGCAATAACAAATTTTTATATCGTGACAGGTGTAATTTATTCTCCTTTTGGTAGAAGGTCATTTTGTGTTCTCTGGGATTGATATATAATTGTCTCTGCTTTCTAAGAGAAACATTTCAAGGCCATTATAAATAAAGAGTTTGGTTTACACCGCTGTTGTACAATAGCAAAACTGTTCAATTACGATTAAACTATATGAACTATTTTTCCTATTGGCATGACTAGAGATAAGCCAGTCTTAATATATACCATATAAGTTACCTGTATACACTCACAACATGTCACAAATACACAAAAACAATCTTCATCGCACTTGGTAAAATAACATCTGTCGGATACAATTAGTGTGAAATAATACAAATACAATGTGGCAAGTATTGTGTGCAGAAAGTAGCTGTGTTATTAATAAACATGTCATAAAACAGTTCCAGAAAACCAAACCGACGTACATTATATATATCCCTCAAATTATTCTCTTTCTTCACCCACAGGAAGGCAACACACCGCTCAGTTAAGTGTGCTAGAATTTAGCTGTTGCTTGCATCTTGTATGTACGTATTAATACGTCATACATGTTTAATATTATTAATGATAAATCTCACGTTGAAGGACATGTTATATTTTATTCCTCCAGATTAGTTCACAATGAACTGTATATGCTGTATTTATGTTCCTCCAGGTTTTCTCCAAGTTGGCCATGGAATTACATTTATATCGTATAATGTCAATCCCTCAAATACTGGTGGCATTTTCACTACTATGGTCACAACTTTGTCAAGGGCATGATTGTAATGAGTGTAATCTTTCCATTACCCTTATGTGTGTCATGTTTGTTCACATATGTAGTCGGACCTGACAGCGTACAGTTATGGGCAGAGTCTGGACAATCGGGAAACACAGTCAACGTCAAAGAAAACAGCACAGCGAATTTTACATGTAGTAGTGGTGAGTCCAATCCTGCTGCCGTCCTCTCCTGGTACAACAACAACAGTATTATATCAGCAGCAGAGATGTCAAAAGGAAGCCCAAAGCGAGGGTCCAATCACGGGTACCTGACCACACAGCGGTTTAGAGCGAGCTTTGGTCGATATCAGGATGGTGACGTCATCAGATGTGAGGCTCAGAGATCTGGTAATGGAGGCAGTAAACGTGCATCATCCAACCTCACACTGAATGTCACATGTAAGTTTCTCGTCTTAAAATATGTGCATTTCTTGTGATCACCATGTCCATGTGACTGTCTTTTAATGTCAGTTGATTCATCATCCTACATGTTAGAATAAGCGTTCACTATTATGATGCGAGACGGAATTAAGAAGTCTTCCACGTATGGCTGTGGAGAGAAAGTCTTTGTCGGAAGAAGTTAAAACGACGACAGTTGAATCACAGCCAAGGATGTGGAACGTCTCATCTGAATACGGCAGTATTTTTACAGGGTTAGCCTGTATTATAATAGAGAAACATGCTGAGCTCAGAATAGTAAAGATTAATCTTGATTATACAGTCAGGTAAAAAAAGTATTTGTTTTTCCTTTGATTTTAATGCTTATGTTTTACAAGGATTCAGTTGATGGAGTTGACATAAGCCAACTGCCCAAATCATAGTCTAGACTGGCAACCGGTAAAAACAATATTCAAAGTCAAATTCCCAAGGACTATCTAGTTTCATTAATAAGATTAGCATTTTTCAAACTCTCCTGCATGTACTCTTTTTCATGTGTGGATAAGTTAAGTTCTTCTAATCGGGGAGCTCAATTATTACCCGTTTCGATATTTATAGTCTGTTGATGTACCACGTTGCCGGATTTCTATAAACGTACAACATCAATAAAAAACAGATACATTGCTCTTATCGTACATTGTGAAAACGTTAATAATCAGGTTACATATTAAATGGGTCACAATGAACAGCCAAGTACTGATGCGTTTACAAGTTCTACAGGTTTTCCTCTGGTGTCAAACAGCACTGATGTTGGGGTTGAATTTAGTCTTACTGCGCAGTAGAGTATGCAGACCTTGGATGTCGTGGGCGCCAAAATTATGGAAGCTACCTGTCCTCCTTTTAGTTATATTCTCGTGCTAAGATAATGTGTACATGCATAATGTGTTCAACAGGGGCTTTACCAATAAGACGGCACAGATTGTGGGAGATTTCGGGCATTGTAAGTTATATAAAATTCACTAAAATCATAAAGCAAGGCTCGTCTTCTGATTTACGGTAACTTCGCCAGACTAAGAAAGTGAAATACTTGGCCACATTTCACTTGATAGAATTTGCATAAGACCGATTGCAGTGCTCCATGCGCAACGTCTCATTGATGTCACCACATCGAACTAATAAACCCACTCAAAGTTTTGAACATAAAAATGATAATTTTTGTAACATTGCTAATAATTACAATATTAGGGATTGAGAGAAATAGCCCATGTTCATGAGATCAGATATATTACGAGACCATTTCACCGTTAACATTCCTCACAATTCCATGTTACAATTGTGGATATATATCTTCACCTTTCCCCACCTACACTATCTACGAATCAGTGGATATGACGTTGAATATCAAGCATATAATTGTCATAAGTTCCAAAAGTTCTCTTTTCAGATGCGGTTATAAAAACTGGTGTTGAGAAGACACCGTATAATATGTACTGTGTTAGGTGCATTATATATTTGCGACATTCATACACAGAGAACTCAATTAAAGACCCCCCTTCCCCCGCCCCCGGTTTTGAGGGAGGTGATTTTATACACATGCGATTAATGTCGTTCTGTATCAGTAGAGTGTAAAATGTGATTGATTGAGGACTGTTTGGCACTTTGGCCAATGAAAAACGACAACATGATTAGAATCCATGTGTTTAATGACAAGACGCATACATTTCTAGCACCACTGGGTTTGTTGTGAAACAATGACTTTACAAATATGCTTCTGGAGTGAGCAGTGTGGAAACAGTGAAAATGTCATTTGAGATTTAAGCGATTTACGTCAATATCCTGTGTCTCCACCGTGTACCTGGTGATAACCTGAACCCTTCCCTCCCATACCACCTATCTAAGCTAATAAATGGACCCTGTCTACATATGCTTGAGTTTGACAATGTTCAGGGTAAAGAGCAGAAATTTAATCTAGCTGCATGCAAACTATTCACATACGACCATTCGGTGTGTGCTTAAGAAATAAAAGTTTGATTTTTCGAAGGAAAGTACTTTCGATCCGTGCCCAGAAAAATGAGCCAGCAGATCGAGTTCTCAAACAGTGGGCAAGTCCGTTTTCCAGGCATATATCGAACGCGTTTTGCTTTAAAAATCAAACGTTTACTTTTATTTTAACTCACCAGAATTTCAACAAAGTGCTATTAATTATTTTTTTAAAATAATAATGAATTTTTAATTAATTTTTTTCCAAATCGACCAAGCTAGCATACTTGTATTCCAGTGTAAAAATAACGGAGGACGAAGGCTTTAGACCAGCGTAATCAGAATGTTTTATTTAAAGATCATCAGTTAAACTAGACACCTTGTCTGAGTTGGACAACAGTGATTGGTTACTTACATTTTGACATAACTTACCTACCTTTCATTTTGTCCATGTTGTCTAAATCACAAGAGTTGCAAAGCTTGGCAAACTGCAGACATACATAGGGTGCGTGTCTGTTCTGTAATTTCTATTGATCATTTATTTTATTGAACATCACCCGTATTTGGCAAGACTCTTTGAAGTTAACATAAAAGTTATTTTCACATACTATTCCAATCTAATCCATTTGGATTTCGCGTTTTTAAAGTTTTAAGACCTGTGGTAAACAATTTATCTCGCTCGCGTTTCTTGGAGCATGCGGACGTCTACCGTCCTGCTCCCTGTTCGGTTTGCTGCATCCAAAAGCCACATAACCGAAATTCTGAAGGTGCTTCCACTTTCCCTATAGCACATACGCTTGCTCCGAAATAACTGTATCGTACGTAGGTGTTCTGCTCCAGTGCGTCAAAATGCAACTGTCTCAAGAATGCGTTTTCCATGCAAACGCTTGATGACTATGTTAATTTCCTGTTTTCGGTGGTCGATGTTTAGGCGCATAAATGAAAGATATACATGTATACCATTAACAGCGACAGATAAAACAAACTCTGACTATAACAACCTTGACTTCAGCCCTCCGTCCCACCCCTCTCCATTACTGAAGATTTCCATGTATTAGCGATATTTTTGCACTAACTTTTCAGCATTTGTTTTATTTCAGACGGCCCTACATTTACCAACTGTAAATCGTCCTACACTTTCGTGGAGAACGCCACAGCTGAGCTCCCCTGTGCTATCTGGGCTAAGCCCGAGCCAAGGATAAACTGGAGTCGCGGAGCTCAGTCTACGAGGAGTGTGACAAATCGCAGATACACGTCCGTGGTGAGGTTCAACAAGATAAGCAGGACTGACTCTGGAGTGTACACCGTGACAGCTAGTAACAATATGACGAGAGGAGTAGAGCGGACAATCAATGTTACTGTTTACTGTGAGTGTACTTTGTGTACTTAATTTATTCATGATGCTTATCATAAATTCAAATGCTCATATTCCTTATAATTATATTAATGTTACACAAAAATGGTGTCGTTAACAAAATATACACCTCTTGTGGATCTTTGACGTCACATAACGCTTCCTTTTTCTGAACGTTTGTGTGTAAACACAAAAACGTGACTGTAGTGTGTTTGTTTTGTTTTTTTTTTTGTTGTTGTTGTTGCTGTTGTTTGTTTGTTTAGACCTGTACTTTGGCCTTCTGTAAATTGCCCAATTGTTACTACCGGTATTTCCTATTTTCAGTGACACCCAAAGCTCTACAAAATGATATTTAAGGCATCTACGTACTTGCCCTGAAACTCAAGTTAAACCACTTTTTGTGGTGTATAAAGTAATAATCCCAAAAGCATGTTTTCAACACCTCGTCTCAATTGCCTCACAATTATTATAATTAGCGTGGTGTGCTGAGTGACGGTAGGGGTTTAGATCATGTGTGGTTTTAACTATTCATCTCACGTCGTGAATGTGTTGTTAGATTATATGTTAAAATAATGCCGAAGACACCAGGCGTGACATCCCACCCAGTCACATTACACTGACATCGTGCTGACCAATCCTGTTCCCTTGTTCTAATCTCTCAGTGGTGAGCTCTTCGTGGGTAGTCAAAACACTCCAACACTGAAGTTAGATTGTAAATTGTCTCATTTTCTGATAATACATGTAATAATGTTCACTGACTGTATGACTATTGTACAGTTACTATAATTACTGAGTTACAGTGGCTCAGCTGGTTAGCGCGCTAATGACCGAGAAGCCTCCCACTCGTGGGGTCGCTGTGATTTCAAATCAAGCTCATGCTGGCTTCCTCTCCGGCCGTAAGTGGGAAGGTCTGCTAGCAGCCTGTGGACGGTCGTTGGTTTCCACCGAACTCAGCCCGGTCTCCTTTCACCATAATGCTGGCGGCCGTCGTATAGGTGAAATATTCTTGAGTACCAATCAAATAAATAGATAGATAAATAAGTTATTTTACACCCGAGTTGTCAGGTCGGCATTAGCCCCGTTTATGGCGTGTCGAGTCACAGAGCGGCATCTGATTTAGATAAAGTGACAGTAAAGTGGGAGGCACTAAGATGGTTCAACGGCTAGGGTGGGTTGGTGGATATGATAGTGGTGATTTTGAAGAAAATCAAGGCGCCGATTTGGATGACAAAGGCGTACGGCAGGGGAATTCTCGGGACACTTTATGACTATTGTACAGGTACTATAATTACTGAGATACAGTGGCTCAGTTGCCTATGTCAGTGAAGTTTCTTTAGTTCACCAACCCGACAAGAGTGAACCTGCTGATGAAGGGCCCGAGACGAAATTGATTTATGTTTGGGCGCATTTCACATCATGATCTACCAAAAAGAGCCCATTAAGAGGAGGAAGATTTATACAGTGACCCACACAGTTTGACCTCGTATATTGGTCATTTGAATCAATCAAATCAGTAGAATTTCCTGCAGTGATAATCTATATATACACAAAGGACTTACTTCAGCACCCGCTGGTTTTCACTATGACGACTTTGTACACATGCGATTAATGTTCCTCTGTATCAACAGAGTGTAAAATGTGAATGGTTGTGGGCCGTGTGATCCTTTGGCCAATGAAAAACGACAACGTGATTAGAATCCATGTGTTTTAATGATAAGAAGCACGCATTTCTAGCATCACTGGTTTTGATGTGAAAAAAGGGATTTACAAGTAAATGCCACAGTAACAAATCCAGCTCTTGGTGATTTGTATACGGTACGATATGCAACGATTAGGGCTGGTTTCCCCGACACTCCGGTTGTCGCCATTAGTTAACCTGTAGGAAGTCATATAAGATAAAACGCCTTGAGACAGTACGCTTTTAAATACTGACAAATCTGTTTGACCTAACACGTTTCCCCCCAAAGTGCATTTTACACACAGATAAAGACTATAAAATTTTACTTTCGGTGCTGATATTTCATTTCTTCTAGTAGCATATCATCCTAGCTATCAACACCACTCTCCGCTGATCCTACTAAAGCAGGTAAAATGAGTATCCTAGAAGAAACTTTAGACCAAATACAGTAACTTAAGCCGGATTAACTGATGTTCTAATTTTACTTTCATATTATATCCATACCACAATTGTCATTGCAAATCCAACATCTCTTCCCGCTATGTTTCCCAAGATCCGCCGAATGTGTCTATGGCCTTGACGTCAGGAGATGAGGTCACAGAAGGAAACCCTCTACAGCTGGAATGTCGTGCTGACGCTGTACCTCAAAACTACACCTACTCTGCCTGGAGTCGTACCATTGGAGACCGTCCTGTACCACTGACAAACCACAGCTCTGGGAAATCCCTGTCCATCAGTCAGGTGACGTTCAGAGATCAGGGTGTATACCGGTGTGGAGCCAGTAACGGGTTTGGAGGCTATCAGTGGGGACAACTGGATGTGAAGGTTCGAGGTAGGGCGTTTACTATGTGTTAGGTGATTTATTTTGCACAAACTGTGACTCCTTGCGTTAGTTGTATATGACGCCACTCTTATTTACGTTTCTTTCAAACGTACCTGAAATGTACTTTGTATTGATTCTAAAATTCCACCAAGTATTTTTTGTGATAATATAAATATACCATATTTAAAATTAAAACGTTCACTATGAATACAGCAGCTTAGTTATATGTGTATAGATAATAAATACGTCACAGTAAATATCGTAATGTAACACACAACTGGCCATTGTAAACCATGGATATCTGCTGTTACATTCGCATACATTTCTGAGTACATTAACCTACATGTACAGTGGTACAGCATCGTACACGCATACGTTATACCTGTCCATATTTTGTTCTCAGCCCGACCACAGTTTCCCAACCAAATCAACCGACAAGCAGCAGCCCTCGGTGAAAGTGTCAAACTGATGTTTAAGTTTGTGTCTTACCCCGCCTACGTGAACATCACGTGGTTCAGACTAACCAATGGCACAGCTGAAAGACTACATTACACAACAGGGAGTAAATACAGACGACACGTGACAGAGGCTAAGCACAGGTTTCTGTTTTACAACACCGAAGTTCTTCTACCCGGTCACGTGGTGGAACTAGAAATCTCGGACGTTAATGGTGATGACTTTGGGGATTACAAATTTATAGCTGAAAATGACATGGGGTCTTCTGAGTTCACCGTGTCTTTAAACTTAATAGGTAATATTTTCTTCTTACTGTCCCTGCATGAAATTCACGGAATTTCCCGAGAGCGTACGCCTCTTCATTTCCTCTACCGATAAACCTGACAGAGCGCAGAGTAAGTGAAAAACAAACAGAAACAAGGGTCAAATAAGTGAATGCTGTAGTCTGTCAAACAGGAAATGAGTAGTTACAACATGTTGAAGACAACACGCGGATGTTTCCAACGTGCATGCGCTTGTGGTCTGGTGTCATGGCTGGATGGGATTTCGCAGCTTATAATTACTGTTTTTCTCACTCTCTCAGTGTGAAACTTGGCTGCCAATTGTCAGCGTTTAAAATTCAGATTTTTAACTAAGACAATCCAACCAATGTGTTACTTTTGAAACACCGTATATTTATATGCCGTTGTATAATTACATTCCAAATCACCACGTTAACACAGACCTTTCATGCTGAGATCAAAACTTTTGAATAATAGGAAGTATTTACGTCGGTCCAGTAACTGAAGGTCAAATCCATGTACACGTGTTTGAATACCTGAGTAGTATACAGTCACTATATCCCAGAATAATCTAAAGCTTTAAAAAAGTCGCTAACAAAAGTTTTTAGGTGGTAAGCACTTCAGACATGTTGTGTACATTTTGTAATATTATAATAGCATTATTATGAAATTTCCTCTCCCAAATGCTCCATTCACTCCTACCTTGCTTTGTAAACATTTTTAATCCGTCGCAGACCCTGTTTAAGTCCAATTAGAATTTCTACTATCCCTTCACACTTTCGTATGTTGAGGATTAATTACAGAAAACAAAGTATCAAACGTGGTTTAAGTGCACACGTGGAGGAAACACACAATGCACAAAACACGACTAAAATGAGTATACTTATGCATTGGCTTATGTTTCAGATCGACCATGTCCGCCTTCTTTGACATTCGTCCTTTGTAAAAACCATTATGCCAATGTGACGTGGATTTCGTGTTTCGATGGGGGTTCCACGCAGACATTTGAGCTGCAATACAAAAAGAAGGGTGGTAGTTGGGGTGTATTAAATGATAGTATACCAGACCCGGGAGAAGGTATGACTGTGAGCCATGTAGTGGAGGGTCTCGAGGAGGGGACAAACTACAGCTTCAGGGTGTATGGTATAAACAGGTGGAACAAAAGTGACACGGCGGAGAGGAATTGTACAGGTAAATATGACGTCGGTGTAGCATGTAAACATGTGAACATAAAAATGTACACTATTGATATCGATGTAGGTTAACAGGTAAACACAAGATTTGTGTATCAGGTCAAGCATAGAGAAGTCAACTGATTCATGGAAATTTATAGACGACCCGCATCTTTCAGATAACTGTGAAAGAAAGATGACGTGGTATAGAGAACTTATGGGAGTAAAAGTATATGTTGCATGTGACAATTTAGCACAATTTACTGCTACAATTCTAGAAACTTGTTCTATTGGTAGTGGTGAGAATGCTGCCAGTATATATTTTTATTTATATATTTGATTGGTGTTTTACCCCGCACTCAAGAGTATTTCCTTTATATGACGCTGGCCAGCCTTATCGTTTCTATGACAGTTGTTCAACACCGCACTCAAGAAGTTTCAACTGATACAAAGGCCGTCAGCTTTATTGGTGGGGAGAACCGGAGTGCCTGGGGTATACCACCGACCTTTGGCAAGATACTGTCGAACATTCTGGTGAATATGTGACGTACAGATATGCACACCATATTGAGGAATGTGGCCTTCAAGGAACAGAAATTGCACAAAGGACCACGCAAGCGTCACCGACGGGTTTTCGTCAGTTAAGAACTTCAGAGTAGGGATAAGAAAGTATCTAAGCGCTTGTGAAATAAAAAAGATAAAATGAGAATCACAAACTCTTTGTTTTACAGTTTCTGCCGTGCAGATAGGTGACTCCAATCGCTGGGCCGCCTCAGCGGCATGCGGCGTTTCCGGAGGTATAGTTCTCCTCGGAGTTTCTCTTGCTGGCGTGGTAATCCTTCGCAGAAGAAAGGGAGGTAATGAGAAATTATAAAATAACCAGCATTAATTACAATAGCCTAACACATATAAAACACACAAACACAAACATTAGTACAAAGAGAAGCAATCAAGAATGTCAGTTGACTTCCTGAATCCCTGGGTTATTCTCTCTTGATCTGCAGTAAATTGCAGTATTTGTGGTTCTTGCTTTTGGTGCTTTTGAATATCTGTGCTTCAGATTGATGTTTAGTGACATTCTTCTTACCATCATCCGACTCTCTTAATACTGAAACATTAAAACCAAAATACAGAGTCATGCTGAAACTTCATGTTTAATTAATTAATTAATGTTTTCTTGTAATAAATCTGTTTCTGTATGACATATAACTTATGGCTGGGACACCAGAGAAATCATGAGTCTTGATGTTTTGAAAGCATGAACTAAGTCTTATTGAAAGACTCTTGAAAACATTAATGGAGATGTGCGTCAGTCTTGTACCGTTAATTCATGTGTTGTTTACAAGAATAATGAAATTGCAAATAAATATGGAAATGATTTACATGTACATAAACCGTACATGATCGAGGTACATCCACTTTTATTCTTCCAGAAAACCACTCCTCGGGAGAACAAGAGTAAGTTTGTTTATTACAAGCGCTTCATATGCATGTAAGTAAATGTGCTTATTATTTTGATGTCCACGTATAATAAAGTGTCTCGTGTTAATCAGTTGCATGATCGGAAAACATATAAGTTGAAGGGTGGTGTTTAACCTGGAGCTAGGGGATGTATGTTCATCGTATTAAGTGTGATCGCCACGTTGGATATATGAACAGTTGCAATCAAAGCATAACAATTGATTCTCCACATGACCTGAGCACCAGCGTTTTTTTATGTATGGTGTGTGTCTGTATAGAGAGAGAGAGAGAGAGAGAGAGAGAGAGAGAGAGAGAGAGAGAGAGAGAGAACTAGCTAGCTACCTAGCTAGCTAGCTACCTAGCTAGCTAGCTACCTAGCTAGCTAGCTAGATAGATAGATAGACAGATAGATATAAATAGATAGATACCTGTACGTCTTTTCCTATGTATTCACATAGCTATATATTATCTAGATATACCTATATACACATAACTATATGTACTTATATATACTTACTTATATACCTAAATATACTTATATATACGTGTACCTATCATGTATTCCCTCCATGCGTATGATGTACTATCCACGTATGATGTGCTATAACACTACATACAAAGAACACTCCCCTTACTTATCATGTACGATATAACATTACGCCTCTCTAACCAACACGACATGCTTTGGGTGTATGATATATGATAATAACAGTATTAAAAAAAAACTAATACCTGTCCGTTCTCCCATGTCACGGTCTTCCTGTTGCATCCGACGATGCCATTTCCTGTTTGACATCCGCTTAAACTGGCGATCACAGACTTGACAACTACAGGAAGGTCTCCCCGACGGGTGAGCTTCAAACTTGTGCCGATTTACGCTTTGATGATGTTCAAACGCACAAAACAGAACACAAACGAAACCCATACTCAGCTTGTACCTGTCTATCAATCTATCTATCTATGTATATATAAATAGATAGATATATATATATGTCTTCCAACGCGTGTATGCTTGGCTTAGCTGCAAGCATAGCAATAACTCATTACCCGTACACACAGACGCTTATATTCCTATATCGGCTATTCTAGGTCGTTCTCTTTTATTTTATGTTTATTCTCACCACGAACCCACAGCATTTTTTTCCAGAACTCCCTACAGCCTTCGCACATACATACACCACAGCAGCCCAGAAGGGGATTCCCAATTTTTTTTTGTTTTTTATTTTTTTTTTTTACTACGACAGGAGATTTCCTGCCATCCCTCCCTTTCATTCATAACTTCAACCCAGACTCTATTACGTTTCTTCATTATTATGTAGTAGGAACAGAAACAACTTGTGTAGTTGGACTAGCCATCCACCGTACTCAGTCAACCTCACCTACAGATTTTAAATATTTTTTCCACTACAGTCCACAAGCACAACACATCTTAACCCCAACTTTTTTCCTCCAGAATATTCCAGAACATTTCAAACTGAGCCTCACTACTTACAAAGAACAAACCCTTACTTTTGAGGCTACGAGCGGCACTACATGAAAGGAAGGAGCCCTTCTTTATTATGAAGTGAGGCTCCGAGCCGCACTGCGTAAGGAGACGGAACCCATAGTTATTATGTAGTGAGGTTCCGAGCCCCAATCCCACAAGAAAATCACCGAGGTCTTCTGGGCCAGAAATTATACTACTCGTGACCCAGGTAGTAATTATAGAAAATAGTCTTAGTAACAGCTCGTCTTCATTAGATCAGCAAGTTTATTTTATGTGTTTTAGAGTTCCACCTAACCATCAGGAAATGGCGGAGAATCCCATCATGGCTGGTAAGATTAGAACTTCTAGCCTTTTATTATGGCCCAAATTTTTTTTCAAATCATAACATCTCTATGTAGCAAGACTGTGTAGATTTTACCGTGAAGCATATTTTTTTACCGTACGCAGATAACACCTATCATGACACCGTGTCTCAGTGAGAACAGACCACTCTGTGCAAGGATCATCCCCATATCATGAATCATAAATCAATGATGAGATATCAAAAAGTATATTGATATTAAAGACTTCTTGCGATGTGACGTCTATACTAACGTCTGTATTGTATTACTGCATAAACAGGGATTCTGCTGGTGGACAAAACATCCCCGACGCCTCTTCCCTTTGCACTGTTTTCGTGTTTTTGTGTATATATACGTTAATTGTGGTGACAACACAGCACTCTGAGTAATCCTAGACCAATGACGTGTCATAATTTGTACTTGGCCATAGTGTAAGGGGCAGTGTGAATTGTTACTTCTTAAACACTTACATGAAGAGTTAGAATGAAACCCTACCTGAAGAGAATTGACAAGAGGCCGGATTTCACAGGTAGCGTGGGGCCATTTACCAGCAATCACTCAGTCGTTGCTACTCTGGTTTTCCTATCTGTGCACAAGTCTTTTATGTTGAGGTGGTGTCAGGAAAGGTAAACGTATATAACCTATACGTTGTATTTTGCTTTCAGCGCCCGTCTATCAAACCCTAAGCCTGTCACCATCATCCCCTGAGGTCCCCGTCTACGTTAATTCGTGAGTAAATAAAGTCATGATAGGTGTTTAATTTATTGTTAAACATTACAGTAACAGTAATCAAACCATGCACTTTCTCATAAATGATTAGTCATTTGTGTTTATTAATGAAATCTTGCGAGACTTTTCCTCTCCACATATATTGTGACAGACGCCCTTCACCTTTGTTCACTTATAGTTAGTTGTATTTAGGGTCATTTTTGCCAAGAGGTCAGACTCTTGGAAACAATTCATGCAGGAAATATGTGAACTCGCAAAACAAACACATATCATGCTTTACTTTAATCACTTTGATTTTGCAATAGTTAAAATTACAATATTATTCTAAATATCCATCTTACCTTTCCAGAGTCCCGATTGCTGAGTATGAGAACACTTCCGTCACAACTACGGCAAATGATCCCACAGGTACTAGGATTGGTGATATAGTCATGGCAATGTACTTGCTGCGAAAACTGGATAAATATATGCAACAGCAATATAGTTGTGCAAAATTTTGTCTTTTGTTCTGTACTATAAAGATTCTCTGCATAAAGTGACCTGAAAAAAGTCCTGGCTTACTTTGATAGCTTTAGCTTTTTTAATCTGTAGTTAAGACGTTCGAGAAAAGGTCCTAATTCGAGTCTGCGTTGGGATCAGCTCTCTATCTCATCTGTTTCATTGATTCTATTGTCAGATCCAGCCTATGAAAGATTGAGGACGAATGCAGCACCGATGTTTGACACCAATCGTGTGTACGAAAACACCAGATTGCCCTCGAAGTCTGCCTGATTGATTGTTAGAATGATACTGAATACAGTCGCTTTGCCATCAGATCTTTTTATGTCATGGAAAAAAAAGAACGCGAAAGCTTTGTTAAATAACCGAACTCTACACGCTAATACATGTAGTTATATGTGAAGTTACTCTCTTAATTATTTCTTATTTATTACATTTATGTTACTTTTCAGCCGCTGCACCTTTTTTAATGCTCACATTTCTCATTTTCTGTTTCTTTTAATGATCTTGTTGTATCTGAATTTTCAATATCAATTAACCCTTCGTAAATACTGTTTATTCTCCTTTCACCTAAGGAGGTGCTGTAAATATTGTTTTAGCGGATACATTCTTGTCGATAACAAAACAGACTGTATTTTCCAATTTAAAGCAATTTATTGCACAAGTAAAATTTTCTCAGCTAAGTTCGAGTGAAAGAAGACAAAACCAACCGTGCTCGAACTTTAAAGACATTTCATGTGAAAGACAGCGCATGTTTCAGGTTGATTTTGCCGAAAAGGTTGCACAATATTATGTTTATTTCGGTAAAGTACTTTTTTCTAACAGCTAATACGACATTTGGCCGTGTTGAGTTGGTTAACATGAAACGGAGCCATTCTGTCCAGGCTGGGAGGTAATTGTTCCAAGCAAGAACCACTCTTGTCACGTGAGACTGTAGTAAGCTGCCAGGGTTGTGTTTTTAACTTTAGCATTTATGTCAGTTTATAACTTGAAATGATCAAGAATCTGACTCCCGACACAACACAATGGTCTGGAAATACTTTGCAGTGTTGTTCACCCATGTACTTGTTAGGATTAAAACATATAACATTAAAACAGTGTCCTGTCCCTTTGTTATTACATGTTACACTGACAGAGAAATTAGAACATTTATGTCACGGCTTATAAGCAGCTGATATCTCCCTTCTCTCTGATTGGTCAATTCTTGATAAGCTCAAAAGCGTGGGCGCCTTCAGATGCCCAGTCGGCAGCACAATACACCACATTTCAAATGAAGGTTATTCACCAGTGAATTCATCCAAGGGTTTTTTTTACATTGAAGAGATAATTTTATAATCTTGTAAATAAATAGTACCTCAGTCATGAGCTGTCTTTTACTTCAAGACTGTTGTATAGACGAATGTTTGATCTTCATATCAAAAAAAAACATCGACTTAAATGATATTTCGTTTGTTAATGATTCGATGGCATGGTATTTGTGTGTTTAGTTCTATATATAAATTTCAGTTCGTCAGTGATTTCTAAAGCCCTTTTTAAATTGAATATTTCGCGAGAGGAGACCGGTCAATGGAAATGGAAAGCAGCGTAAACCTGGTTTGACAGAACGTCCATCGCTCGGAGCGACATTGAACCGGAAAACTTGGATACTTTCGTCAGCTTTCTGATTTGGTTTCCCTGCCAAAACGCCTTACTGAAAGAGGAAAACTAGAAGAAGATAACAAAAAATTACAGTCTTGGACAAGGGGCGGTGGATAAGTATGCTGGCTGACATTCGCGACCCCACTGAGGGCGCAGTTTCCGCTAAACACGGGTTCGCGCCATGTGACCTCACCTTCGGCCTGTTCTACAGGGATGTGAAGGTCACGATTTGTTATAACCGCGCCCTGTCGTTCAGTCGCGCCGCATTGTGATTGTAATGCCTTACGACAAGACACAATACCGATGCACTGTGGTACATCTATTACTATTTCGGTTACCTTTGTGTCACTGTTTCCTAAGACACTTAAAGTGCAATACGCCAAAGTGGACAAATCCACTGGGGTACGTGAACAGATGTTGATTTTCCATCTACAAAAAACAAATATTTGGCCACATTTTTGGCAAAATACAAATATTAGTTGCGAGAAGAGCCAGTAGCGACCACAATGCACTATTCTGGTCACGTGAGGATTCTTGGGAAGGCGTGCGAAATGAACAAAGATAACAATGAAATAAAGTGCTTCTCACGATGACACCTTCGCCTTCTACTGCCGTGGTTTTGTCGTGCGGAGATGGAACTAGAAGCCAGGAAGTTTTCTGATCTTTGTACATTGCTTCTAAGTATATATATTTAGCCAAAGCGTTGAGGAACATTAATAAAGTTGGAAAATTGAATTATTAACATGTACGGCTTTGTATTGATGAGAGTTTATTTGTCAACAGGTATCTGGCAGTGATGTGAGCGACTACCGGCACCTGTAAGCAAAATGCATTTCGCTCATCTACTTTTAAGGTTTCTGGTCTGTTAATTGCGTATAAGTTGAGGTTGAATTGTTACATGTACGTGTAGTCACTTACGATTTTAGGTATATGGACCGCCTTTCGTGTGTAATGAAGGGGCCTGAACAGGCGAGGGATGCCTTTGATGGCGGGCACAGTTGAAATGCAACCCGCGCACACTCGCGTTTTTGAGCGCGGGATGCTTGTCACGTTAACTAAAGTGTTTAAACATGATATTATTGCTTTGGTGACCTGGCTGCAGATTTGTCAATAAAGTCTTCAAAAATGTGATTTTAAGAATTCCCCTCAAGGCATTAAGTATTAGATTTTATCGATTTATTGAATTATTCATTAGTTATTTACGCAAGATGGTTTTCCTGACATGATAACAGTCAGTTTATGTGTGGACACGAAAATGCCTGGTGTAAACCAGGTATCTGGCAGTGATGTGAGCGACTACCGGCACCTGTAAGCAAAATGCATTTCGCTCATCTACTTTTAAGGTTTCTGGTCTGTTAATTGCGTATAAGTTGAGGTTGAATTGTTACATGTACGTGTAGTCACTTACGATTTTAGGTATATGGACCGCCTTTCGTGTGTAATGAAGGGGCCTGAACAGGCGAGGGATGCCTTTGATGGCGGGCACAGTTGAAATGCAACCCGCGCACACTCGCGTTTTTGAGCGCGGGATGCTTGTCACGTTAACTAAAGTGTTTAAACATGATATTATTGCTTTGGTGACCTGGCTGCAGATTTGTCAATAAAGTCTTCAAAAATGTGATTTTAAGAATTCCCCTCAAGGCATTAAGTATTAGATTTTATCGATTTATTGAATTATTCATTAGTTATTTACGCAAGATGGTTTTCCTGACATGATAACAGTCAGTTTATGTGTGGACACGAAAATGCCTGGTGTAAACCACATCTTAACCTTTGGCAAGTTACTGACAAACTTCCCGACGTGCCAGTTACAGAGGCTTTTGTTCAGGAAGATTACTGGGCGCGAAGGTCGGCGTGGAAAGGTTATTGTCACGAAGATCTTAGAAACTTCGAGAGCAAAAAATTCAGAAATACCCTATCAAAGGCCGGGATTGAACTCGATCCTTGTGTGTCCCAACGTTTTGGTTCGTGGTAGACAAGTCATTTTCAGCAAAACTTTATAGACTGTACAAAAGCCCAAACGAACAATCAAGGACTCGCTCAACGCGCATCCTGGGGCGATTCTCTTCTCCTTTTGATAAAGTAGATTTCAATGGTAAACTTCTTGCAAACCACGTTCTGGCTGGATTGTCATATTTGAGCGCTTATATATGAATCTCAGGCATGAAACCAGAACGAACATGTAGAGCCAGACATGGAGTCAGCGCAATTTCGTCAATAACGTTAACTGCATTTGTCCGGTTTCCCAAAAGACCAATACAGTCGTCTGTGATTGGGAGCAGTCGTGGTGGTGTATTTCTTATTGTCGCGACACAAACATGCCTTAGTGTCACATGTAAAGAAATGCCTGACTGATTCACAATCGTACAGTTTAGCTGACTATGAACTAGGCGAGTTACCTATGACCTAATTTTGACACTGGAATTTTACTACCTGATATTCACTATAAAGTTTTATGTGTGCACTTCGGCAATGGAGCTTTCACAAGAGTAATGTGGGTCGCTTCAATCACAGCGCCCAACTTATTTTCAGTCTTAAGTCTATGTTATAGACATGCAAACATGAAAACTTTTCACTGGATCTCTTCCCGGGACCTTCCAATATGAGAAGTTTTATACTCGTCTGTGTCTGTATGTGGCAAGGTAAGTTATGTACAGCGGTAGCTTTTAACCGAGTTGTTATTTTGTGGCAGAGCATGGTAAACTAGAGGTATATTCCTTCAACACTGTTATACAGACAACACACTGTAAGGTGTAATATGGAGTCCGTATCGTCCCGTGTACTTCTCGCTTGATTAAACGCATCAGAATCTCAATTACAGGCAAGACATTTTCACACGCTCGGGGAAACAGTACAGGAGTGAAGGCTGGAGCACATGACCCGTAAGATATGGATGGAGAGTCACCTCACTCGGACTCAGGCAAATCGCCGAACTGCTCACCGTGACGGACATTCTGAGCAATGACGCATGGGACAACCCAATATGCCCTTGAAATTGTTATATATTAGGTGCAGCCGATGAAATTGTCTGAACTACAATATAGTCGTTACTCACCGTGGGTTTAATGTGCCCTCGGATCGAATTATGAATATTTTTTGACATCTAATCGAGATTTTTATATCTTTGTCTAACTTCGAATATTTTCACACTTTACTCCGTAAAGTTTTCCCATTTGCTATTTCTAAATACTAAATCGCACATGATGCGACCTTAGTTGCGACCTAACCTCATGATATAGAATGCTAGCATATACCATGTATGATCCACGCATGTTTATTGTCATATTTGATGACTGATATAATAAGGCAACCTTTTAATAACCAAAACGCTGGTTTCTTGCTTGGCAAGAATCGAACTTTTTATATTACCTGCTCGGTTATAAGTCATACATTTCACGTCTGTAGCAAGTGTTACGAACCCCGTCTTTAAAGTATTGTATTGTATTTTCTTACTTGTTTTTCTTACTTGACCCCAACCGGGTCAGGGTCGTACCTACATTTTTCGCTCCCTGTTCGTGGTGATCTGCACTAGAGTTCAGTGGCGTGTTCTCTAGGCTTCAGTGTTTGAGTTTCGTGTCTTTGCACACAGAGCATACATTCTGGAGAGGTGTACCCTTGTTGTAAACATGTTTACGATCAAACCATCCACAATTTTCTTTACGTTAATATATAAATATGAGCGACGAAGTTGTTCAGCTCACAGTCTTTTACTCAAGTCCACTGAAGAACAGTCATATTTACTGTCGCCCACAGAGAAGGATTTTGCTGGGTTTGGAAATATCGGCTTACACGCCATTCGACATGTCAATTTGTGCTCCATTTATCTATACGTTGCAGTTTGTGAGCTTGTGTTTCGCCACTTGCTATTTTGTTTGAGACGTTATACTGGAGCTTGTGTTGCTCATTGTCTCTTTGTGCGATTAGGGATATTTCATCCCAGTTTACAATGAAAGTAACAGTGTATATTTCCGAGGACTGAAACATACATCGCCACCTCTGCATCACGGTCGCTACTGTCAACCCGTGCGCCCTGAGAAGTTACAGCTACACTGGCAATTGGATATCGACTACAAGTTTTGCACGGCGAAAAGTTGCAAATCCTCTTTCGATCACGTGTTAGGTGAAACCTTTTTATCCAATCACATTGTTGTCGCGCGTTGGCCTTTCTCGCCCATACATTGACGTTTGCGCCTGCGCACTACCACAATTTCTCAGTATCTGGGTTGGGAGGAGACGGATGTGTGTGGAGCAAGAAAATGTGTTATTTCTTCCTGTTAACGCCCAGAATTGGAGTGGTTGTGGTCGGAATCAATAAAGAGAGGTTTCAAGACAAAGCACAACTAGTCTGAGCAGTGTGGATGAGGGCAAACTTTATTTATGGACATTTGTGAGGATACTAGCAAGTCTGGATGGAGGTACCTGTGTCTCCAATACAATATCAGGTGGAGAAGGAGATACCTGAGTCTAGCAAGGACTGCGGATTCCATATTTACGTGGACTGACTCGCCTTTGGTAGCCGGGATACACCATTGAACGCTGTCATCAGTAAGAAACTGGATAGTTTTGTTAATAACTGTATTGTTTGTAAATTATTGCCAGTTGTACTACTTGTCTATTTTGTTCAAATACATGCACTGAACTTAGTAAAAGCGTCTTTGTGTTTCTTTGTTTCATCTTGTATAAGACCAATCGCTGTCTTAGAGTTGAACAAGCCATGTGTTTATCAGTTTTCCTCTCCGATAGTGGTACCCTTACACAAGGGGAACAGTGCCCTGAACCACTATGATGAATGTACAGTTTTCATTTTTTCCGATGTATAAAAAAAATATGTTTGCGTGTAACCGTATATCTAGCTATAGCTTACAGCTCTCTGCCTTGATTTCAGATATGCATAAATAATTTTGATTCAAGTAATCATATTTTATTATGACTATTATTTTCCTCAGGAAAACACCCTTCAAATAAAGCAAACTCTCCTATTGACCATATTTTTGTTCTCCGATAGAAAAGGTATGTTGTGTAGCTTTTATATTTTAGATTCAAGTAACTTCCTCTCATTTTCTGCATGAAGTAACTTCCATGAAGAGCCGCAACTGCTCCGAAGGTTACCAAACTAACGTACATACTATCGTCGGAAATGTTACCCGATTCAAAGGTAAAAGTTTGTCCCCGTAACATTCAATTCAGCCAGATGGTAACTACAACTGCACTCCACGTGAAGCAGACACAATAGGGAAGCCTAATCACATTGACCCCCCAAAGCCGCTGTCAGTCGCCAGGAACGAAATATCTCGCAATCCCCACCCATTCGAACCACTCGCCATTATGTTGTCATCTTCACAATTCTTCTTCCGCTGACAATAAGCATACGCGCATGCGCCCATATGTAAACGCACGTCTGTCGGCTCAGACGAAGCATGTAAACAAAACCACCTGGTCTGAGTACACGTGGCACACGGTCTGAGCAGTTGTGGAGCATCAGGAAGTAGAAGTTAGTTATGGAGTCTGATAAATACCTAAAATTTGACAAAAAGTATAACATGTTGTGAACCAAGGCAATTGTGCTTATTTAGTTCCGTCTGATTAGGAGGATTATCTCACAGAAGGGGGCTTTCTACTGTGAATAGACACGCCTCTGGTAAATGTGTATTGCCTGCTGCTATAAACTGTGCATAACTGCTTGTGCAGACTACCCTAGCAGACTTATTAACTAAAACAACAGCCTTAATCACCCCACCGGGTGCCATTGCACGAGGGATTTATAAACATATTCCAGCAGGGTTTGCTCAGAAATGTCAAGGTAAAACACCAATTTAGTGAAAAGTTAGTGAAATATTTTTTCTGGCTTATTTTTTAACAAAATGCTATGAAACTTGGCACACATGTAGCTAAATACCTAAGCTTAGAAAGGTCTACAGATTTTTGATATCTTTTCTAATACTAAAGATATTAGTAAAAGAACATCAAAGTTGAAAAATTTTTTAACATTTTTGAAAGTTTTAACTTTAAATGGTTATTCAGAACAATCTGAAAGGCATATTAAAAATCTGTGGGAACGTTTTTAGTTTAAATAGTTAATGATCCACATGAGTGAAAAAAATTTGAAAATTTTGAAAATTAGCGAAAAAACAGCAATTTCAAAAACAGCTCTGATTTTTTCAAACTTTTCTTTTTTTAATATCATTAAAGTTAGGAAAACTTTAGAAGTTTTTTTTAAATCAACAGTTGTTTAGGTTTCAGAATGTATAAACATATGACCATATTTGATCAATAATTTGGGCTACACACGGCAAAATGTGAAATATGGTCGCGAGGGGTTATAGTATCCTTAAGCTACAATCACTGATCCTTTCATTCAGTCAATAAGGAAATGCAGAGACTAGGCCTACTGCAACGTTCAGGTGTTACAACCCGTTATAGTTTTGTTTTAGCGTCACCTCGTGTTTTAGAACACAACATACATATATTTACAGTATGTCATCAAACAATGATCACGTCTGTGTTGTCAGTTAGCCCGCTCGCACAGCGCAATAACCCAGGAACATCCCACCTATGCGGTCGCTGTGAGTTCAAGCCCAGTTCATGCTGGTTTCCTCTCCGGCCGTACGAGGGAAGGTCTGCCAGCAACCCGCGGATGGTCGTGGGTTTCCCCCGGGCTCTAATATATGATGCCAGCACTCAAACCAAACATTTTAAATGGCCGAAGGCCAATAATGGAGAACTCATGTTACCCCAAGTAACCTGGTATATACCTCAAATATGTAGAAGCCAGTGCTTTTAGGAGAAGGAAGTTAAATTCGTCTTTGTGAAAAAAAAAATACAAGAATAAAGTTTTGTCCTGCCTTTCCTCAAAATGCATAACTTGAGGATATTGAACTAGAATTGAGCTATCTTTCATCAACCGCATTGAAATTATGAAATAATTTATAACCTATATTACTTATACATGTTCTTATATATTTGCTGTCCATATTCTAAAAATTAAAATCCTTCACTTTGTCAACGTGTCTAAACTGACATAGTGTAATGATATGTATGTTTCTATCGCGCTATTGTGTTTGACACTGAATAACAATTACCGTTGGAGATATTATACCAGAAATGACATTGACAATTTGTTATTATTCTGTATACAACGTAGGAATTTTAAACGTGATCCATAGCTGTTTGAAAATAATGATCTAAACCACTCATTTTAGCTGACAGTAAAACCCAAGGCTGTAACATGTATTGCCTACTCAGCTATGCTACATCCGGTATCATCGACCCATAGGTCATGCAGACATGCAGAATTCGCTATATTAATCAACATTTATTGACATATATGGTTGTGTACAGGCATATACACATAATCAACGTACATTCTTACCTATTTGTTTGTCCCGTAGGTTGTGGTATAATACCCTCCATGGTTTTACTTAATAGCCGGTACAGAGAATTGACCGAACTATAGGAGATTTAAGACAGTGTAACGTGGACATGCGGCAAACTACCCATTTTATTGTCGGTCTGTGAATACAGAAATCACATCGGCTTAAACTGAGACAGCTGTATAGTGTTAGTCTGGCATCTTTTTAGAGACGATGAATCGGCAGAACGCATGGTAAGTCCATCCCATACGTGTACGTTTACGCTGGAAAAAATGGGAACAGCGCTGTGCCTTGAAAATCCCTGGTGTTTTATGCATTACCGCAATGATTTGTCCGGTGTTTCCTTGAAAACGAATCTCTCAGTGGAGCATCTGCCGCAGTGTATATGACGATATGTAGGCACTATGATAAGAGTTGCCTCAGTATGAAATAACCCTTCATAAAAACTGTTTATTCTCATTTCAAATAAAAAGAGGTGCTGTAAATATTGTTTTGGAGGACATATACATGTAGATAACAAAACAGATTGTGTTTTCCAATTTAAAGCAATTTAGTACGCAAGTAAAATTTTCTCAGCTCAGTACGAGTGAAAGAAGACAAAATCAACCGTGCGCGAACTTTAAAGACATTTCATGTGAAAGACAGCGCATGTTCCAAGTTAAGTTTACCGAAAAGGTTGCACAGTATTATGTTTATTTCATTGAAGTATTTTTTGCTGAGAGCTGCTACGATATTTGACCGTGTTGAGTAGGTTAGCATGGAATGGAGTCATTCTGTGACGGTTAGGCTGTGACGTCATTGTTCCAAGCGGAGCACTCTTGTCCCGTGAGACTCTAGTAAGCTGCCAGGGTTGTGTTTATAACCCAGTATATATGTCACTTTATTACATGAAATAATCGAGAAACTTACTACCGTCACAACACAATGGTCTGTAAATACTTTGCAGTATTGTTCACCCATGTGCTTGTCACGATTCAAACATATAACATTAAAACAGTGTTTATACATGTTACATTGAGAGACGATTTAGAACATTTATGCCACGGCTTATAAGTAGCTGATATCTGCTAGCTCTCTGATTGGCCACTTCTTCATAAGTTCAAACGCATGGGCGCCTTCAGTCGGCAGCACAATACTCCACACTTTAAATGAAGGTAAATCAACAACGAATTCAGAGAACTTCAAATAAATTTTTACATTCAAGAGAGATTTTGTAATCTTTTTCCGTGAACACTAACGAAACACAAATATTAGTAGCTACAACAGAACAGAACCTTTTATGAGCAATGAAGGGGTATGAACAGACTGGCGGTGCCTTTGGTGGCGGTCGAACACCCGTATACACTCGCGTTTTTAAGCGGGGATGCCTATCATGTCAGCTAAAGTTATTAAACATGACAATAATGCTTTAGTGACCTAGTTCTTAACTATCTAAGAGACTTGTACATCTATAAACCGAAAGCCCGGTGTAAGCTTTCATTTTTGTAGATATAGGTATAACTTTACGCGCGTGAGCTCCAGGAATTACTACTGGACACGTGCTCGAATCCCATTTAGGCTGCCTGCAGATTTGTCAATAAATTGTTCAAATATAAATATAAGAATTCTTCTCAAGGCATTAAATATTAAATTTTATTTATTTAATTATTCGGTAGTTATTTACTGCCATGCGTAAGATATTTTCCCCATATAATGGCAGTCAGTTTATCGGTGGACACAAAAATGCCTGGTGTAAACCATATCTTAATGTTTGGCAAGTTACTGACACACTTCCCCACGTGCCAACTACACATGTGCCCTTTAAAGAAGGTTTTAGAATGGCATCGTCAAAATAATAATTGCACTTTGTCCGATTTCCCATAAGACCAAAATAGTCGTCTGAGATTGGGGTCAGTCGTGTCGGTGTATTTCTTACGACACAAATAGGCCTGAGTGTCACATGTACAGGATTGTCAGACTCTATTCACAAGCGCACACTAGAGCTGACTGACTATAAACTGGTCGAATTACCTGTGACCTAACTTTGACAGGAATTTTACTTCCTGCTGTTCGCTGTAAGATTTTGTGTGTACCGTTTGGCCCTGGAGATCTCACTGGCGAAATGTAGGTCGCTTCAGTTACAGTGCTGGAGATTTGGTCTCTCCAAATCTGTGCTATAGACATGTAACCATTAAGTTTGTCACTGGATGTATTAATTGGATGAACCAAGATGAAAAGTTTTATACTGGCATGTGTCTGCATGTGGCAAGGTAAGGTATGTACCTATACACGTCAGATATAGATTATGATAAACTACAGGTATACTCATTTAACACTGCTAAGTCTCTAGATATTTTCGAGGGCAACAGAAGGTATAACAGGTAGTCAGTATCGTCCCGTGTATTTCTCGCTTGACTGAGCGTATCAGAATCTCAACACTGCGCAGGGTATGTTAACACGCTTTGGAAAAGGTACAGGAATGGGCAGACGGCCCCTTCGATATCGATGGGAAATCGCTCAGACCTATCACCAAACTGCTCACCTTGACCAGCTTTGTAAGCATTGAATACCCAGGGGCCTGTTTTGCAAAGGTTATATCAAATGTAATTGCCACGACAACACATACTATAGAGACACGTCGCCAATGTCATCAAGGTTGACAAAACGTTACACCTTATTCGTAAAAGGGGATCCTGGTATTCGGTCGAAGTTAACAGGTAACAGGTGAAGCCGATGAAACTGACGAATTATAATAAAGCCTCCAATTCTTGCTTTTGGTTCATGGCTCTAAGGGAGGAGGATTGTCAGGTACCTGGCAGAGGTAGGTGGTTAACACTGATTTCTTCCACCATAAACCTGTTTGCTGTCATATAAGGGAAATACTCTTAAAGCCGGGAGTCAAACACCAATCAGTCAATCAATTATAAATAATCATAAATAAATCAGTAGTTAGGTATGTTTCAAGCTTCAATATATAATAAACCTGTTGGGCAGACATAACATCACCATAGCCAAGTTCCGCCCTTGTATAAGTGAAATATATATTTTGGAATCAGAGGTTAAATATTCTCAAAAAATATTTCCTTAAATCCAATATTTGAGGAATGAAGGACTGCCTTTCTATTAATCTGACGGATTAATTTATTCTCGGTGATGAATAATTCCGTGCCTGATAACTAACTATTGGCTAGTCAAGAACGGATTAATCCACTAGAACGACGGAATGGCAATCCGTCATCCTTCAAATAACGGATATAACGGAAGATTTTTTCAGGGTAACTGAAGAAATCCGAGGAAAATGCCTATATGCCACCGAGAGACAAAACATGAAAACTTCGAGAGATTTTCCCTAGTCCAACATGCAGTGTTTGTAAGTTTAAGTCAAACACCACTTATGAACAGAGAACTGTTGCTGAAGCAAAATAACTTTAGAAGTTCTGTGAGACCATTCCCATGTATTCATCTTTGAGAAATTAAAATACTGACCTTTATCCATAACGTTTGCGAAATTATAAGCAAACTGCATCTCCTTTATATGTTCACATCTGAGAAATCAGAACAGCCACCCTATTTGCGGAACAATCACTTCTTAGAATATTTTTTTTTACATTTCGATCAATTGCGGTGTATTCCTGTGCGCTCGAATTCCATCCCACCGTATTCAGTTTCTTTTATGAAACGAGGCACAAAGCCGTGCAAAAAGAACATGTGGAATAATTGTTTTAGATTTTTAACACTCACGAAGGAATAACAGAATTTATGTTCACAGTGAGGTTATATTAGCATAATTGATGAGGAATGCTACATTAACTCCTGTTTTCATTTTCAAATTTGTGAGTGTTTTTTGTTTTATAGTGGCAGGCAATTTCTTAAAACTGTTTGCAGTTTTCGTCTTTACTGAGATGAGATTTTTACCAATCCACTTTCCCTAAAGCCTGTTGATACCAGAGGAAGCAATGTACTCCGTCATTTAACCTGTCAGCTTTTCTGACCGCTGCCATGAATTAGGATGCACTCGCAGTGAAAGCTTACCAGCCATTCTGAAATATTTATTATTACCCTGATCTGTAAGATGTGTGCACCCATGAACATGTAGTCACTTTCAGCAAGGACATACGCCTTCAGAATATACATGTACGTTCTGGGCCACAAATACGGTAAATTTTTGATATATTTGATATATTAGATATTAATTAAAAGTTTAGCTAGTTTGTTTTTTGTACATGTACCGCGTCGACAAAATTTTCACAGACAAAATGGATGCTCTAGGCACCTGAATGTAATCAGTGTGGAACGTTAGTTTGTGGCTAATCAAGACATGAACCTCAGCTGCACTTTGATAT
Source organism: Acanthopleura granulata (assembly GCA_016165875.1). NCBI lineage: Eukaryota > Metazoa > Mollusca > Polyplacophora > Chitonida > Chitonidae > Acanthopleura > Acanthopleura granulata. The sequence goes on from JABBOT010000035.1 coordinate 667,299, forward strand.
GAACTGTTCATGACGCGAAGATTTTATTCAACAAAACGTATATCCATCAAAATATATCCGTGACTGAGTGGGAATTGCTTCGTTTTATTTTAAAGGGAGATTACTCTAATTGCATTAGCCACTGAATCCGAAACTGTCTCGTTGACATTATATATTGGTTGATTGGTGTTAAATGCCAGATACCAGAAACCTTCTCTCTACGATGGCGGCCAGTTTAATGGATGGAGGATGCGGAGATGCCAGTAGCATATAGAGATTGATTTTGTCTCACGGAAAATCAACACACGGCGCGATTTACCAACATATTTTTTCCTGCATGAACTTCTCATGGTTAGTCATTTTAAAAAGAAAGTTTCGCTTGCTTAGGGACCTGACGGGTCATATTCGATCATTCTTTTATGTAAGATTTGTCTAATTGATCGAATTTATCACACACTTGAGTACCAATAAACTCACATGCACACGCACCCATCGTAATATGTGGGAACCTATGTGAAACATTAGTCATATAAATAATTAAAGCAGCTTTACCAGCTATCCCGCATAGGCCGTCTGCATATCTTGTCGGGAATGTTTCAAATATACGTAACGAGTGTTGCGTCAAGGCTACTTCATCACAGCTCCATTTACTTTGAATTTAAAGTTTTCTCACATGTACTTGTTGAGAAACACTAGAACAGATCATTAAAAATCACACGACTTTCGTTTCGGTCTTTCTAAATATACCATGGAAGTTTTTACAAATTTTGTCTTTAGTTGTTCTCACTTCGAAAGACCATTTCTGATGCAACGTCTAATAGAGTTTAACATGGTACATTCTGAAGTATAAACATCATGTTCAAGGCAAGAGGCCGGATTTCACCGGTAACGTGTGACAATTTACGAGCTATCACACTGATGTTGCTGCCCTGGTTTACTCTCTGTGCTATGGCCATTTATATTCAATGCATTTTAACACGTGACTGTAAAGCACTCGTTGAATAAAAACTGACGATTGGTTACCATGACAAGCACAGAAAATGGACAAATGTGAGTCGCGACACATGATTTCATCCGCATGTACGTGTCAACGGACGGATGGACGGACAGACGGACAAAGTAGCTATACATGTAGTACTACACGACTACTATTATTGACCGCCATACAAAAAAATTAGAGTTAAGTTAAGAATAAGTTTAGGACAAGTCTTAACTTTAAATTAGTTTACCGTTTTGAAACTCTGGTCCACCTGAGAGAGTTTTACTTTAACATTAAGAGTTGACTTTGATGGCAAAAATGAAAACTAGAGTTGATGTCCAAATCTATGTTCAGGCATAATACCACAAGTTAAGTCTAAGTCTTGGTGATACTTGGGTCAGATCATTATAGTGCTTTGAAATACTCTCGACAACATCTCGTGATTCGAAGAAGAGGGCCTCTCTCTGCCTGGCTCCTTGGATACAAGCATATGGGTACATGTATCCGAAGCTACATGCTCCCTGTCCAATGACTTTTTGAATTGTTGTTTATTGCCATACTCAATAACATTTCTCTTGTGGCAAGGTGGTCGGTATATTATGAGTGGAGGAGACTGGGGTAAACTAATGACTTTTTGGCACGCTACACTGGCCAACTGTTTCACGTGTGACAAGAGTCATATTGGTGGTAGACAAGGGATATCGAGGGAACTTCATGTACAAGTACACGATACAGCACTGTATTGTCATCTAGACTCCGACAACAACAGAATCTGAAGAATGTTGAAAGGGGTCTGTGTAGGGTTAACACTGAACTCAAATATCGTGTGTCCCGGCGAATTTCTGTGATCACGTGTATGGCACGTGTTTATAACGTAGACATGAAATTTGGTATGAAATATAACTGTTAGTGAAAGAAATGCCCAATAAACTGAGCAGCAAACCCCTTACCTAGTCGGCCACGACTCGCATCCCTACAACAGTGCACGACAGTAACACGCACAACTCAAGTAACGAGCTTCAGCCATTTCAGGTACGCTTTCTCTCGATTCCACTTACACTTCGATTCGGTGCATTACATCAACACAGAAAATAAACAAATTTCAAGTGCTAGCACATGTTTACCATCATGGCGGCATAAGCGGTGATGCTTATATGGCATCGAAGTTTATAATATTTTAATCGGGGTTAAATCTCATTAGGCATGTATGAAGAAATTACAAGGCAGATACTCTGACCATTAAACCTATATCAAATTCTATATCAGTTGCTGTAAATACAAAGGGCTACAAAACGGTGAGCAAAAGCCAGTGTCATAGTTGGTATAATGTATCGTCTTGTCAATTCACCACAGCTGGGGTTCTATTCTAACTGTTCATGTAAATGCTTAAATAATACTTCTCTCACCAATGCGGTTGCTCTGAGTTCAAGTCCAGCTCCTGTTGACTTCCTCTCCGGCCGTACGTGGGAAGGTCCGCTAGCAACCTGGGGATGGATGGTCGTGGGTTCCCCAGGGCTCTGCCCAGTTTCCTCCCACCATAATGTTGGTCGCCGTCGTATAAGTGAAATATTCTTGAATCCGACGTAAAACACCAATCAAGTAAATAAATATATAAATGATCCCAATGACATTGAAGAAAAAGGGCGCTGAAAATCAGTAGGTTTCTTCCTCATACCAATGTGGAAGTGTGATGTAAGTGTGGCGAACAGCGGATATACCGTTCGAGACATGGGGATCTGGAACGACAGACGGACGGACAGACGGACGGACGCAAACCGCCCGATACGATAATACACATTGACCAAAATTGCCCGATGATTAAACACTATTCTTTTTTTAACGGGAGATAACCCGAGTAAACATAAGCAGAGATGATTTCGCTGTTGTAATAGACCTAACTCCTTTGCAACATCATTCCATGTATTTCCTGAATGAGTTCATGTTTTATTAAAAAAAAAATTTCTTAAAATTATGTTATTCAATGTGCTTATCTCTTAACGATAATCAAGAAATGACCTAGTTGTACTATTTTGATATGTTTCAAATTTATTACTCATTTATTTCATGAGCTAAATATGAAACATTGGCTTAAAGTCAGGAGGTTTACCAGGTACCGTCGGCGAAGAGCGGTGTTTCCTCTGCGCGGCGCTCTCACCGAGTCAGATACACACATCTGCAATAAATAAGCCATGTTTCCCACTTTATGACTAAAAGTAACGCATTCAACCGCAAATAAAACCCGAGAGTGCCCAGGTTTATATATCTGCCCCCTCCAACAGCAGGAACATTACATAGGGCGACACGACAAACATTTTTACACACTGGTATCCGGACCATAGAAAATCTCGTGCCATTTATGATGTGACCTAATATACCGTAAATATGCCTTCCAAAACAATTCGTATGTGCTGCGTTTGTCATGAAAATAAGGTGTTTTGATCTGGGTCAATTTTGAGTTTCTTAAAACAAACTCAGCTCAGAATCATTTCTCAAGGTATGACACTACCGCATTTGCCTTCATGAAAAGTTGATCAATTACCCTCTTTATCTTAAAATCCACTCATGTAAGCTAATATACATATAAGGTAACAATGGTAGGCGTAATAATATAATATACAAGTTCACATGTCCGCGGTATGGTAGTCAGTATACTGGTAAACCTGAGAGGTGCCAAGCATAACGCCCTACGGAACATTGTACTAATAACAGTAGTGAAATTCATATAAACATCTCCCACAGTTTTCAATTCAGACATCTGGACTATTCCTGACAGGCTCACTGATTCCAACTTTACCCAATTTAAAGTACCTACCACTATGCTATTGAACAGCACTACCGTCATTGACAGAGCTAACCACTAGCTTTTCTTAACAGAAAAACAAGGGTTTGCCATCCAATTCCAATCATCTACATGTACACTAAATCATGGACATAAAGCCTCTAGGGAACTTCTTATATTCAAGTGACCTGTAATGTTCTACCCCGCCATCCCCACCACATTTCCCCACCTATATTCTTTCATTCTGCTACTTATACCTTAATTTGTGTTTGTTACCGAGTTCCCAATTTTTATGTTATTTTTTATAAAGAGAGATGTCTTCACCCACTTTTCATTTCTCGTATGTTATCATACCTTTACACGCATGCCTCTCGATACCTGTCCTCCATACGTTATCCGTGTTCTGATCGTACATGCGTGTGCGCTGTAAAATTCTTTGTATATCAGGTAGCGTATTATTCACATCTTATGTGTTCATGTCTACCAACGTTACCCTATATGTATGTAAGCCTGTGCACGTACATTCCTGTTCTCGACCATTACGACAGAAAATCACCCACCCACACACATATCTCTCCTCAGTGGTGCACTAAAATAAAACGAACTGGGGTGGCAAGGGGGGGGACTCTAATCTCAGTACAGACTAGCCCCCGTAAACTTCGTTATTTTGAACTTGGTTTACCATGGAGGTGGTATTGGCGCGTAAGTGCTGTAATGCCCTCGTAGATAAATAACTCAGCCATACCTAAGTTATCTGACTTTCTTTATTGAATCATTGGAGACTCATTGACTGCATTGATTTGAGTAACTCATGTATAAAACTAGTCAACTGTGCACCATGGGTCCCTACTAATGTACTAACAAGGTGTAATGAAAAGCTGTAGATAACTCTGTGACACGTCAAATTTTACCGTGACAGAAGCAAATCATTATATTTCCTCTACATATAAATAATAAATAGAAATATGAAAGTATACAGAAAACACCGTTTTCGTGTTCTAAAAGCAATGACTTTGTTTAGCATAGTTTCATGGGGCTTGTTAATAGCATATGTTCTACATACACGAGCTCTCACAACTATTTACTTAAATTTCATGTGAACTCTAATATGAAATAGTAATGTCGAACAAGTACATTTTCTGATTACCTGCGTAAGGTACATGTATTCAAACCATCAATACCCGAAAATATGTATTGGTACCCTCTTTTTTTCCGGATAAGATACCCCTGGGGGTTTTTTTTCTTGACTTTCTATCATTTCTATCGTTGTTTCTTGCCAAAGGCTAAAGACAAACGAAAATTTGAATCATCGTTTAATAAGTTTGATTGTACAGGATCACGAGTTGGAAACCCTCAGTGTCTCGATTGCCTGAAAGAGATGGCACAGGGATAGATTTAATGGTATTTTCATTTGTTCCTTTGTGTATTTTCAGTATTACTAGCCAGTCAGTCAATCACCGTACCGGGGAATGTCGTGGCTGGTAGTCAGTGTACCTTGAAGTGTAAGATAACCAGACCGAGAGGTGACAGATCTCCTCTCAACTGGGATCGTGATGTTGATCAGACCATATCCCGTATATACGCCTCCCGTGTGTGTACATCGTCAATACCAGTATCACCATCATCGCCCACCGAGTTATCAGGGGGATGTCAACACGTCAATGGTGAAGAGGTTTACACAGTGACCATAGAGAACGTCACAGAAGGCATGGGCCGGGGCAGATGGACATGCCGGTATGGAGGACAGACCGACACAGTTACCCTGAATGTTGAAGGCAAGTACAAAGACTGGTATATAGTAGGCCTCCACTTGTATCTCTTATACATGACTCTCCTGCACGTACATTAACCTCTATCACATGAAGCCTGACGTTATTCTAGATGGTAAAACCTTTGTCAACGGTTATGTGTATGTACATAAAGTTTGTTAACAGCAGGCTGCGCAGAGGTATTTGTATAGGTAGTGGATGTTGTTCTTAGGTTTTCAATGGATAATATTGAAAGAATGCTGTGTAATGAACCATTATTGGAAACACATGTTGCGTTACACGATGTTTGTAAAGATATACGTGTGCCTTACACGGTGTAACAAATGAAAGTATTACAAACAAAATCTTTTACATCACATTTATTTTCGGACTCGACAGGAGTTGCACACACGGTACCTGTAGGTATTTTATTCCTTCTGGCAACATCTGAGAATAACGGTTGATGTAGGAATAATACACAATTCCTAGATGTTGAAGAGTGGAAGGTCGTTATTTTTGCGCTGGAGACAGTTGTTTAACAACGAGTGCCCAACGAAAGCTGTCGGCAGCCTGCAAATCACCATGTTCCACTATGCGACATGCAATAGTTGTTTTATTATATGGAATGAAACAGCATTATCTTAAATATGGATGCGACAGCATGTTGACTTCCGATTGAAGCAAACGATAAGCTAAATTGATTACAACGGAACACAACTCAAGACGCGACCAAAAATGAATGTGATGTAGCACAGTTTAGCGTGGTACATTGCAGTTGTGGCGCAGACGGCGTCAGATGGTCACACATCACAATTAATGTCCCATTTACTTACATGTTAACGTTTGGCCTCATAGCTCTGTCCCTAAATCTGCAAGCCCTAAACCCTCCCGGCCTCATAGTCCTTGTCCCTTGAGAAAACTCCAGTCAAATTCCTGAAAGGGTATGATCGATGAAATATTTCGCAAATTTGAAAAAGAGCTGACAGGGGTCAAGATCAGTGAGAGCTAATTTATCACTACTTTTGCCTTGTGTGCATCCGTCTCCATTTCCTGAAAAACACACAAATTTTTATCTGGAATGAAACTTTGAAGCCTGTTCTATAAAATGATACCACCCATCAAGCAGAAAAAATGAAAAAGGGCAGCCCTGGGGAACAAAGGAAAATATCCCTAAAAATAGAAAGGAACTAGCTTCGTCCCTCTCGACCCAGAAGCATGAATTGTGGTGTGTAGGCAAATGGTGCATCATCACGAACTTATTGAACCCAGGGTGGTTTTATCCAATGATCGAGAGAATAACGTAATTGAAGTATAATAATATAAAATATCTCCTTTCTCGTCCTCTGCTGAATCAGATGTTGTTCAGCATGCAAAGCAAGCGACTTGTTCTTGTACTAATCTCTTTCTACTTCCACCTGTTAAATTCTAAATAATTTGGACCTGTCCATCTCTAAAGGCTACAAGTTTACCAAGTTTGTCCTGTATTTTAACTTTACAGCAAATGGTGACAGCCAGCATGCAAGGGTAGATCATCTCACAAAGGAGTTCAGGTTCATGATCAAGTAGAAATTAAAACTATTGTCTCTTTCTTTCAACTGTCGGGATCTGTAAAATGACTTATAGTTGTTACCACAATTGCCTTTCGTTAGTGACACGTAACTCTGCATCCTCTACATATCAATCTGCTAGATGTACATATTACTGCTAAGATGACGGAAATAGAAAGCTTTTTCGACTTCACGATGTTACCCTCCATAAGATTATTTTCGACACGAAGGCTTCATTGCCTGGGTTAAACGTCTTTTGGCATCATTTCATTGCACTAGCATCGACATCCAGCATATTATTGCGTATAGCTTGTGGTGTTAAGTGTCACGATGAGACTGGAATATTTGAATGCCATGTCTCTGCGATATAAGGATGATTATTCCCACGATACATTATTGACAAACGATCTGATCTGATTTATTTATTTATTTATTTATCTGATTGGTGTTTCACGCCGTACTCAAGAATATTTCATTTATACGAGGGCGGTCAGCATTATGGTGGGAGGAAACCGGACAGAGTTTCATCTGAACTCAGCGGGATGACGTCAACAAGACATGTATAGTAAACTTATATGATGTCTGTTTCTTTATCATGATACTAGTAACAATGTACAATGGATTTAATAAATAATGCTATAGAGTTAGCTCAAAACATGCCGCACTAATCACTGGGTAAGATTAAAAATTTGGCATTTGGTTATGTGAAGCATCTTGAAACATGACGACAGCCATTTTAATAATGAAGTGGTGTGTACAGATAGGCCGACATGATCTGCGTCTTTTAATATACTGACAAATCTCTTTTTCAATTCTGGTGATTAGAGCAAGGAAACAGCACTGGTCCTTCCAGTGTCAGTATACTATAGGGCAGGACCCAATAACCCATATTATTTACTTGAAATGACGAAGGTTAAAAACCGTAACAACTACAAGAGGAAAGGTGAGGAAGGCACACACCCACAGGAAATACTTTTATGTCCTGTACTTTTCTTTAAGGCGATTTTAATTAGGAATCGCTATAACTTAGGGGTTAGTTCTTCTTGGTCAACAGAACAACTTTTAATGGCTACTGCTTCCATGTCATGATGATCAATATCTTTGTTTCGTTTAAGATGAGCATAGCATTATCGTGTAATATTATTATCAATATAATACGTCTTCGTATAAGTGGTGTAGTCTATACTTCTATACTATGTTGTTAAACAACGGGGAAATAACTAAAAACATACAACACCAAGTCGGCTATTTCACATGTAGTTCAGTTCATACATGTATGTATGGCGGACAATACAGATAGCTAGTTTTTACACACAGAGAATCACCAGGCATTGATTAAGTCCAGTTAAGTTCACGAATCATCTTCTATGGTCGGACATATATATAGTTCTCACCCATCTTGAAGGTCATTATCAGTTTACATTTGCAGCCAGATTAGTAAACCAGTTTCATAGCTTTTGTCTGAGCTGGGTTTCACTAACACCCTTTGTGTTTCTGTTTGTTTGAATGGGATATGACTTGCAAATGTAAAACTTTGTTATCGACGACCACAGGATAACAACATCTCAGGAACAAAAATATCTCGGGTTAATTAGTCGCCAGCTGAAATAGACCTGAACGATGTGAGTAGAGTCACATTTGTTTTGTTTGCAACATTTTTAGTTTTCCAAGCATGAATCTAATCCCCGCATATTAAGTCTGAATACAGGTGCATTCTTTGCGTTGGCTGTACAATCCCAAGTCAGTTTCCTCCATGCTGCTATTTGTCTAAAGGTTTCGCATACTGGTAGAATCCTATCAGTGGACTACCACCTGCTCTGGCATTGAACAGTAATGTTTGCGCCTTCAAGTTAGAGTGTTGTCATATTTTCAGTGCATATGGTAATATATGCCAAACTTTCTTCATCCGAAATAACTTACTCCTCTTGTCCCTTCCTTCACACATAAAGTCTACATTGTATACGGAAACACCAGTTCAAATAGTGCAGTGGAAATCTTCCTTAAAAGCGTTTTTATGTAAAGACGTATATGGAAAAGCAGGATTTTCACGTGAGGTTAGATTTTTGTAAAGTTACGATATACGGCTGCCAGAGGTTATTTTTTTATATTTACTACTAGTAGTTTCAAGTATATATTTTGTATATTTCCTCTACAGTTATGGTCACCAGAGTAACTCTGACGAACCCTCCAGATGCAGTGTTGGCCGGTGACCCCAACACCTTTACTTGTGTGACCTCGGCCAGTAAGCCCAAGGCCTGTATAAGGGGATACATAAGGAGTGCCGGTAATGTCCGGGAACTTGACCCGCCGGCTGATTGTAACCAGGACTCCAGCTTGGTACAGACCACAACCCGGACACTGACGTTTACAGCTAGTGCCGAGGAGAACGGAGCTGAGCTGTACTGTAACACCTCTAACAGTGTGACGGATCCTCCTGTTCGCTCACAACTAAACACGCTCAATGTGCAATGTAAGTATAGATCTTGTCATAATTATCCACCCTATTTAGAATAAATTTATTCCGCGTTAACCAGTTGTCCTTTCTAAACACACAATTCTGAAGTTTCTTCACTCAAGCTGGACACGGTATTTCGGTGAAATATAAACTGAAGAACAGTATAAACGCAACACCCCTACACCTGTGTACATTCCAGTCTCCATAACCAACCTGTTATCGGTTTCAAGCCTATTCACCACTTTGACCCATCAGACAGATGTGGCCCTATCTGTAGTATTCAGTGATCTGTAAGGTCTTCCCTGGCACTCGTTACCATCAGCTGTACAAAAGGCCACCTGTATAGTACAAGTTCTGGCAAAAGCGATGAAGCCATAGATGCCACGAAATCAACGAGAGGGCGCCATCGCCATGCTGGACGGTGGCATGACCATTAGAGCTGTCTCTAGAGGCTTTGACGTTAATTTGTCAACGATTAGTCGTCTCAGTAGACGTCATGAAGAATTCGGCAGCGACAGCCACCTCCGCGATCATTTCAGGCCAGCCACGGCCATAGCTAATTAAACAGTGGGGCTCCGTAATAACCGGATTTCCCTCCAAACGTTTCGAAATCGCCTCGGAGAAGCGAACTACCGAGACCGTGGACCACTCCAGGATATAGACCTTACCCCTACTCCACGCTGAAGTGCTCGACTGGCCAGCGTATTCATCTGATCTGTCCACAACTGAACTCCTGTAGAATGTCCTCGACAGGCGTGTTCGTCGGCAACTTCTAGTTCCGGGTAACATCGCTGGGTTGAGTGTGGCCCTGAGACAGTAGTGGGAAAACATTGCGCAGGTCGCGATCAGTGTGTAGCAGTTCAAGAGGCAAACGGCGGAAATAATCGGTACTGATATGTGGAATTTCCTAAACTGACCCTTCCCTCTTTCCTAATGTACCCCAACGTTACTATCGCTTATCCGGTTGAATCAGTTATGGAAATGTATTGCTAAGAGTCCATTTTATACACTAGTGCAAAACGGTATTCAAAGGAATTTCAGTTAATTTCGGTATTCAGTTAATTTCATGAAAATAATTTGTTGCATGTTGCAATAGTGTTGTGTTTGTATTTGGGTTTGAAGATATACACTTCAGTCGTAAAATGTGCAAAAATGTATACAACTTCAGGCATCATTTGTTATGAATGTCGTATTTTATTATTTCCTTTTCTGCTTAGTGTCAGAATATCGCCTACAAACAAGTCCTCTGTTTTCGTGTTATTGGTAAAGGGCACACGAGATGCGGATTGAAGCCATGCCTTCCACAGAGCATTAGTAAATTCTCCCGTTCTCCCTTTTTGTGGGAACTTATTGACAATCGGCAATCGACTACTCCTGTTTAACCATTTGCATATTTTTCCGTTCGTAGAAGACCACTTGTGCGCCATAAAGGGGTTGTGTGTGTTTGTTATTCGCAATTGGGAATGTTCATGAGTATTTGTTATTCATAAATGTTCGTCAGTAACTTCCCAGAGGATTTCCCCCGGCACTCTGGCCTTCTCTACTCATAAAACTGTCCTCCATCGTATAACTGCACATTTTTCTGTTTAGGCGTTGTGGATATATCAACGAAAGGGCGCTGTAAGCAGTCAGTTGTCATTTAATTCTGTTCTATAATGATGTACATTATCTTTTCTCTACCCCGAGAAAATGTATTCATAATTCTTATCCGGTAAGTATAAGGGCAATTATGTTTATAAGATGATACCTGACAGGCATTTTCTCTTGAGACGTTTAAAGGCATGGTTACGTAGCACGTTACGTAATTTGGATAGCTTGCATATAGAAGTCATCAAGATGCCCGGCAAAAACTGGACATGGAAACAAGTAAATGATTGTAGCTATCAACGAACGGAGCGACCTCGATAATAGGCTGAAGCTTTCTCAGTGTTACGCACTTCATGTTCATAACTCTACTAAATATCCTATTGCATCCGTGCATACCTTCCTATATGTAATGACACAGATGTCTCGTAGGAGTTACATCTTATGTTATTACTAGCAAAAGATCGTAATATCCATGTGTGTACATATACGTTCATATATATTTATATTGGAAATACACATCGACATAAATGTTTTCGCACAGATCCTCCACAGACTGGCGTCCTCCTGTCAGGTTATGTCAACAACACAGCCGTGGAGACTGGAGAAACTCTGACCTTGACCTGTCAGGTGGGAATGGGAAATCCCCGACCAGCTCTCACCTGGACATCGGGGTGTGGTCAGGCAAACACTGTCGCTGTTAATGACGAGAGTCAGCAGATCAGTATCAGTGTAATCGTCAATTCGTCCTTGAACCAGAGGACGTGTATGTGTAAGGGGAGTCAGGACGAGGCGTTGACAGGATGGGCGGACCAGATGAGCAGAATATTCAATGTCACGTGTGAGTCGGGGTATCGGTTTTATACACGTTTAAGACTATTAAGTTAGAGAAAGATCGACATATACACCAACCCTATATGTATTTGCAGTAACAAATTTTTATATCGTGACAGGTGTAATTTATTCTCCTTTTGGCAGAAGCCCATTTAGTGTCTCTCTGGGAGTGATATATAATTGTCTTTGCTTTATAGTAGAAACATTTCAAGGCCATGATAAATAAAGAGTTTGGTTTACACCGCTCTTGTACAATAGCAAAACTGTTCAATTACGTTTAAAGTATATGAATTACTTTTCCTATTGGCATAACTAGAGATCACCCAGTCTTAATATCTACCATAAAAGATTTCCGTATACACTCACAACATGTCACAAATACGCAAAAACAGTCTTCATCGCACTTGGTAAATTAACATCTGTAGGATACATGAGGTCGAAATAATACAAATACGTTGTTAGAAGTATTGTGTACAGAAAGTAGCTGTGTTATTATTAAACATGTCATAAAACATTTTCAGAAAACTAGACCGTCGTACATTACACATAGCCCTCAAATTATTCTCTCTTTTCATCCTCAGTAAGGCAACACGCCGCTAAGTTAAGTGTGCCAGAAATCATCTGTGCATACATCCTGTACATACATATTAATACGTCATACATGTTCAATATTGTTAATGATAAATCTCACGTTAAAGGACATGTTATATTTTATTCCGTAAGATTAGTTCACAATGAACTATGTATGCTGCATTTGTGCTCCTCCAGGTTTTCTCCAAGTTGGCCTCAACAACCATGGAATTACATTTATATCGTATAACGTCAATGTCTCAAATACTGGTGGCATTTTCACTCCCATGTTCACAACTTTGTCAAAGGAATGATTGTAATAAGTGTAATCTTTCCATTACCCTTATGTGTGTCATGTTTGTTCACATATGTAGTCGGACCTGACAGCGTACAGTTATGGGCAGAGTCTGGACAATTCGGAAACACAGTCAACGTCAAAGAAAACAGCACAGCGATTTTTACATGTAGTAGTGGTGAGTCCAATCCTGCTGCCGTCCTCTCCTGGTACAACAACAACAATATTATATCAGCAGCAGAGATATCAAAAGTGAGCCCACAGGGAGGGTCCAATCACGGGTACCTGACCACACAGCGGTATAGAGCGAGGGTTGGTCGATATCAGGATGGTGACGTCATCAGATGTGAGGCTCAAAGATCTGGTAATGGAGGCAGTAAACGTGCATCATCCTACCTGACACTGAATATCACATGTAAGTTTCTCGACTTAAAACATGTGCATTTCTTGTTAATTTCTTAATAACAGTGATTGCCATGTCCACGTGACTGTCTTTTAATGTCAGTTGATTCATCATCCTACATGTTAGAATAAGCGTTCATTACTATGATGTAAGACGGAATTAAGAAGACGTACGGCTCTGGAGAGAAAGTCTCGACGACAGTTGAATCACAGCCAATTGTGTGGAACGTCTTATCTGAATACGACAGTATTGTAATAGGCTTAATCCTTATTATTATATAGAAACAGGCTGAGCTCAGAATACGTAAAGATTGATCTTGATTATGCAGTCAGGTAAAACAAGTATTTATTTTTCATTTGATTTTAATGCTTATGTTTTGTAAGGATTCAGTTGATGCCGTTGACATAAGCAAACTGCCCAAATTATAGTCCAGACTGGCAACCGGTAAAACAGTATTCAAAGTCAAATTCCCAAAGACTGTGAAGTTTTGATAATAAGATTAGTATTTTTCAAACTCCTGTGCTGTACTCTTTTTCATGTGTGGATAAATTAACTTCTGTTAATCCGGGAGCGCAATTATTACCCGTTTGGATATTTATAATTTGTTGATCTACCATGATGCGGGTTTTCTATAAAGGTACAACATCAATAAAAAACAGATCCATTGCTCTTACCGTACATTGTGAAAACGTTAATAAGCAGGTTACATATTAAACGGCTCACGAAGAACAGACAAATACTGGTACGTTTACAAGTTCTACAGGTTTTCCTCTGGTGTCATACACCACTGATGTTGGGGGTGAATTTAGCTCCATCTTACAGCGCAGTGGAGTATGCAGACCTTGGATGTCGTGTGCGCCAAAATTATGTAAGCTGTCTTTCTTCCTTTTAGCTATATTCTCGTGCTAAGATACTGTGTACATGCATAATGTGTTTTTGTCGTTTTGCCAATAAGACGGCACAGATTGTATGAGATTTCGAGCATGTTAAGTTATATAAAATTCATTAAAACCATAAAGCACGACTCGTCTTCTGATTTACGCTAACATCGCCAGACAAAGAAAACGAAATGCTTAGCCATATTTCAGCTGATAGAATTTATAAGACCGATTGCAGTGCTCCATGCGCAATATCTCATTGCTATCACCCCATGGATGCGCAATGTCTCATTGCTATCACCCCATGGATGCGCAATATCTCATTGCTATCTCCCCATGGGACTCATAAACCTGCTCAAAGTTTTGAACACAAAAATGACAATTCTTCTAATATTAGTAATAATTACAATATTAGTGATTGAGAGAAATAACCCATGTTCCTGAGATCAGATATATTACGAGACCATTTCACCGTTAACTTTCCTCACAATTCCATTTGACAATTGTGGATATATAAGCTCACTTTTCTCCACCTACACTATCTACGAATCCGTGGATATGACGTTGAATATCAAGTATGATAAGTTACAAAAGTTCTGTTTTCAGATGTGGTTATACAAACTGGTGTTGAGAAGACATCGTATAATATGTACTGTATAAGGTGCATTATATATTTGCGACATTCATACACAAAGAACTTAATTAAGGACCCCCTCCTGGTTTTGACGGAGGCGATTTTATACACGTGCGATTAATGTTCTTCTGTATCATTAGACTGTAAAATGTGATTGGTTGTAAACCGTGTGAACCGTTGGGCAAGGAAAAACCACAATAAGACTAGAACCCATGTGTTTTAATGATAAGACGCATGCATTTCTATCGTCACTGGTTTTGATGTGAAACAATGGCTTTACAAGTATGACTCTGGGGTGAGTAGTGTGGAAGCAGTGATTAAAATTACTCAATGGAAATGTCATTTAATATCCAAGCGATTTTCGTCAATATCTTGTGTATCCACCATATCCCTGGGTGATAACCTAAGCCCTTCTCTCCATACCACCTGTCTAAGCTGAAAAAACCTTGTGGACCTTGTCTACATGGGCGTGAGTTTGACAATGTTCAGCGTAATGAGCAGAAATTTAATCTAGTTGCATGCAAACTATTCACATATGGCCATTCGGCCTGTGTTTAAGAAATAAAAGTTTGATTTTTCGAAGCAAAGTACTCTCAATCCATGCCCAGAAAAATGAGCCGGCAGATCGAGTTCTCAAACGGTGGGCAAGTCCGTTTTCCAAGCACATATCTGACGCATTTTGCTTCAAAAATCAAGCGTTTATTTCTATTTTAACTCACCGAAACTTCAACAAAGCGCTATCTTTTTCTTTCAAACTAATGAATTAATTTTTAATTATTTTTTTTCCAAATCGATAAAGCTAGGATATATGTATTCCAGTATAAAAATAACGGAGGACGAAGGCTTTCAACCAGCTTAATCAAAATGTTTTATCATCAGTTAAGCTAGACACCTTTTCTGAGTTGGACAACAGTGGATGGTTATTTTCATTTTGACATAACTTACCTACCTTTCACATTGCCCATGTTATCTAAATCACAACAACTGCAAAACTTGGCAAACTGCAGACATACATAGGGTGGGTGTCTGCCCTGTGGTTTCCACTGATCATTTATTTTATTGATCATCACATGTATTTTGTAAGACAGTTATTGTCACACACTATTCCAATCTAATCCATGTGGTTTTCGCGTTTTTCTAATTCCATAAACAAGTTTTAAGACCTGTTGTAAACAATTTATCTCATTCGCCTTTCTTGGAGCATGCGGAGATATGTACGTCTACCGTCCTGCTCCCTGTTCCCTTTGCTGCATACAAAAGCCATATAACCGAAATTCTGAAGTTGCTTCCAGTTCTCCAATAACAACCTGCTCTGAAATAAGTGTATGGTACGTAGGTATTCTGATCCAATGCGTCATCTCAAGCAGGAAAATGCAACAGCGTAACCCTTCTCTTTTTCAAGTAGACGTTTCCATGCAAACGTTTGTACTATGTTAATTTCCTGTTTTCGTTTGTCGATATTTAGGCGTATAAATGAACGACATACATGTATACCATTAACAGCGACAGATAAAACAAACTCTGATTATCAAAACATTGACTTATGTTTTGGGTGTTGATGCATTTTTTGGACAGGCGAAAAGAAAACAGATAATAACACTGTTAGGGTTGTGACATAACAAAAGACTGTGCATGGGTAATTTCATGCTCGCGTCACTCAACCTCCCTACCCTCACCCCCTTCTCCATTACTGAATATTTCCATGCATTAGAGATATTTTTGCACTAATTTTCATCATTTTTTTGTTATTTCAGACAGCCCTACATTTACCAACTGTAAATCGTCGTACATTTTCGTGGAGAACGGCACAGCTGAGCTCCCCTGTACTATCTGGGCTAAACCCGAGCCGAGAATAAACTGAAGTCGCGGAGCTCAGCCGAGGAGGAGTGTGACAAATCACAGATACACGTCCGTGGTGAGGTTCAACAAGATCAGCAGGACTGGCTCTGGAATCTACACCGTGACAGCTAGTAACAATGTGAACAGAGGAGTAGAGTGGACAGTCAGCGTCACTGTGTACTGTGAGTGTATTTGGTGTACTTAATTTATTCATGATGATTATCATAAATTCAGATGCTCATATTCCTTATAGTTACATTAATGTTACACAAAAAAGAGTGTAGTTAACAGAATATACACGTCTTGTGGATCTTTGACATCACATAACGCTTCCTTTTTCTGAAAGTTTGCGTGTAAACACAAAAACGTGACTATAGTCTGTGTTTTTATTTAGTCCCGTACTTTGACCTTCTGTAAATTCACCAGTTGTTACTACTGGTATTTCCTTTTTTCACTGACATTTAACACCCAAAACTCTACAAAATGATATGTAACGCATTTGCGTACTTGCCCTGAAAATCAAGTTAAATCACTTTTTGTGGTGTATAATGCAATAGACCTCACAATTATTATAATTAGAGTGGCGTGCTGGGTAACGGGAGGGGCTTAAATCATGTGTGGTATTAACTATTCATCTCACATCGTGAATGTGGAGATTGTAAATTGTCTCATTTTCTGACAATACATGCATTAATCTTCACTGACAGTCTGACTATTGTACAATTACTATAGTTACTGAGTTACAGTGACTCAGTTGGTTAGCGTGCTAGCGCAGCGTAGTGACCGAGAAGCCTCCCACCAATGGGGTCGCTCTGAATTCAAGCCTAGCTCATGCTGGCTTCCTCTCCGGCTGTAAGTGGGAAGGTCTGCCAACAACCTGCGGATGGTCGTTGGTTTCCACCGAGCTCTTCCCAGTTTCGTCCCACCATAATGCTGGTCGCCGTCGTATAAGTGAAATATTCTTGAGTATCAATCAAATAAATAAAGAGATAAATAAGTTATTTTACATTCGAGTTGTCAAGTCGGTGTTGGCCGCGTTTATGGCGTGTCGAGACACAAAGCGGCATCTGATTTAGATTAAAGTGACAGTAAAGTGGGAGGCGGGAAGATGGCTCAATGGCTAGCGCGGGCTGATGGATATGATTGTGGTGATTTTGAAGAAAATGAAGGCGCCGATGTGGATGACAAAGGAGTGCGGCAGGGGAGTTGTCGGGACACAAATCTCTGCCTATGTCAGCGAAGTTTCTTTAGTTCACCAACACGACAAGAGTGAACCTGCTGATGAAGGGCCCGAGACGAAATTGATTTATGTTTGGACACATCTCACATCATGATTTACCAAAAGGAACCATTCAGAGGAGGAAGATTTATACAGTGACCCACACAGTTTTACCTCGTATATTGGTCATTCAGTGAATGAAATCAGTAGAATTTTCTCCAGTGATAGTCTATATATACACAAAGAACTTACTTCAGCACCCGCTGGTTTTCACTATGGCGATTCTCTACACATGCGATTAATGTTTCTCTGTATCAACAGACTGAAAAATGTGAATGGTTGTGAGGCTTGAGATCCTTTGGCCAATGAAAAACGACAAAATAATTGAAATCCATATCTTTTTATTATAACTAGGAGCATTTCTAACATCATTGGTTTTGATGTGAAAAAAAAAATGGCTTTACAAGCATGGTTCTGGAGTGAGCAGTATTGGAGAAGTGGTTGAAATATGTCAGTGAAAACATCATTTGGTATCTCGTAAAGCGTTTTGCGTCAATGTCGAGTTTATCCGCGGTGTGCCTGGGTGACACCCGAACCCTTCTCCTTCTCCCAGTCTCATTTTACACCCTTTTGATACAGAAAAACATTAATGACATGTATAACATTTAGTGCATTCATCCACCTAGTACCCTGACTTGTTCAATAGGCTAAAAATCGTATATGCCAAAGGTCCATATGTGTCTGAATATGGCACAGTCACAAATCCAGTTCGTAAGATATCCAGGGATTAGTGCTGGTTTCCCCGACACTCCTGTTGTCGCCATTAGTTAACCTGTAGGAAGTCATATAAGATAAAAGTCTTGAGACAGTACGCTTGTAAATACTGACAAGTCTGTTTGACCTAACACGTTTGCCCCAAAAGTGCATTTTACATACAGATAAAGACTATAACATTTTACTTTCGGAGCTGATTTTTCATTTTTTTTTCTAGGAGCGTATCATCGTATCTATCAATTCACTCTCAACAGAAGCCAGTAAAGCAGGTAAAATGACTATCATAGATGAAACTTTAGATCAATACAGTAACCTAAACCAGATTAACTGATGTTCTAATTTTACTTTCATATTATATCCATACCACAATTTTCATTGCAAATCCAACATCTCTTCCCGCTATGTTTCTGAAGATCCGCCGAATGTGCGTGTGGCCCTGACATCAGGAGATGAGGTCACAGAAGGAAACCCTCTACAGCTGGAATGTCGTGCTGACGCTGTACCTCAAAACTACACCTACTCTGCCTGGAGTCGTACCGTTGGAGGCCGTCCTGTACCACTGACAAAGCACATCTCTGGGAAATCCCTGTCCATCAGTCAGGTGACGTTCAGAGATCAGGGTGTATACCGGTGTGGAGCCAGTAACGGGTTTGGAGGCGTTCAGTGGGGACAACTGGATGTGAAGGTTCGAGGTAGGACGTTTACTATGTGTTGGGTGACTAATTTTGCATAACCCGTGACTCCCTGCCTTAGCTGTATATGACGTCTCTCTTATTCACGTTTTTTCGACTGTACCTGAAATATACTTCGTAATGATTCTAAACTTCTACCAAGTATTTTTGTGATAATATAAATATACCATTTATGAGAATTAAAACGCTTACTATGAATACAGTAGCTTAATTATATGTGTATAGATAATAAATACGTCACAGTAAATATCCTAATCTAACACAAAACTGGCCATTGTAAACCATGGATATCTGCCGTTACATTCGCATGCATTTCTGAGTACATTAACCTACATGTACACTGGTGCAGGATCGTACACACATACGTTATATCTGTCCATATTCTGTTCCCAGCCCGACCACAGTTTCCCAACCAAATCAACCAACAAGCAGCAGCCCTCGCTGAAAGTGTCAAACTGATGTTTAAGTTTGTGTCTTACCCCGCCTATGTGAACATCACATGGTACAAACTAACCAATGGCACAGCTGAAAGACTGGACGTACATAACATAACAGGGAGTAAATACAGACGACACGTGACAGAGGCTAAGCACAAGTTTCTGTTTTACAACACCGAAGTTCTTCTACCCGGTCACGTGGTGGAACTAGAAATCTCGGACGTTAATGGTGATGACTTTGGGGATTACAAATTTATAGCTGAAAATGACGTGGGGTCGTCTGAGTTCAACGTGTCCTTAAACTCAATTGGTAATATTTTCTTCTTACTGCCCCTGCATGAAATTTACGGAATTTCCCGACAGTGTACGTCTCTTCATTTCGTCTACCGATAAACTTGACAGAGAGCAGCGTAAGTGAAAAACAAACAGAAACAAGGGTCAAATAAGTGAATGCTGTACTGTGTCAAACAGGAAACAAGTAGTTACAACGTGCTGGAGACAACACGCAGATGTTTCCAGCCTTCATTCGCTTGTGGCCTGGTGTGATGGCTGAATGCGATTTCGCGGCTTATGATTACTGGCATTCTCACTCTCTCAGTGTGAAACTTGGGTGCAAAACGTCACCGTATAAAATTCAGATTTTTTAATGAGAAAATGCAACCTATTTGTTACTTTTGAGACCCCGTATATTTATCTGCCGTTGTATAATTATATTCCAAATCACGACATTAACACAGACCTTGCATACTGAGATCAAAACTTTGGAATAATAAAAAGTATTTACGTTGGTTCAGTAACAGAAGCTCAGATTCATGTACACGTGCTTGAATACCTGACTAGTATACAATCACTATAACCCAGAATAATCTACAGCCTTAGCAAAGTCGCTAACAAAAGTTGTTAGGTGGTAAGCATGTCAGATATGTTGTGTACATTTTGTAATATTAGAAGAGCATTATTATGACATTTCCTTTCCCAAATGCTCCATTCACTCCTGCCTAGCTTTGTAATCATCACTGACTTTTGGCAAGATACTGTCGAACTTTCTCGTGAATATGTGACCTACAGATATGCACACGATCTTGGGGAATGACTAGTGGCCTTCAAGGAACAGAAATTGCGCCAAGGGCCACATGAGCGTCACCGACGGGTTGTCGTCAGTTAAGAACTTCAGAGTAGGGATAAGAAAGTGTCTAAGCGCTTTGTGAAATAAAAAAGGTAAAATGGATATTGCTATTTTGCGCATATTTAATCTGAAAACTACAAACTCTTTGTTTTACAGTTCCTGCTGTGCAGATGAGTGGCCCCAATCCCTGGGCCACCTCAGTGGCAGGCGGCGTCTCCGGAGGTATAGTTTTCTTGGGAGTTTCCCTTGCTGGTGTGGTAATCCTTCGCAGAAGAAAGGGAGGTAATGAGAAATTATAAAATAACCGGTATTAATTACAATAGCCTAACACATATAAAACAGACACACACACAAACATTAGTACAAAGAGAAGCAATCAAGAATGTCAGCTGACTTCCTGAATTCCAGGGTTACACTCTCTTGATCTGTAGTAAATTGCACTATTTGTGGTTCTTGCTTTTGGGGCTTTTGAATATCTGTGCTTCAAATTGATCTGTTTAGCGGCATTCTTCTTACCATCTTCCGACTCAATGGAGATGTTCGTCAGTCTTGTACCGTTAATTCATGTGTTGTTTACAAGAATAATAAAATTGCAAATAAATAAGGAAATTTTTTACATGTATATAAACCGTACATGACCGAAGTACATCTATGCTGTCCACTTTTATTCTTCCAGGAAACCACTCCTCGGGAGAAAACGAGTAAGTTTGTTTATTACAAGCGCTTCATAAGAATGTAAGTAAATGTGCTAATTAGTTTGATGTCACCGTATAATAAAGTGTCTCATGTGTTAAACAGATGCATGATCGGAACACACATAAGTTGATGGGTGGTGTTTAACCTGGGGGCAGTATGTTCATCGTGTTATGTGTGATCGCGACGTTCGATATTTGAAAAGTTAGAATCAAAGCATAATAATTTATTCTCGACATGGCCTGAGCACCAGCGTTTTTATGTATGGTGTGTGTCTATATATATATGTGTGTGTGTGTGTGCGAGTGTGTATATATGTATGCGTTATATATACATACACATATATATATATATATATATATATATATATATATATATATATATATATATATATATATATATATATATATATATATGTATATGTATACACACATACACGTCTTTTCCTATACATTCACATATATAGCTATATACTATCTAGATATACCTATATACACATAACTAGATGTACTTATATATACTTACCTATATACCTAAATATACTTATTTATATCACAAGTCTAAGGCCTACTCTTGCAACCCGTGTATGCTTGGCTTAGCTGCAAACAAAGCAATAACTCATTACCCCCACACACAGACGCTTGTATTCCTATACTGACTATTCTAGATCGTTTTCTTTTATTTTATTTTAACCTCACTCACTCCGACAGCCATTTTTTCCAGAACTCCTTACAACCTTCGCACATACATACACCACAGCAGGCCAGAAGGGGATTTTTTGTGTTTTCTACGACAGGAGATTTCCTGCCATCCCTCTCGTTCATTCATAACTTCAACTCAGGCTCTACTACGTTTCTTCATTATTATGTAGTGGGAACAGAGACAACTTGTGTAGGTGGACTAGCCATCCACCATATTCAGTCAACCTCACGTATAGATTTTTAAATATTTTTTCCATCACTTTCCACAAGCACAACACATCTTAACCCCAACTTTTTTTCCTTCAGAACATTCCAGAACATTCCAAACTGAGCCTCACTACATACAAGAGCAAACCCTTACTTATGAGGCTGCGAGCCGCACTGCGTAAGGAGACGGAGCCCATAGTTATTATGTAGTGAGGTTCCGAACCCCAATCTCATCAGAGAATCACCGAGGCCCTCTGGGCCGCGTATTATTCTACTCGTGACCCACGTAGTAATTACAGAAAATTCTCCTATTAACAGCTGGTTTCCATTGCTTCAGCAAGTTTATTTTATGTGTTTTAGAGTTCCACCTAACCATCAGGAAATGGCGGAGAATCCCATCATGGACTTCTAGCCTTTTATTATGGCCCAAAAAATTTTTCAGTGTACATTTCAAATCATAACAGAATCTCTATGTAGCAAGAGTGTGTAGATTTTACCGTGATCTGTATTTTTTACTGTGCGTAGATGACACCTATCATGACACCGTGTCTCGGTGAGAAAACAACAGGTCATCCAGTACAAGGCTCATCCCCATATCATGAATCATAAACCAATGATGAGACATCAAAAAGTATATTGATATTAAAGACTTCTTGCGATGTGACGTCTATACTAACATCTGTATTGTGTTCCTGCATAAACGGGGATTCTGCTGGTGGACAAAACATCCCCGACGCCTGCTCCCTTTGCACTGTTTTCATGTTATTGTGTATATATGCGTTAATTGTGATGACAACACAGCACTCTGAGTAATCCTAGACCATTGACGTGTCATAATTTGGACTTGGCCGTAGTGCAAGGGGCGGTGTGAGCTGTTACTTCTTAAACAATTACATGAAGAGTTAGAATGAAACCCTACGTGAAGAAAATTGACAAGAGGCCTGATTTCACCGGTAGCGTGGGGCCATTTACCAGCAATCACACAGTCATTGCTGCTATGTTTTACTAATCTGTGCTGCAGTCTTTTATGTTGATATGGTGTCAGGAAAGGTAAACGTATATAACCTATACATTGTGTTTTGCTTTCTATCAAACCCTAAGCCTGTCACCATCTTCCACTGAGGTCCCCGTCTACGTTAATTCGTGAGTAAATAAAGTCATGATAGGTGTTTAATTTATTGTCAAACATTACAGTAACAGAAATCAAACGCTTGCACTTTCTGATAATTGATTACTCATTTGTGTTTACTAATGAAATCTTGCGAGGCTTTCCCTCTCCACATGTATTGTGACAGACGACATTCACCATTGTTGACGTATAGTTAGTTGTATTTAAGGTCATTTTTGGCTAAGAGGTCAGACTCTTGGAACAATTCATTCAAGAAATATGTGAACTCGCAAAAGAAACACATATCATGCTTTAGTTTAATCAGTTTGATTTTGCAACAGTTCAAATTACAATATTATTCTAAACATCCATCTTACCTTTCCAGAGCCCCGATTACTGAGTATGAGAACACTTCCATCACAACTACGCCAAATGATCCCACAGGTACTAGGATTGGTGATACAGTCAGGACAATGTACTTGCTGCGAAAACTGGATAAATTTATGCAACATCAATATAGTTGTCCAAATTTTTGTCTTTTCTCAGAGTTCTGTACCGTAAAGATTCTCCGCATAATGTGACCTAAAAAACGTCCTGACTTACTTTGATAGCTTTAGCTTGTTTAGTCTGTAGATAAGGCGTTCGAGAGAGGATCCTACTTCGTGCCTGTGTTGGGATCAGCACTGTATCTCATCTGTTTCATTGTGTCTATTGTCAGACCCAACCTATGAGAGACTGAGGACGAATGCAGCACCGAAGTTTGACACTAATCGCCTGTACGAAAACACCAGATTGCCCTAGAAGTATGCCTGATTGATTCTTAGAATGATACTGAATACAGTCGGTTGCGATCAGATCTTTTTATTTCTTGAGAAAAAAAAAGAACGCGAAAGCTTTGTTAAATAACCGAACCCTACACGCTAATACATGTAGTTACATGTGACGTTACCCTCTTAATTATTTGTTATTTATTACATTTATATTACTTTTCAACCGCTACTCCTTCTTTAATGCTCACATTTCTCATTTTTTGTTTATTTTAATGATCTTGTTGTATCAGAATTTTCAGCATCAAATGACCCTTCATAAAAACTGTTTATTCTCATTTCAAATAAAAAGAGGTACTGTAAATATTGTTTTAGAGGACATATACATGTAGATAACAAAACAGGCTGAGTTTTCCAATTTAAAGCAATTTAGTACGCAAGTAAAATTTTCTCAGCTCAGTACGAGTGATAGAAGACAAAATCAACTGTACGCGGACTTTAAAGACATTTCATGTGAAAGACAGCGCATGTTCCAAATTAAGTTTACCTAAAAGGTTACACAATATCATGTTTATTCTAATAGCTGTTACGATATTTGACCGTGTTAAGTCGGTTAGCATGAAAGGGAGTCATTCTGGTTAGGCTGTGACGTCATTGTTCCAAGCGAGGAGCACTCTTGTCCCGTGAGACTAGTAATTTGCCAGGGTTGTGTTTACAACTACAACAGTATATATGTCACTTTATTACTTGAAACAATCAAGAAACTTACTCCCACCACAACACAATGGCCTGTAAATACTTCGCAGTATTGTTCACCCATGTGTTTGTCACGATTAAAACATATAACATTAAAACAGTGTTTACATTGAGAGACGATTTAGAACATTTATGTCATGGCTTATAAGCAGCTGACATCCCTCAGCTCTTTTACTAGTCACTTCTTCATAAGTTCAAACGCATGGGCGCCTTCAGTCGGCAGCACAATACTCCAGACTTTAAACGAAGATAAATCAACAACGAATTCATAGAACTTTAAATAGATTTTTACAATCAAGAGAGAATTTTATAATCCTTTTCAATGAACAGTAACGAAACACAAATGTTAGTAGCCAGAACTGAATCTTTTATGAGCAATGAAGGGGTATGAACATGCTAGCGATGCCTTTGGTGAAGTTTGCACACCCGTGCTCACTCGGATTTTTAAGCGGAGATACATCTCGTGTCAACTAACGTGTTTAAACACGATAATAATACTTTAGTGACCTAGTTCTTAACTATCTAAGAGCCTTGTACTCTATATACCGAAAGCCCGGTGTAAGCTTGCATGTGTAGATATAGGTATAAATGTACGCGCGTGAGCTCCAGGAATTACTACTGGACACGTGCTCGAATCCCATTTAGGCTGTCAGCAAATTTGTCAATAAATTCCTCAAATATAAATTTAAGAATTCCCCCTGAAAGCATTAAATATTAGATTTTATTTATTTAATTATTCGGTAGTTATTTACTACCATGCGTAGGATGTTTTCCTCATACTAACCCTGTCAGTTTATCGGTGGACACAAAAATGCCTGGTGTAAACCCTATCTTAATAATTGGTAAGTTACTGACACACTTCCCCACGAGCCAATTACACATGTTCTCTTTAAAGAAGGTTAATAAATGGCATCGTCGAAAGGTTACTGTCAGGAATTTTGGAGGCAAACAACCCAGAAATTCCCTCGTAATCCCGGGACTGACCTCGATCTGTGTTTGTCCCAACGTTTTGCACGACAAGCCCCGTCAACAATCGACCACTACCAGCTAACCACTAAATAATATTCATTTGTCCGTTTAATTGTAATATAACGACATACCCAAGGATTGTTCACGTATACGATGACGGTCAGTTTGAAACTGATGGAGGAAAATCGGAGTGCCCGGGTAAACTGCCAGGCTGGGGCAAAAAAAAGTCACTGTCGAGCATTTCCACGCGTGACATACGGACAAGTCATCTTCAGCAAATCTTTGACTGTACAAACGTCTACACGGGCAACTAGGAGCCCCCTCAACGTGCAACCTGGCGCCATTTTTTAAAAATTGTGTCCCAATCGCAAACTTGTGACAAACTGCGTCCTGGGTGGATTGTCGTGTTTGAGTGCTTGCACATGGATTTCATGTATCGAACAAGAACGAACAGATGCAGCCTGGTATGGAGTCAGAGCAATACGTTAATTACATTAATTGCACTTCGTCCGGTTTCCCTCAAAGGCCGAAACAGTCGTCTGCGATTGAGGTCGGATCGTGTCCGTGTATTTCTTACGACACAAACAGGCCTGAGTGTCACATGTACAGGATTGTCTGACTCATTCACAAGAGAACAATATAGCTGACTGACTATGATCTAGCGCAGTTACCTGTGGCTTAACTTTGACAGGAATTTAACTTCCTGGTGTTCGCTGTAAGATTTTGTGTGTACGGTTTGGCCCTGAAGATTTCACTGGCGAAATGGTCGCTCCAAATCTGTGCTAGTGTAAGTGAAATGTATATTTTGGAATCAGAGGTTAAATATTCTCAAAAAATATTCCCTTAAATCCGTTATTTGAGGAATGAAGGACTGCCTTTTTTAATTCGATGGATTAATTTGTTCCCGGTAATGAATAATTCCGTGCCTGGTAACGAATTAATGCCGAAAACGGCGGTTGGTCAGCAAGCGGGACGGACGTGTTTTTCCACTAGTAAGCTGAGCTTATGTTGTTGTTGCACTCCAGTTGCTTGTGCCTGACTAAATCTGTGTAATTTTGAAAGTAAATGTATATAGTTAAGTAGGTTAGCGTGATTGCATAAAGTCTATAGTGATTTCGTAACATAAATGATCTATTATTCTGTGAGGTTTTCTGATTCTTGTACATTGCACTGTCACTCTTGAACTGACAAGGGCTCTTTTCGTCTTTCAATTTTGTGTCTGAGTCGCCCCAGAGGCACCCCTCCTCTCTCCTAACTGTCTTGTAAATAATCTCACTGTGCTTGCACCTAGTTTATTCGCGGGTGCGAAATACGCATGACAGCGAGGAAGGCGAGGGCGGACAGAAAGCACGAGAAGCTGAAACAAACTGCAGCTTAGATGTTGTCATGTCGGGTGTAGGTGGATTCCCGGTGCCCTCGTTGAATCCTCGAAAATTTGCTGAAGCCTCACATGAAGTTGTTGGGAGGGTGAAGTCCGTAAAAAAACCGCCATCACGTGACTTGCAGGTAACATGCTCTGACAGGGGCCAGGCCAATCGTTTGCTTTGGCTGACTTCAATAATGGGCAAAGACATACAATGCTGCCAGCCATCCATGTCGTCATGCAAGGGTGTCATATATGGTGTTGGAGAAATTGTAACAGCTTTGGAAATTCGGGTGGCTTTACGTAAAGAGAAATGCATTAAAGCCGAACGGATGAAAAAGGGTAAAGATCGTCAGGTATTATTGTGACCTATTTTGCTTTATTTTGATCGAGATGACCTTCCAACGGAAGTGTTGTTAGGATATGAGAAATTTACTGTAAAGCGTTATATCCCCCCTGTGTTGAGATGTTTCCGTTGCCAGCGCCTAAATCATACGTCGAAATCTTTTAGAGGTTCCCCTCGCTGCTCATGCTGTGGTGACTCTCATGACTATGAGCAATGTCCAAACATAGCCTCCCACAAACGTGTCAACTGTGGAGGTATCCATAGTGCTGCTTATGGCGGCTGCCCTGCTAGGAAGGAGGCAAGTAAGGCTCAGTATATCAGAGTTACCGAGTATGTCTCTTCTCCTCAGCTTTAAAATCTGTCCTCAACGCTCGTCCCGAACACACTGATCCCGGCCATGTAGCCTACAGTCCGACCAAAGCAATGTAGAGTGTTCCCAGGCACCTAGAGGCCTTGAGCATGTGTCACACCCGAAACCACCTATCCCTAAACCCAGACCACAAACTAATTCTATTGGCGTACAGACTGACAATGACACGGCTATCCAGGCTGCCTACTGTTCGGATGCTACCCTCGAGAATGTTGTGGCAATGATAACAGAAATTTTGTTTCGTTGTGCTAAAGTTCCTAAGAACTCGGAAGATATCAGTTTCATCGCTGACTGTGCTCGTCGCCATTCTAGTAGTGAGACCTTTGTTCCCTCAGAGCTTCTCGCTCTGCTGAAGCAAAGGAAAATCGCCGGTAAATAATGAATTATACAAGAAATCTAAAAATCCGTGTGTTTATATTTCTCAAGATGGCTTTCTGTATACTGCATCAAAACATTCAGTCTTTCTTTGCTCATGGTCAAGAATTCAAAGTTTTCTTAGCTGATCTTAATGTTGAGCCTGATGTAATTTGTCTCCAAGAAACATTTCTTAAACCTATGTATAACCCTACATTCCCTGGACATGTCATGAAAAAGAACTGACAGAATTGGCATGACCCTCCCGGATAGAGCAGTTGGTAGAGAGTCCGGTTTCGCGGAGATCTGGGTTCTGAGTCGTGGTATACCAAAGACTGATACATCCTTCTTCCTCGCTAGACGCTCAGCAATAAGAGTGGACTGGTCGGCCCGGTGTTAGTATAATGTGACTGGGTGAGGGGGATTGTTGGGTGTCTTCGGCAAGTCGTCTCGGTGAGGCAGCACCAGACAAAAGATACGGCGGAAATCCGTCCTGCACCAAGGAGACAGCGCCTTCATATAAGTGAAATATTCTTGAGTAGGGCGTTAAACAATAAGCATTCATTCATTCATTTAGAATTGGCATGGCCAGAGGTGGGCTGGCTAGGTTAATGAAAAGTTTTATTTCATTCACGGAAATTTGCTTCCCAGAATTTCGCGGTATTGAAGTCCAGGGATTTCAAATTTTTCCTTACAGAATGTAGTAAACCTATACAACGCTTGTGATAGACTAGATATTTCTGAGCTCAGTGCCATTGTATCGACTCCTAAGGGCATTAAAATAATCTGTGGTGATTTTACTGCACATAATGTGTTGTGGGGTAGCTCGTCAACTGATGCCAATGGTTCCGTAGTTGAAGACTTCATCCAAGATAATGATCTAATTATGTTAAAAGACGGATGTAGAACAAGGCTCGACGTCCGCTCGGGCAAGTTATCTGCCCTTGGTTTGATTTTGTGTTCCAACGAGTTATGTCCTGGTTTTTCATGGTATGTGGACCACGATTCACCTAATGGAAGTGATCACTACCCTATGGTTGCTACATTTGGGGTATCACCACACTATAATGATCTAGATAACCAGCCTAGAAGGAAAATACAAAGAGCTGATTGGAATACCTATGCCCATGAATGCTTGTCGTCATTGAATGGATCTGTTGTTTCTCATAACATTGATCAATTTACTAACAACGCTATCAATTCTGCAGCCAGTGTCCCCAGTTCCATGGTGGACAACAGAGTGTGCTGATACCATACGTCAGCGTAAGAGAGCTGAGAACAGGGCGTCTCATACCCGTCTGATCAACGATATCGTTTTTTTATCGGAAATGTAAGGCTATTGGACAGCGTACAATCAAGCAATCCCAGAAAGCCTATTGGCGAAAGAATTGCTCTGGCATTACTAATTCAACACCACTAAAGAGGGTATTGGCCCAGCTGAAGGCAGTAAGTGGGGCTAAGAAGTCTAATAATATTCCTACATTGATATCTGATAACTAATCCTGTGTTAGTGACTTTAATAAGTGTAATCTGCTAGCGCAAAAGTTTGCTCATGTTTCAAGTTCTAGCAACTTTGCTTCTGATTTTGTCAAACATAAAGAACAACGAGAGCTACTCCATAGTTTTGAAAATATTTTGTTCGATGACCTGGTCATTAATGACGAATTTTCTCTCCTGGAACTCAAGCAAGCTCTGAGTGGGGAAAAAGATTCCACACCAGGGGAGGACGGGGTATATTACTCTATGTTAAAAAACCTACATGATGAATGTCTGAAAACTATGTTGTTGTTGTACAACACTATTTGGTCAAGAATGAGTCTCCCCGCGTGCTGGAAAACAGCCACTGTGATACCTATTGCCAAGTCAGGAAAGAATGCTGCAGAGCCGGGGTCGTACCGCCCGATAACATTAACATCAGGGCTGTGTAAAACGATGGGAACCATGATAAACTCCAGAACTGTGTGGTTTCTAGCTAAAAATAATATACTTTCAGACGTGCAGAGTGGGTTTAGAAATAACCGCAGCACATCAGATCATTTAGTGCATTTAGTGTCCTCTATCCAAAAGTCATTTTTAAACAGAGAATCTGTCTTGGCCGTGTTCTTGGATATAGGGAAGGCATACTACATGATATGGAGAAGCTGGTTACTCATCAGAGATGCAGAATATTGGTATCGGAGGTAAAATGTTCGGATGGGTGAAAGGCTTTTTGTCTGAGAGAGTTATACGAGTTCGAATTGGCAAGACCTACTCAAATCCAGTGAATATTGAGAATGGCACTCCTCAGGGTAATGTAATATTTCCCACTCTTTTCAACATTGCTATAAATGACCTGCCCTCTATCATTCATCCAATGATCCCTTGTACTCTTTTTTGCAGACAAAGCTCTTTGGTTCCAGTGCCGGGATCTGAACCCTGCTAAGTGGCACATCCAACAGGCTCTAGACGTCTTCATCCTTCCGATACTTGGGTGTCACTTTTGACACCAAATTGACCTGGCGCAAACACATTGATAATGTTGTTCTCAAATGCAAAAAAGTGTTTAACTTGATGAGGCCTATATATGGGAAAAGGTGGGATGCTGATTATAAATCCTTACTTTTAATCTATAGATCGTTAATCCGATCCAGGCTCGATTATGGATGTGAAGCTTTTGATTCGGCCTGCGATACTTTAAAATCTAGACTTGACTCTACCCAGTATGCAGCGTTACCAATTTGCGCTGGAGCGATGAAAACAACTCCTTTAAATGTTCTTCAGGTCCACTGCCAGGAATGGCCTCCTTTAATCAGACGCAAACTGCGAACAGCAAAATTTGGGATGAAGTTAGAAAGCTCTCTACATAATTCCGCCAGTTCAGTGTTTTCACCATCTTGTTATGATTCTCTCTATAATGTGAATAAAAAGTCACAGCCTTTCAATGTTCGTGCCCAGGATATTTTGCAGAGTGCTGGCTTCAATATCGGACCGTTACAGAAGGAATGTGTCCCGCCATCTCCCCCCTGGAAGGCCCAACCACCATCTATATACACGGACCTGCACTCTCAGGTCCAGAAATCAGACAGTCCTTACCATATTTCTGTGATTTCTTACGAATACATAAGCAATAGTTGGTCTACATACATGCAAATTTATACTGATGCCCTGCTACTGGTGAGGTCGGTGCTTCGGTTTGCGTACCAGAATTGCGATATGAAAAAGTTCTTAGATTGTCGGATAACCTGTCAGCAGAACTCTATGCAATTCTGAATGCTCTGCTCTTTCTTTTGGATGTAAGACCATTAAGATCTGTTCTATTCACAGATTCTCTTAGTGCTTTACAGTCAATGACGTCATTTAAGTGGACAAAATGCTACCCTGTCCTGTGCGAAGTATTTTTTCTGTCGTCCTCTCTATTCTTTGCCGGTCTTGACATTTGCTTCGCTTGGGTTCCTGGGCATTCTGGGGTGCCCGGCAATGAACGAGCAGATAGACTATCCAAACGAACCTTGCGTGATGTCACCTCTAATACCAAACTGACCATATCCGAGGCTCTAAATGAAGTGAAGTCATTGACATTTAAACTATGGCAAACTGAGTGTGACGCCTCAGAAAAGTACCGTTTTTATCACTAG
>JABBOT010000035.1:1005306-1143836 GCA_016165875.1 Acanthopleura granulata
ATCTGCTGACTTTCGTCGTAAACAGGGACTGTGTTTGTCTGACCACACCCCGATGGCCAGGTGAGAGCTGGTCGGGGATTTCCCTTTCCCACCTGACAGGTCAAGGTCAGAGTTTCTCCAGACTCCACACCTGTGTTGTTGACATAACCTGATATTAGGACGCCTGTATGTGGAGGATCTGTGCAAAAACATTTATGTCGATGTGTATTTCCAATGTAAATATGTATGAACGTATATGTACACACATGGATATTACGTCTTTTGCTAGGAATAACATCAGATGTAACTCAGACGAGACATCTGTATCATTACATGTAGGAAGTTATGCACGGATGCAACAGGATTTTTATTTATTTACTGATATATTTATTTATTTGATCGGTGTTTTACGCCGTACTCAAGAATATTTCACTTATACGACGGCGGCCAGCATTATGGTGGGGGGAAAGCGAGCAAAGCTCGGGGGAAACCCACGACCATCCGCAGGTTGCTAACAGGATTGTTAGGAGAGTTATGCAGATAATGCGCGTACATGTAACACAGAGAAAGCTTAAGCCGATTATCGAGTTCACTCCGTTCGCTGATAGTTACAATCATTTACTTGTTTCCATGTCCAGTTTTTGGAAGGCATCTTGATGACTTCTAGATGCAGGCTATCCAAATTACGTAAGGTGCTATGTAACCATTCCTGAAAACGTCTCAAGAGAAAATGCCTGTCAGATATTATCTTATAGACATAATTTGCCTTTATATTTACCGGATTAGAATTACGAATACATTTTCTCGGGACAGAGAAAAAAATAATGTACATCATTATAGAAGAGAATTAAATGACAACTGACTGTTTATAGCGCGCTTTCGTGGATATATCCACAACGACTAAACCAAAAAAATGTTCACTTATACGATGGAAGACAATTTTGTGAGTAGAGCAAGGCCAGAGTGCCGAAGGAAATCTACCGGGAAGTTACTGACAAACATTCCCGCTTGCGAATAACAATTACACATGAATATTCCCACATGCGGATAAGAAATACACACAACCTCTTTACGGCGCACAAACGGTTTGCGAAAAATACGCAAACGGTTAATCGAGAGTGGCCGATTGCTTATTGTCAGTAAGTCCCCACAAAAAGTGAGAACCGGGGAATTTACTAATTCTCTATGGAAGGCATGGCTTGAATCTGCATCTCGTGTGCCCTTTACTAATAACACGAAAACAGAGGACTTGTTTGTAGGCGATATTCTGACACTAATCAGAAAAGAAAATAATAAAATACGACATTTATAACAAATGATGCCTGAAGGTGTGTACATTTTTGCACATACTACGACTGAAGTGTATATCCTGAACAAAAATATAAAGCCAACACTATTGCAACACGCAGCAAATTATTTTGATAAAATTACCTGCGTTATCAAATTCCTTTGAAAACAGTTTTGCACTGGGGTATAAAATGAAATAGGGGCCTCTGTGGTTCAGTTGGTTACCTCGCTAACGCAGCGCAATGAGCGAAGCCTTCCACCAATGCGGTCGCTGTGAGTTCAAGCCCAGCTGATGCTGGCTTCCTCTCCGGCCGTACGTAGGAAGGTGTGCCAACAACCTGCGGATGGTCGTGGGTTTCCACCGGGCTCTGCCCGGTTTCCTCCCACAATAATGCTTTCCGTCGTCGTATAAATGGGAAGACCTTAGAGATCAGTGAATAGCACACAAAGTTCTACGGGTCAAAATAGTGAACTGGCTTGAAACCGACAACAGGTTGGTTATGGAGACTGGAATGTACACAGGTGTAGGAGTATTGCGTTTATACTGTTGTTCAGTTTATATTTCATCGAAATACGGTGTCCAGCTTTGAATGGAGAAACTTTGTGTGTTTTAAAAGGAAAGCTGGTTAACGCGGAATAAATGTAATCTAAATAGGGTGGATATTTAAGATCTATACTTACATTGCACATTGATTATGTGGAGTTGTGAGCGTACAGGAGGATCCGTCACACTATTAGAGGCGTTACAGTACAGCTCAGCTCCGTTCTCCTCGGCACTAGCTGTAAAAGTCAGTGTC
Source organism: Acanthopleura granulata (assembly GCA_016165875.1). Lineage (NCBI taxonomy): Eukaryota > Metazoa > Mollusca > Polyplacophora > Chitonida > Chitonidae > Acanthopleura > Acanthopleura granulata. Next base: position 1,007,370 of record JABBOT010000035.1, read on the forward strand.
CGGGTTGTAATGTTTACAGACCTGGCGTCTTGGTTACAGTCAGCCGGTGGGTCTACCTCCCGGACATTACCGGAACTCCGTATGTATCCCATTACACAAGCCTGGGGCTTACTGGCCGAGGTCACACAGGTAAAGGTGCTGGGGTCACCGGCCAACACTGCATCTGGAGGGTTCGTCAGAGTTACTCTGGTAACCATAACTGTAGAGGAAAAATACAAAACATAAACTTGAAACTACTAGCAGTAAATATATGTAATAACCTCTAGTAGCCGTATGTCGTAACTTTACAAAAATGTAACCTCACGTGAAAATCCTCCTTTGCCATATACGTCATTACATAAAACGCTTTTAAGGAGGATTTCCACTCCACTATTTAAACTGGTGTTTCCGTATACAACGCAGACTTTATGTGTGAAGGAAAAGACAAGAAGAGTAAGTTATTTCGGAAGAAGAAAACTTGGTGTATATTACCATAAACACTGAAAATATAACAACACTCTAACTTGAAGGCGAAAACTTTACTGTTCAGTGCCAAAGCAGATGGTAACAGACTCCTAGGATTCTACCAGTGTGCGAAACCTTTAGATAAATAGCAGCATGGCGGAAACTGACTTGTTATTGTACAGTCAACACAAAGAATCCATGTGTATTCAGTCTTAATATGCGAGGATCGGACTCATGCTTGGAAAAAATAAAAAGGTTGCAACTCCACCACCACCCCCCCCCCATCCCACTCAAAGTACTCTACTGACACTGCTCACATCGTTCAGGTCTATTTCAGCTGGCGACAAATTAACCCGAGTGGTCGTAGATAACAAAGTTTTACATCTGCAAATCATATCCCTTTCAAACAAACTGAAACACAAACGGTGTCAGTGAAACTCAACTCACACAAAATCTATGAAACTGGTTTACAAATCTGGCTGCAAGTGTAAATTGATAATGGCCTTCAAGATGGCTGAGAACTATATATATGTCCGACCATAGTAGATAGTTCTTGACCGAAACTGGACTTAATCAATGCCTGGTGATTCCCTGTGTGTAAAAACTAACTATCTGTATTGTCCGCCATACATACATGTATCAACTGAACTAAATGTGAAATAGACGACTTGGTGTTGTATGTTTTTATTCTTTTCCCTGCTGTTTAACAACATAGTATAGAAGTACAGACTTCACCACTTACACGAAGGCGTATTATATTGATAATAATATTACACAATAATGCTCTGCTCATCTTCAGCGAAAAAAAGATATTGATCATCATGACATGAGAAGTACACGACGTAAAAGTATTTACTGTGGGTGTGTGCCTTCCTCATTTTTCCTCTTGTAGTTGTTACGGTGCTTATCTTTGTCGGGAAATAATATGGGTTATTGAGTACTGCCCTATGTCAGAGTGAAGTACACTGGTGAAGCCACTGATGAAGTTTCTGTGATTGGTTTTCCAGCACTGCTTAACGATAGTGTGTAACTATCATAAATTACATAAACCACGACAGTATCGGTAGAAGAAGTCGTTATTACACTCTAAACGTAAATCCATTTATTAGATTTGACTGATCTAGAATTTCTTAACATAATATCTTATCGTCTTATTTCAATGTATGCTTGGGCTTAACGTCGTACTCCAAAGTTTTCCAGTGCTATGACGACGAGGAGTCCTTAGAATGTAGAATGTAGAATGTAGGTTGTGTTTCCTTGTGGAAGGGTAATTCCATGCCAAAGTGCTGCCACCACCGGAGCATCATGCCGAAAACACCAGATATGACACCCCATATCTGCAGTTACATTATACTGACACTGAGACGACCAGTCGTGTTTCCTTGCTATAATCACCAGAAGTGAAAAAAAGATTTGTCAGTATATTTAAAGACGTATATCATGTCGGCCTGTCTGTACACACCACTTTATTATTAGATGGCTTTCGTCAGGTTTCAAGGTGTTTCACATAACCAAAGGCCTTTTTAATCTTACCTAGTGATTAATGGGGCAAGTTTTGAGCCTACACCTGCTTTGGTTTTATCCATCATATATTGTTACTAGTATAATGTTAAAGAAATTGACACCATAAAAGTTTACTATACATGTATTGTGACGTCATTGCGCTGAGTTCAGATGAAACTCTTACCACCATAATGCTGGCCGTCGTCGTATAAATGAAAGAGTCTTGAGTACCGCGTAAAACACCAATCAGATAAATAAATAATTAAATGAAATCAGATCGTTTGTCAATTATGTATCGCGAAAATAATCATCCTTATATCACAGAGACATGGGATTCAAATTTTCCAGTCTCATCGTGTGCGCAAATTTTATTGATGGTAATTGGAAGAAACTTCTATTCTGTTTCTTTTAACTTGTCGCCTATGTTCAGCTCTACGTAAACTCACTCCTACTTGCAACTAAAATTGTCCTTAGTCCGTGACAATTAACACCACAAGCTATACGCAATGATATGTTAGATGTCGATGCTATTGCAATGGAATGATGTCAGAATACGTTTTCCCCAGGCACTGAAGACTTCGTGTCGAAAACAGGCTTATGGAGGGTAACATTATGAACTCGAAAAAGCTTTCTAATTCCGTCCACTTAGCAGTAATATGTACATCAAGCGTATCGATATGTAGAGCTGGCAGAGTTACGTCTCACTAACAAAAGGCAATTTGGGTAACAACTATGAGTCAATTTATAGACAGCGTTGATGCCGTTGAAGGAAAGAGACAATAGTTTTAATTTCTATTCGGCCATGCCCATGAACTCCTTTGTGAGATGGTCTACCCTTGTATGCTGGTTGTCACCGTGTGCTGTAAAGTTAAAATACCGGAGAAACTTGGCAAACTTGTAGCGTTTAGATATGGAAAGGTCGAAATTATTTTACAAATTACAGGGGCAAGTACAAAGAGATAAGTACAAGAACAAGTCACTTGCCCTGCATGCTGAACAACACCTGATTCAACAGAGGACGAGAAAGAAGATATTTTATATTATTATACCTCATGTGCGTTATTCTCTCCTTCACTGGATAAAGCCATGCTGGGTTCAATCAGTTCGTGATTTTGCACCATCTGGCTACACACCACAATTAACACTTTTGGGCCGGGAGGGACGAAGCTAGTTACTTTCTATTTTTAAGGATATTTTCCTTTGCTTCCCTGGGCTGCCCTTTTTCATATTTTCTGCTTGTTTGGTGGTATCATTTTGTAGGACAGGCTTTAAAATTGTAATAATAAATTTGTGTGTTTTACAGGAAATGGAGGTGGATGCACTCAAGGTAAAAGTAGTGATACATCAGGGCCCAGTGATGGGCTTGACCCCTGTCAGCTCTTTGTCAAATTTGAGAAAAATTCCATCGGTCATGATCTATCAGGAATTTGACTGGAGTTTTCTCAGAGGACAAGGACTATGAGGCCCGGAGGGTTTAGGGCTTGCAGATTTAGGGACAGTACTGTGGGGCCAAACATTAAATGGGAAATTAATTGTGGCGTGTGACCATCTGACGCCGTATGCGCCACAAATACAATGTACCACGCTAAACTGTGCTACACTGCATTAATTTTTGGTCGCGTCTTGAATTGTGTCCCCTTGTAATCAATTTCGCTGATCGTTTTCTTCAATCGGAAATCGACATGCTGTCGCACCCATATCTAAGATAATACTGTTTCATTCCGTATAATAAAACAACAGATCTTGGTGGTTTGCGGGCTGCCGACAGTTGATGTACAGCCTTCGTTGCCCTTCGTTGCCCAGAAACCAATTATCTCCAAAGATAACGACCTTCCACTCTTCAACATCCAGTAATTGTGTATTATTCCTACATCAACCGTTATTCTCAGTTGTTGGCAGAAGGAGTAAAATCCCTACATGTTCCGTGTGTACAACTCCTGTCGCATCCGAAAATAAATGTGATGTAAAACAGTTTTTTGTAATGCTTTCATTTGTTACACCATGTAAGACACACGTATATCTTTATGAACATTGTGTTGCGCAACATGTGTTTCCAATAACGGTTAATTGCATAGCATTCTTTCAATATTATCCATTGAAAACCTAAGAACAACATATACTACCTATACAAATGCCTCGACGCCGAAAGCTATTAACAAACTTGATGTGCATACATGTATCCGTTGACAAAGGTTTTACCACCTAGAATAACTTTAGGCTTCATGTGATAGTGGTTAATGTACCCGCAGGAGAGTCATGTATAAGAGATACAAGTGAAGGTCTGCTTTGTACTAGTTTTTGTACTTGCCTTTAACATCCAGGGTAACATCGAGGAACTGTGCTCCATACTGACATGTCCATCTGCCCCGGCCCGTGTCTTCTGTGACATTCTCTATGGTCACTGTGTAAACCTCTTTACCCTTGACGAGTCGACATCCCCCTGATAACCCGGCTGGTGATGGTGGTGATAATGGTATTGACGATGTACACTCCCGGGAGGCGTATATACGGAATGTGTTCTGAGGACCAACACGGATCCAGAAGAGAGGGTCTTTATTATCTGTCAGTCTGGTTATCTTACACTCCAGTGTAAACGGACGACCGGCCACGACATCTGCCGGTGCTGTGATTGACTGACTGGCCACTTGTAATACCGAAAAGACACAAAAGAACAAATGAAAATATAATTAAATCTGTCCCTGTGCACTCTCCTTCAGGCAATCTAAACACAGAGGATGTCCAACTCGTGATCCTGTACCATCAAATTTATAAAGCGATAGTTAAAAATTCCGTTTGTCTTTAGCCTATAGCAAGAAACAAAACAAATGTTTGACTCGAGTTTAATAAATTTAAAACTAATTTCTCTGCCATTTCAGAAGATGATACTGCACTCTGGGACAGCCTTCTCGACATATATTAAGGGTTATATAACAAAATGATAAAATACTTAATTAGGGTCTTGTTTCAGGACCAGCGGGTTTAATAGAAAGGTAAACTAATAAGTTCAGATATTTTCTTACTTCAGATAATTATTTTTTGCAAATTCGAAATTTCACGGCTATAATGATGTTAAACTGTATAGACCACCAGCTGTAAGTCAGACTTACTACGTTCACAACGTCGAATATGGGGGTCAACCTTACCTCTTTTGGATATATTTTTATGTAGACGAGTTACCCATGTATGGTACACTTGACTACAACCATGAAGGCATCCATGACAATCACATGACCATTACGTATTAATTTTGCTGACGTCGGGTCTAAACATAATAACCCACCTTGAAAATGAAAAAATACGCAATATTATTGCAAATTGTTGAAATTTACGAAACTGCCTTTCAGAGAAAAAAGGATAAAGGAAGTGGGAATCGAGCCAAAGCGTGCCTGAAATGGCTGGCAAGCTCGATACTCGAGTTATGTGTGTTACTCTCTGTGGTTACATGTGCAAGTGCATCAGGAGATATCTGCACACAAATTGTCCTGCACTGTTGTAGTGATGCTATTCGTAATCGTAGTGATTGAGTAGGTAAAGGGTTTGCTGCTCAATTTATGGAGCTTTTCTTTTTCTATTAGTTATATTGCATATGGAAATTCATGTCTACGTGTCACGTGTCATACACGTGATCACAGAAACTGGCTGGGACAGACGATATTCGAGTTCAGTGTTAACCCTACACAAACTCCTTTCAACATTCTTCAGTTTCCGTTGTTCTCGGGGTCTCGATGGCAATACGATGCTGTATCCTGTACTTGTACATGAAGTTCCCTCGATATCCCTTGCCTACCACCAATGTGACTCTTGTCACATGTGGGTAATAGTTGTAATAGTTGGCACGTGTAACGTGCCAAAAGTCATTAGTTTACCCCAGATTCCTCTAATCATAATATACCGGCCGTCTTGCCACAAGAGAGATGTTATTGAGTATGGCAATAAACAACAATTCAAAGAATCGTTGGACAGGGAGGATGTAGCTTTGGATACATGTACCCATACGCTTGTTACCAAGGAGCCAGAGAGAGAGAGAGAGAGAGAGAGAGAGAGAGAGAGAGAGAGAGAGAGAGAGAGAGAGAGAGAGAGAGAGACCCTCTTTTTCGAATGACGCCAGATTGCCAAGAGCCTGTGAAAGCGCGATAATGACCCAAACCAAGTATCACGAAGGCTTAGCCTTAACTTGTTGTATTATGCCTGAACATAGATTTGGACATCAACTCTAGTTTTCATTTTTGCCATCAAAGTCAACTCTTAATATTAAAATAAAACTACCTCAGGTGGACCAGAGTTTCAAAACGATAAACTATATTTAAGTTAAGACTTATTCTAAACTTTTTTCTAACTTTGTCATTCTGGGGTCTGATTTTTTATATGGCGGTCAGTAATGGTGGTCGTATAATGATATGATAATAATCGCTACATCTATAGCGATTTTGTCCGTCTGTCCGTCCGCCCGTCCGTGGACACCTAGAAACAGATGTAATGGTGTGATGCGACTTACATTTGTCCATTTTCTGTGGTTTCTAAGGCAATCAATAGCCTGTATTATTCAACGAATACTTTACAATCACATTGCTGTTAAAATGTATTGAATATAAACGACTAAAGAACAGAGAGTAAACCAGGGCAGCGACATCAGTGTGATAGTTGGCACATTGTCACGGGTTATCGGTGAAATCCGGCCTCTTGTCTTCATCATGATGTTTAGGCTTTAGAATGTACCATGTTAAACTCTATTAGACGCTGCATCAGAAATGGTCTTACGAAGTGAGAACAACTAAAGACAAAATTTGTAAAAACTTGCATAGTACATTTAGAAAGACTGAAACGAAAGTGATCTGATTTTAAGTGATGTGTTCTAGTGTTTCTCTACCAGTACAAGTAAGACCACTTCAAATTCGAAGTGAATGGAGCTGGGATGAAGTAGCTGACACAATACTCACTACTTACATTTAAAACATTCCCGACAAGCTATGCAGACGGCCTATGCGGGATAGATGGTAAAGTTGCTTTAATTATTTATATGACTAATGTTTCACATAGGTACCCACATATTACGATTGGTGAGTGTGCATGTGAGTTTATTGGTACTCAAGTGTGTGATAAATTCGATCAATTACACAAATCTTAGACAAAAGAATAGGATCGAATATGACCCTGTAGATTATTAAGCAAGCGAAACTTTCTTGAACCTGGCTGTGGCAAAATAGATTTTATGTCTGTCCAACAGATTTATACATTCAAGCTTGAAACATACCTAAGTACTGATTTCTTTATGATTATTTATGATTGATTCACTGATTGGTGTTTAACTCCCCGCTTTAAGAGTTTTTCACTTTTATGACATCAAACAGGTTTATGGGTGGAAGAAATCAGCGTAAACCGCCTACCTCTGCCAGGTACCTGACAATTCTCCAGCCTTAGAGCCGTGACCCAACAGCAGGAATTGGAGGCTTTATTATAATTAGTCAGAAATATTTTATTAGTTTAACCCGTTTCATCGGCTTTTTCTGTTACAGGTTAACTTCGACCGCATAACAAGGTTCCCTTTTACGAATAGGATGTAACGTTTTGTCAAACTTAAATACATTGGCGACGTATCTCTGTAGTATGTGTTGTCATGCCAATTACGTTTGATATAACTTACACCTTGTTTGCTAAACAGGCCCCTGGGTATTCAATGCGTACAGAGCTGGTCAAGGTGAGCAGTTTGTTGATAGGTCTGAGCGATTTCCCATCTATATCGAAGGGGCCGTCTGCCCATTCCTGTACCTTTCCCAAAGCGTGTTAAAATATCCTGCGTATTCTTGAGATTCTGATACGCTCAGTCAAGCGAGAATTACACGGGACGATACAGACTTCATGTTATACTTACTCTCTGTTGTCGTTGAAAACATCTAGACACTTAGCAGTGTTGAATGAGTATACCTGTAGTTTAATATGATCTATATCTGAAGTGCATAGGTATATAACTTACCTTGCCACATGCAGACACACGCCAGTATAAAACTTTTCATCTTGGTTCATCCAATTAATACATCCAGTGATCAACTGTCATATCTATAGCATAGACTTAGAGCGACCATAACTCCAGGACAGGGATTCAAGCGACCTACATTCCGCCTGTGAAATCTCCAGGGCCGAACCGTACACACAAAATCTTAAAGTGGACATCAGGAAGTAAAATTCCTGTCAAAGTTAGGTCACAGGTATCTCGACTAGTTCATTGTTAGTCAGCTAAACTGCTCGCTTGTGAATATGCCAGGCAATCCTGTACATGTGACACTAAGGCCTGTTTGTGTCGTAAGAAATACACCGACACGACCGAACCCAATCTCAGACGATTGTTTTGGTCTTGAGTGAAACCGGACGAAGTGCCATTGGTGTCATTAACGTATTGCGCTGACTCCATACCTGGCTGCATCTGTTCGTTCTTGTTTGATACATGAGATTCATGTACAAGCACTCAAATATGATAATCCGGCCAGGGCGTGGTTTTGCAGGAACATTGCCACTTGGACGTAAGTTTTACAAAATGGCGCCAGGAAGCACTTTTAGCGGGCTCCTGATTGCCCGTCTGGCCGTTTGTACAGTCTCAGTTTTGCTGAACATGACTTGTCTATATGTAAAGCGTGGGAATGCTCGACAGTGATTGTTTTTGCCCGAAATTGGCACTTTTGACGGCCATTCCGGTGTCCTCCATCCATAAACCTGACAGCCATCGTATAAGTGAACAATCTTGCATATTTTGCAATATTGCATATATTGCAATCAAACAGACAAATAAGTATTATTTAGTGGGCAGCTGGTCGTGGTCGAATGCTGACGATGCTTGTCTTGCAAAAAGTTGGGACAAAACACAGATCGAGGTCAATTCCTGGGCTGAGAGGGAATTTCTGGATTCTCTGCTCTCAAAGCTCTCAAAGATTACAATTACAGTTGGACGATGCCCTTTATTAATCTCCTTTAAAGAGAACATCTGTAGCTGGCACGTGGAGAATTTGTCAGTAATTTGCCAAAGATCAAGATATGGTTTACACCAGGCATTTTCGTGTCCACTCATAAACTGTCTACGGAGATGTTATATATTTAATGCCTTGAGGGGAATTCTCAAAATCTTATTTTAAGAATTTATTGACAAACCTGCAGCCAGCATAAAAGTGAAGAAGTGATTCCTGGAGGATTTCACACGCGTACATTTATATCTACATCTACACACATGAAAGTTTACACTCCTTCAGAAAATAGAGTACAAGGCTCATGGATAGATAAGAACTAGGTCACACCAGCCTTATAAATCTGTTTATACACCTTAGTTGACCTGAAATATATCTCCGTTCACATACGCGATGGATATGCAGGTCGCAACTGCCATAAAGAATCGTTAACGTGTCCATATCCCTCCAGTAAACATGGAAAACGGCCTCTGCACCTTAAACCTCGAGTGGCTACAGGATGCAATTTAACCTTCACCAATAAGCAATGAAAAAAATAGTAGTTTACAAAAATGCATTGCTCGTAGTCGCTTCTATTCTAGCAAGATACATGTTGACAAATAAACAACTTTCCAACTTTATTGATGTTTTTTCCGAATTTAAGATCTTTATACAAAGACCAGAAAACTTGCTGCCTTCTAGTGTGAGTATTTTTATTCGGCCTTGTGTCATTTCATAATGAAACTGAAGCTTGGTGAAATATGAACCTCTGCAATGACTACGCTGGTATCCAAATCTGTAGATCACATCTGCGAAAATTCCTCAGAAACCCAACAGTAAATATTCACAACTTTGATCAAAATAAAAATACCTACCAAGCTTTATGTTACCGTTTAATTTGATCGGCTCATATATGTCCTATACCATAGCATTTTTGACCTGTCAGATCACATGTTTAACAACGAAGGAAAATCTCCCCTGGAACGTTATTAGAACGTGAACAGATAATATTTTAATTTTTGTCATTTTAAACACATCAGTTCCTACACGTCTTCCTAGATTCATTTCCTTCCCGACCAAACCAGCCTCACAGCACAGGGCAATTTTGCACATATCGCCTGCTGTTTTGTCAACTGAGCCGTCTGTCACGCTCCCAAGTATGGGGGCCGCTTAAGGCCATCATCATACTGTCGGATCATCGTACTGTTGTTCTATCTTCCCATGACAGAACCACACCAGTACAAAACGAGGGCTTCATAGTGCGAAGCAATTTATTCCATTGTTCGATGTCTTCTTTCCGTCACCTTCCCAAGAATCCTCGGGTGACCAGATTGTGCATTGTGCTCCCTACTTGCACTTTTCGCGGCTAATATTTGTCGCTGGTCGAAAATTTTGTCAAATGGCTGGTTTTGGAGATGAAAAATGAAAATGTGTCACGTACCCATGTGGAAATGACCACCTTGGTACTTTGCACTTTAAGTGTCTAAGGAAACAGTGACACAAATGAAACGGAAATAGTAATACAATACATGTAAAAACAGAGCGTCAGTATTGTCCCTTGTCCTAAGGCTTTTGCTACCACACTGCGGCCCAACTGAACGATATATATGTGCAAATATTCAGTTTGAAACGGGCTTTTGTGGATATATAACCTCACTTTTCTGTACGTGTACAATCTACTACGATGTCGTGTACATGACGTTGTATGGCAAGCATAGAAGTATGATAAGTTACAAAAGTACACTTTGTAGATATGATTGTACAAACTGGTGTTCCGAAGACACTGTAGAATATGCACTGTGTTAGGTGCGTAATACATTTGTGACGTGTATGTAGAGGATTTCACAACTATAGAGAGGCTATCGCATATGAAAATAATGAAACAGGTTGAGTACATTTGGGCTTGTACTGAGCTCAAAAAGAACGATTGACGTCGAAATGAAAATTCATTATTTCAAGACACAGACATTCAGAGAAGCCTTAGGCTTATGGTGAGCATATATTTACGGTTGGAGATACATGTAAGCCATCAAATTGTTGGGCGATGTGTTATGCATCTAGGTACATATAAAATATACTTTGGTCTGGCAGGAATGAAGAATAGTGCAGTTATGTGATAATGTATAACATTTATATCTGTTAAGACTTTCAATGTCGTTACATGTACTCCGCTTGCAGAAACTGTACAGTTCAGGACAATGTTTATTATGATTCCGACCTTCATGATAAGAATCATTAATAATATACATTTGTAGCGTCCAAAATTTGAAAATCTAAACCAAAACATGAACCCTGTATGCGTTTGCATTAGGTTAACAATGCCCAGTGTAAATGGCAAGACTATAATCTACCTGTAGATTATATTCCCATATGATCAATCGGTGTGTGTTTAAGAAATAAAGGTTGGATTTTCGAAGCAAATTACTTTATATCCATACCCGGAAGTTATCAATCAGTGGCCAAATCCGTTTTCCATGCAGACATGGAAGGTATTTTACTGTAAAAATTAAACATTTATTTCTGTTTTAACTCACTAGAATTTCAAGCAGATGTTATTAATTATTTTCATTTTTAACTAAGTGTTTTCCAAATCGACCAAGCTTGTGTGTATGAATTCTAGTGTAAAAATAACGGCCGGAAGGCTTTCGACTATCGCAATCAGAATGTTGTATACATACGGTGCTTCAATGATCCGTGGTTTCTGAGTCTTATCATTCATTACATGTATTTTGTAAAGCTATTTGAAGTGAAGATAAATCATATAATTTCAGTTATTATTCGAACATTCCTATTTCTTTCGCGGTCTTTTCCTTCTGCCATTAAATGCATTTGTTTAGGTTTTTATGACCTGTTTGTTTTTAATCATCTATTTCTGTCTTCGTTCGCCTTTATTGTTGCAGATGGACATAGGTAAACCTACCCTCTTGTTTTACGTTCTCTGCTGTATCCCAGAATTGTAACACTAGATTTCCTAAAACACATAGGTCTAGTCTGAAGTAACTTTATCGTAGGTAGGCCTGCCGCTTAAATACATCATGTAACGCAAAAAATTAACACAGCGTAACCCTCTTTTTCACAACTATAAAGACATATACATGTACTACCAAAGGTGAAGTAGAATAGGAATTCTGGGATTAACAGTTTTGAAATGTTTTGGATGTCCATCCAATTTTGTCCAGAGGCTAAACAAACTAAATATTAAAAATTCAGAGGGTTAGAACATGCCAACAGATCGTACATTATACATGGATAATTTGATGTTCGCGTCTTCCATCCACACCTCCATTTCTGTGTAGTTCCTTGCATTTCAGATCTATTTGTACTAGTTTTTTCATCACTTTTCAGACAGCCCTATGTTTACCAGCTGTGAATCGTCGTACATTTTCGTAGAGAACATCGCAGCTCAGCTGTCCTGTACAGCCTGGACAAAGCCTGAACCGAGGATAAACTGGAGTCGTGGAGCTCAGCCGAGGAGGAGTGTGACAACTCACAGATACGCGTCTGTGGTGAGGTTCAACAAGATCAGCAGGACTGAATCTGGAATCTACACCGTGACAGCTAGTAACAATGTGACGAGAGGAGTAGAGCGGAGAGTCAATGTCACTGTGTACTGTGAGTGAGCATTTGTATTTTATTTATTCATGATGCTTATCATAAATTCAAATGCTCAAATTCCTTAAAGTTATATTAATGTTACATCAAACATGGTGTAGTTAACAAAATAGACTCAACTTGTGGACCTCTGATGTGACGTGTCAAATGACTCCATTTTGTGAACGTTTATGTTTAAAAATTAGTGAACAGGGAATATTCTCCAGTGAGAGGTTGTCATTATGTGTAAAAGGGGCTACCTGGAGGGCAAAACTACGAGTAAGAATTAAAATGTTTAAATGTCATGGATTAGAGAACCTCACAGAAGTAATTTAATGATACGAACTTTAGATAAAGAAATACAGCCATGTATATTCACTTATTCTTGTTAGTGGTGAAGTTACACTTTGGCTGACGTAATCACGATCTCAGTATTCGTAGTTTTGCCTATATGTCGACCTTCCTGGGGTATAGGGGTACATATTTGGCTGAGGCCGAAGCCAGGCATTTACTCGTATATCCCGTGAAGGTCGTTATATAACAAATTTATCATCGTGAACAGCATTTTCCCGACGTTAGTATGAGAAAAACTGCTGCGTTCAACAAGAAATATGTTCCAGTAAACTCGCAGATTATCTCACCTTGTGTACTCTAGGAATGTCATGCTTATTTATGTATAGTAAAATCTTTGTCTGTATTGGTAAAGTCCAAACCCTTCAACACTGAAGAGAGGTTGTAAATGGTCTCATTTTATAACAATCTTAATGTTCACTGCCTGTTGTACAGTGAATAAACATAGGAAGTGTCGTGTCACTACTGGGTGGCGTGTCAAATCGCATCACCTGAGTTAGTAGTTCAAAGTTAAGGTCAGTGACAGAAAAATAAAAGGCGCAAAAACGGTACAATAGCCAGATGGCAGTGATGGGTATGATTCTGGGGATTTTAAAAAATATGAAAGCGTCGATTTGGATAACAAAGCAGTATGCGACATGAGAAATCTCGGCACAAAAGTCTCTGTCTATGTCGACGAAGTTTCTTTCTTTCACCAACACAAGAGTCAAAATGCTGATCAACGAACAGAGAAGAAATTGATTTGTGTCTGAAGGCATTTCAAATGTTGATTTACCGAAAGGAATGGTAGGCCCATTGATGGGATGAAGATTTATGCTGTGTGCCGCCATGTTTGGCCACACTCGGCCTCATACGCTGACCATTTCAACCAATCAAATGAGTAGAATTTTCTCTGAATAGTAATCATAATGTATGTACATATTAAATACATAACACATTCATTCACGTGATTCCCTCACTGGCTCTGTAACCTAAGTCGAGGATCTCGCCGAGTAGGCTCAAATATGTTTGACTATGTAACAGCCACAAATCCAGCTCTTCTTGCCTTCTTTGCGCTTGTAAATCAGCGAGTTCGATGCCAGGAATTTGTGGTGGTTTCGGGGTATCCCGGTTTTCGCCGACCATAAACTTGGAGGAAATTGTACATTGTGGAAGAAAAAACATTTTGGCAGAGAGCCTTATTAAGAGCATTTTATATGCAGGTAAATATTTGAAAATGTTACATTCTTTGAGCTGAAATTTAATATTTTTTTAACAGGGGATCCCCCAATTGTGCTCGTGGTTCTGGAATATGGACACGTCACAGAAGGAAACGTCAACGAAGGAAACCATCTACAGCTGCAATGCGGTGCTGAAGCTGTTCCGCAGAACTACACCTACTACTCCTGGAGTCGGAAGAGTTGGAAACCGTTTTGTGCGATTGACAAATCCACAGCCCTGGGAAATCACTGTTCATCAGTGACGTAAAGTTCAGAGACAAGGGTGTATACCGATGTGGAGCCAGTAACGGATTTGGGGGAGAGCTGGATGTGAAGGTTCGAAGTAATGCTTTCATTAACTATTAAGTAACGTAATTTACATAATCTATGAATACATGTCTCTGTTGTATCTGACCTCTCTGCTGTTCACGGCTTTTCTACTTGCGCCTGTATTATATGTCTTATTCATTCTAAAATTCCAGCAAACGTTGCTTATAGTATTTAACATACACCGGTTTTGTGAGAATTGAAATGCGTACGATTATTAAAGAGTGTTTAATTATTTGTGCATAGAGAATAATGTCGTAACCTAATAAAAACCTAGCCATATTAAATCGTAAATAATTTTTGGGAAGTTAGGCGTATAGCTCGGATTACATTTACCTACATCGGCATGGTAGCAGTACATTTTATGTTATCCCTCTGCAATTCTTTCCCAGCACCTCCACAATTTCGCAGCCAGATGAACAAACGAACGGCAGTCCTCGGTGAATATATTACACTGACATTTAAATCTGTGTCTTACACCACCAGCGTGAACTTCACGTGGTAGAAATTGAACAATGGCACAGCTGAAAAACTGCCAGTCTCTAACACAACAGGAAGTAAATACCGAGGTCACATCATGAAAGCTGAGCACGAGATTCAGTTTTACATCAAAGTTCTTCTTCCCGGTCATGTGCCGCAACTAGAAGTCTCTAACGTTAATCGTGATGATTTCGGGGAATACAAATTTGTAGCTGAAAATGACGTGACATCTTCTGAGTTCAACTTGTCCTTTAAATTAATAGGTAATGTTACATTCGGGTTATCTCTGTAAAGACAAGGGATTTTGCCAGCATTTGCCACCCTTCACTTACTCCACCAATCAACCTGACTCTGTTGTGTAACAGAAAAAATTCTTACTGAACAAACACCAATGATAATTAAACCAATATTACCAATATTATGGTGTACTTAAATGAACAGCCGTGGTCATGGAAATGCTATATACTCTGGTCACAATTTTCGAATAAAGGATAAAAGCATTGTAATTGAGACTGAAGTACATGCATTACCTGACTAATATAGAAGGACTATTATTGTGAAATACTGACGCTGTTTGGAAAGTCGCTAGAAGTCTCTAATTAGTGTCAAAACAATTACTTGAGGCTTGTCATGTACATTTAAAATAAGACAAAAATGCAGTATTATTACAACACCTGTCTTAAATGCAGGAGTTACATGTCTACCTTCTATATTTCGCCATTGTTTCCTTTGAACACTTTGAAGAAACTCTGTCCAATACTCATTAGAGTTTAAGGTATGCATACTGAACTTGCGTCTTTGGACGGTCGTTGTACGAAACGGAATGGGAAATAATATCATTAACAAATTTATGGGCAATTTTCCACTGCACTTTGTAAAACCATGATGGAAAACACATTGCACATTATGTAATGCCGCGTAAGTACACCTGCGGATCCTAATGCACAGAACACGACTCTTAATGAGCATTCTTTTTCGTCTAATTTTCAGATCCTCCATGTCCGCCATCTCTAACAACCTCTCATTGTGAAAACCTTATAGCCATTGTGACGTCGACTTCATGTTTCAATGGCGGTTCCACTCAGACTTTTAAACTCCAGTACAAAAAGATAGGTGGTAGTTGAATTGTATTACGTGATCATATAATACACCCGGCAGCGGGTATGGCTGTGAGAGAGGTGGTGGAGGGTCTAGAGGAGGGGACACAATACAGCCTCAGGTTTTACTGTACGAACAGGTGGAACAAAAGTGACACACTAGAGACGAATTGTACTAATAAAGGTATATATGAGATTGGTGTAGCATGTAAACAAATGAACAGTGAAAACTGTATACACTTGATCTGGATGTTGGTTGTGAGCGAGGTGGTGGAGGGTCTAGAGAAGGGGACACAATCCAGCCTCAGGTTTTACTGTACGAACAGGTGGAACAAAAGTGACACACTAGAGACGAATTGTACTAATAAAGGTATATATGAGATTGGTGTAGCATGTAAACAAATGAACAGTGAAAACTGTATACACTTGATCTGGATGTTGGTTGTGAGCGAGGTGGTGGAGGGTCTAGAGAAGGGGACACAATCCAGCCTCAGGTTGTACGCTCTGAACGAGTGGAAGAAAAGTGACACAGTAGAGACGAATTGTACATATAAAGATAAATATGAGGTTGGTGTAGCATGTAAACAAATGAACAGAGAAAAGTGTATACATTTAATCTGGATTTTGGTTGTGAGCAAGGTGGTGGAGGGTCTAGAGGACGGGACACAACACAGCTTCAGGATCCACGGTCTGGACAGGGAGGAAGAAACAAGTAAGTCTGAACTGTTTCGAGAAATATTTCAGCATGAGCAAAAATTCACTGTCAAAAATTCACGTATATGTTCAAATTCTAGGCATAGACCGGGACCGAACACTCCTTTCTCGTGGAAGACTTCTATCTGCAATTGCAAAAAATAAACTAGTGTTTGGTCTTCATATTAGCATTCATCCCCCTTGACCACATGTATATTGGTCTTTGCTATTACAACAACCTTGAGATCGGTGTTGCCAATTTGGGCGTTGTTGATTTTTTCTGTTCAATGGTAACATGGACAGTTTCTGTTTCAGCCCCAGACCCCTCATCATCTTATGAGCCGGGAGTTATAGCAGGCGGCGTGACAACAGCCGTGGTGTTGGTCATAGCTGTCATCATCATAACCATTCTTCTCCTGAAGATAAAACGACTGCAGAAATCTTCAATAACCTTCTTACGCTTTACTTTCAATTTTTGTATCTGAACAAAATAACATATTTGATATTCAAATGTTTTTGTACAGATCGCTGCGTAGCGTATTTATGTAGTGGAAAATAGAGAGGCCCTAGAAATCTGTACATTCGTACACTGCATGAATGATTATGGCTTTACGCCACATCGACAATTTTTCAGCCATATAGATTCGTAGAAAAAATACGTGCCGAGGCGATTGTTTTCCGCGAATAAACAGTTGCGAGGTTTTTCTCTATCTTGAAACGAAATTACAACCAGCCCAACCCATCCTGGCTGGGCGTGCGAACGACAAAGAGATCTTTCGGTGTTATTTGCGTGATGGAACAGAATGTATCTGAAAGACTTATGGAAGCAATGGTAGAATATATCACGTTACTAATAAAGTTCAAATACAGCTCTTTGTGGGGATCCTCCAAGTGTACTATAGTATTAAGCCATAATAGAAGTGAAATAATTTTCTGGACAGCCAAAAACCCCAAAACAAACATTCGAAGGTTCCTTTTAATTTCATTGGATCCTCTTTCATGTGTGAATAAACTATATCAGTCATGATAAATGATAATGACTTAAAATTATTTTCTTTTATATGGATTAAAATTACGCAATTTGAATTTTTAATCAAAAATAATGTACTGTACAAATGATAAGGGTGACGTCACATCTATCCTGCACGAGTGGATCTGTGTGTACGTGGAAGTTCATGTCCTTTCCATGTGAGGATGGTTATGTT
The DNA here is from genome assembly GCA_016165875.1 of Acanthopleura granulata. Classification (NCBI taxonomy): domain Eukaryota; kingdom Metazoa; phylum Mollusca; class Polyplacophora; order Chitonida; family Chitonidae; genus Acanthopleura; species Acanthopleura granulata. The sequence continues at coordinate 1,025,189 of JABBOT010000035.1, forward strand.
CCTGGACATTTAAACACATATATCATTTGTATACCGAGCTGTGTGTTGAGAACAGTTTATGAACTGCAAACCAAACATCCTAGTGGTAGTTTGTAAAGGAAGATTCTTCACATTTACTATCAATTTGGTATTCTCTGGCCTGAAAGTAACCAGGCTTACTCCGTCTGTTTTTCAGGCAGAGACACAACGCTGTCACAAGACCATAGGTAGATTGCAACGTTGGCAACACGACTGCAAAAATCAGGTTCCCTTTCACCTTTATTCGATAACGCTCTTACTCTCTACTTTCACTTTTTGTATCTGAAAAAATAATGAATTTGATATTCAAGTGTTTTTTGTACAGATCACTGTGCAGCACATTTATGTAGAGGAGAAAGCTTGAGAAATCTGTGGATTTGTAGAACGGGTGAATGATTATGCCTTTACGCCACATTGGCAATTTTTCAGCCACATAGATTCGTCGAAAAGAATCCTCGCCGAGGTGATTGTTTTCTGCGAATGAACAGCTGCGAGGGTTTTCTCTATCTTAAAGGATAATCTAAGAGTGCCACGTTGTACATTATTTTTTCACGTATCCAAAGTCTTTGTCTGCACTGAAAATGAATTCGAACTCGATTTCGTACCATTGCAAATTGTCGCTGATATGCTTGATCTTCACACACAACTACTCGAATTTGGTGTTCTGTACCATTGGCGATCTTCTGATCGTACATTCAGTGCTGAAGCGAAGTTACAACCAGCCCAACCCGCCCTGGTTAGGCATGCCAACAACAAAGAAATCTCTCAGTATTATTTGCGTGATGGGAGCGAATGGATATGCAAGACTTCTGGAAGAAATGGTAAAATATATCACGTCACCAATAAAGTTCACATACTGCTCTTTTGTGGGGGTTCTCCAAGTGTAGTATAGTATGCAGCCATAACACAAGTGAAATAATTTTATGGACAGCCAAAACCCCCAAACAAACATTCTTATCTCCCTTTCAAATTTTAGATCATATTCCATGTGTGACTAAACTATATTAATCATGATTAATCACCATGATTTCAATTAAAATAACGCAGTTGAATTTTTAATCAAAAATAATGTACTGCTCAAACAATAAGGTGACCTCACATCTATTGTGCACGTGGGGATCTGTGTGTACGTGGAAGTTCATGTGTTTCCCATGTGAGAATGAATATGTTTCTGGACATCTGTACACATATATCCTGTGTTTACCCAGCTGTGTGTTGAGGACAGTTTGAGGACTGCAAAAATCACATTCCAGTGGTAGTTTGTAAGGCAAGATTCTCACAGTTTTAATCAATTTGATCTTTTCTGGCCTGATTGTAACCAGGCTTACTCCTTCTGTTTTTCAGACAGAGACACAACGCAATCACATGGTCAAAGGTAGGTTGTAACGTTGGCAACATGGTGTATATCCAAAATTGTCAGGTAAAATCCATTTTTATTTGCAGTCTGTGCACAGCCATTTTGCGGACATGCCAGAACATGCCAGTGTGGTAGATTTTTCGATGAATTACCAATGGCGTATACTTAATTAGTTGATTGGATCCTGAGAAATCCATTTCCGGTTTCTTCCCCCGGAAATAATAACCGGTAAAATATAAGTGAAATATTCTTTAAGAGCGTGTTTAACTGCAAAGAAAGAAAAAAATGTTAAATGAATCAAACTTCTATGGTTTATCTTATGATGTGACACACATTGAGGTTAAATCCGCTTTCCCTCAGTTATATATGCAATCAGAATTGCATAACATATATTATAACTGAAATATTTCATAAGGATTCAACATTGTGCTTGCTTTCCCATCCGCTCATTCCTCACCTCAAGCTTTATATTATTACATGTACTTCATCTTGTTTCATGAACCAGGTAGTAATTATAGAAACTAGTCTTGGTAACAGTTTGTATTAATTACTTAAGTAAGTTTATTTTTTGTGTTTTAGAATTCCACCCAACAATCAGGAAATGGCGGAGAATTCCAGCGCTGGCATGACTGGTGAGATTCAAACCTCTAACATTTCATTATGGCCAAAACCCATTACCTTTTTCAGCAGGCATTCCAAATCGCTTCGGAATTTCGTTGTAGCGGGAGTGAGTGGATATGGTCGTTTTTAGCTTGAACCATTTTTTGAGCTGTGCCCAGATGACACCCATCATGACAACGTGTCTCTGTAAGAAAACAACAGGTCATCCATAACTAAGATCATCCCCTTATAACGAGTCATAAACCAAGAGATATGAAAAAGTACAAAAAAAATAAACAAGTGTAGCCGGATGGACGTCTTCTGCATTGTGTATGCGTTATCTTCCCCATACCATATTGTTAGCAGCCAGTCAGTTCCGCTTCTGCTCTGCAAAAAAGCAAGGACACTGACCATAGACCAACTCGTCCAGACATCGTGGTGTTAAAGAAGCGATTTGCTGTTGGATGTATGTGAGGAATATGGTACTTCTCTACCGTAGTTAGTGCATAAAGCAGTACTGTGTGAAGTGTATCTGGAGGTAGACCAATTGTTCCCAAAAGCAACGTATAGTTCACTGTACCGACCTAAACGTAAGTGCAACGTATACATGTAAACAACCGGTGCACATTCCCACTAGGTTTTCTAACAGTTGCGCATTGGTCAGATAAAGCGAAGATGTGTTTAAATGTCGCTTATGTATGATGCTCCTAACAGAGCACTCTGTTTACCATATCCCTGGTGTGTAGACCTGTGGGGCTAATGGTGGCATGTTGTTATTTGCTACAATTCTGTATTACAACAGGCTGATCACACGGCGGTGATGGTGAAGCAAATGTAAATGTGCCTGTGAGCAATGACCTCCATAACCAGGGTGAGGAGCTGTTTATGTGCTTGTGTAAAGTTGGCTAATTCCTCAGACTGCTAGTATGGCGTTGTTGTTGGATACTGATTTGTGACGAGTCTGTCTCATAGCTGTTGAGGTGTACATATAATAATGTTCACATTTTCGCATCTTCATACGCCATACTGGTCTCTTTTGCTACGAAAAGTGAAGTCCTGAACGTACAATTATTGCTGTTGCTCAGTTGACATGTTTAGGATATGTGGGAATATCCTAAAAGGAGCGGTGTATTTAACCGATTTATATATTGCATGGAGTCAAGACTGCAGTGATGTTGTGATATTCTCCATGTGGGTGCTAGATTACACTTTAAGACTTATCACATTGTAAAATTTCTGTACACTGTAAAAACATGATACACTGTAAATATTATGCACAAAAATCAGAGCTGACACTAGTGTTTTTATGATAAAGTGACCTTACATCCTGAAACCACTGTTTTCTTTCTGTCACCATTTTCCCTTGAATACAGGAATGGACTTTGTCTTTTAATCAAGGGACACACGGTGACTAATGTAGCCCAACCCGGTTACACAAGCGCTTGCAGAGAGTTACCCAGCTACAGGAGGACGGAGTCCAGAAGTCGCATTTTAACAGCAATATGATTGTAAAGTATTCGTTGAATAAAACAGGATCTTGATTGCCATGGCAACCGCAAAAAAATAGACAAGTGTGAGCTATACATAATAACTATACATATAGCATTATACAACCACAATTACTGGCCGCTATATAAACAATCAGATCCCAGAATCACAAAGCTAGGAGTTAGTTTAGAATAAGTCTTAACTTAAAAATAGTCTACCGTTTTGAAACTGTGATACACCTGAGGGAGTTTTATTTTAATATTAAGAGTTGCGCAAAAACAAAATAAAGAGTTGATGTCCAAATATATGTTCAGGCATAACACCACAAGTTAAGGCTAAATCTTCGTGATACTTGGGTTAGATCATTATAGCGCTTTAAAATACTCTCGACAATCTCTCGTCATTCGGCTCCTTGGATACAAGTGTATGGGTACATGTATCCGAAGCTACATGCTCCCTGTCCAACGATTCTTGGAATTGTTGTTTATTGCCGTACTCAATAATATATCCCTTGTGGCAAGGCGGCCACAATGTATTATGCGTGGAGGAAACTGGGATAAACTAATGACCTTTGGCACGTTACACTGGCCAACTGTTTCACCTGTGACAAGAGTCATATTGGTGGTAGGCAAGGGATATCGAGGGAACTTCATGTACAAGTACACGATACATCATCGTGTTGCCATCGAGACCCCGAGAACAACGGAAACTGAAGAATGTTGAAAGGAGTTTGTGCAGGGTTAACACTGAACTCAGATATCGTGTGTCCCAGTGAATTTCTGTGATCACGTGTATGGCACGTGTTTATAACGTAGACATGACATTTGATATGGAATAGAACTGATAGAAAAAGAAAAGCTCCATAAATTGAGCAGCAAACCCGTTACCTACTCGACCACGACTCGCATCACTGCAACAGTGCAGGACAATTTGTGCGCGAATATCTCCTGATGCACTTGCACATGTAACCACAAACAGTAACACGTATAACTCAAGTGACGAGCTTGTCAGCCATTTCAGGCACGCTTTGGCTCGATTCCCACTTCCTTTATCCTTTTTTCTCTGAAAGGCAGTTTCGTAAATTGGAACAGTTTCAATAATATTGCGTCTTTTTTCATTTTCAAGGTGTTTATTATGTTTAAACCCGACTTCAGCAAAATTAATACGTAAGGGTCGCGTGCTTGTCATGGATACCTTCCTGGTTGTAGTCCAGTGTTCCATACATGGGTAACTCACGACAAATATATCGACATAAAAATGTATCCAAAAGAGGTAAGGCTGAGAGCAAAATTCGATGTTGTGATCTCTTGTTATTATTTAAGGACCGATCACGACACTAACCTCTCCGATAACCCATTCCATTTTAGTGATGTTTGCAATCACACAGCAAACTATTTGACAACTATCACCCTGTCCGTACTGCTCTGGGTTTATCCTTTATAATGAACTGAGTGTAAACCTGAAGGCCGAACTCCTATGCCGCGAGCGTCGGGAATATACCGCTCACAAGTGTACATGTATAAGCTAATATACATATAAGGTACCAATGGTAGGTGGGATGATACAATATACCAGTGTACAGGTCCTCGGTGTGGTAGTCAGTACATTGGTAAAGCTGAGAGGTGCCTAGCATAACGCACGACGGAAGATTGTACCAATAATAATAGTGAAATTCATAAACATGTGCCACAGTTTTCAGTTCAGAAATCTAGATTATTCCTGGCAGACTCACTACTTCCAACTTTACCCAGTATAAAGTACATATCAGTATTATATTGAACAGCGCTACTATCATTGACAGAGCTAACCACTAGCATTTCTTAGCACATAAACAAGAGTTTGTCATCCAATTCCAATCACCTACATGTACACTAAATCATGGACTTAAACCCCCAGGGAACTTCTAAAATTCAAGTGACCTGTAATGTTCTATCCCACCACGCCAACCAGTTTTCCCCACCTACATGCTTTCATTGTGCTACATATACCTCATTTTGTCATTGTTACCGAATTACTCCCCTTTTATGTTGCTTGTAAAGAGAGATACCCTATGTCTTCACCTACTTTTCAACCTTTGTATGTTATCATACCTTTACACGTTTCCGTCTCTATACCTGTCCTGCATATGTTATCCGTGTTCTACTCTTTACACACGCTGTCAAATTCTTTGTATATCAGGTATCGTACTATTCACTTCTTCCTTTTTTATGTCTACCAGTGTAATCCTATATGTATGTAAGCCAGTACATGTCCATTCCTGTTAGCGGCCGTTGCGACAGAAAACACCCACCCACACATATCTTTCCTCTGTGCTGCACCCCAAAAAAAAAACAAAAAAAAAACAAAAAAACAAAAAAAAAAAAACAACCGGGAGCGGGAAGGTGGGGGGGGAACAATTTAATCTCAGTACATGCTAGCCTCCGTAAACCTCGGTATTTTGAACTTTGGTGTACCATGGAGCTGGTATTGTCAGATAAGTGCTGTAATATCCACGTAGATAAATAACCCAGCCATACCTGAGGTACCCCCCTTATTTACTGAATTGCTGTACAATCATTCATCGTGTTCGAAATGCGTCAATTTTGTTTGGTATAGTTTCATAAGGCTTGTTAGTAGCAGATATTCTACATACCTGAGCTGTCACAACTATTTACAGAAAGTTCATGCGATAAACGAACTCCGATATGAAATAGTAATGTTTAGATGAGAACAAGTAGATAGTCTGATTACCTGCGTAAGATACATGTATTAAAACTATCAATGCCCGAAAACATGTTTTGGTACTCTCCTTGTAGCCTGATAAGATACACCTGGGTTTTCTTCGTTGACTTTTTGTCAATATTTACTCGAGTTTCGACAACATTTCCGGTGGCATGAACTGTTGAATTTCCAAAAACTACTAATAAAGTGCCCTAGGTGAATATCTCAGGGGATCTGTACCTTCTAAGTTACGCTTGAATATGGGAACGGAAACACCTCTACACATTTTAGCTCAGTTTAGATATCAGTTCATTAGGTACATCTTAAACTAATCATCGTTGTTTACAAGTTCCACTGTGTTTGGTCCGTTGGGTACACATTTGCAAAAATGAAGACAGCTTTTCTTTCTGTGTCAGTTGTATGGGTTGAAATAACCGTAGTGCCCGGGACAAACCATACGGACATTTGGCAAGTTGCTGAGGAACTTTGAGTTACTGATGTACAGATATCCGTAGCCAGCTGGTGGAAGACAGCTGATCAAGGACGGTTATATTTGACTGCTGACCGCTTTAAAATCATCAAAGATACAGACCCGGATTGAATCCAAATCTGGTGTGAAAGGCAAACTTCTTAGCCACTAAATGATATCCCCGCTCCCAGCCCACTTTTCTGATCAGAGAACAGAAATAAGTAACATATATGTCTATAAATATCAGCGGGTGGCTTCTGCAAACTGTGCGGCAGGGACAAATTACTTGTGAAACAAATTAGTTTTCATGAATTTTCTTATTTTGCAATAATTTTTATTACTAGGAATTTGTGTGATCTGTATATGCTTTCAGCTATACTACATCAACCAATTATCATATGACTTCGAAAATGTTGACCTATCTTACTCACAGGTGTTCTTAACGGTTCACATTCACAGTTTAAAATGTTGTTCTTAACTTGCATATTTTTATATGCCTGGACTTTAAAATAAGTCTGCTGAGATCACAGAAAGCGAAATTAAAGAAAAGAACTATACACAGGTCTAATCAGTGAAAGGCCTATGTCCTAGGTTAGCTTCTCCAAAAAATTGTACAAGAGTTACTTAGAGAACTCTGAAGACAATATCCCTAGAGGAATTTTGTACCTGATAACAATATGAAAAGCATATGCACCAGCACGAAAACCGAAAATGGAATTCGATTATTAGCCTCATTCTGGCTTACAGCTGGTGGCGTATACAGTTTAACATCATTATGGCCGTAAAATTTCGAATTTGCAAAAAATAATTATCTAAAGTAAGAAAATATGTGAACTTATTAATTCACCTTTCTATTAAACCCACTGGTCCTGAAGCAACACTCTTAATTCAGTATTTTATCATTTTTTTATATAAACCTTGAATATGTGTCGAGACGGCTGTCCCGGAGTGAAGTATCATCTTCTGAAATGGCAAAGTAGTTTCGAATTTATTAAACTCGAGTTAAACATTTCTTTAGTTTCTTGCCGTAGTCTACAGACAAACGAAATTTTTAACTATCGCTTTATAAATTAGGATCACGAGTTGGCAGTCCAGGATCACGAGTTGGCCGTCCTCTATGTCTCGATTGCCTGAAGGAGAGTGCACAGGGACAGATTTAATGGTATTTTCATTTGTTCCTTTGTGTCTTTTCGGTATTACAAGTGGTCAGTCAGTCAATCACAGCACCGGGAGATGTTGTGGCCGGTCGTCCGTTTACACTGGAGTGTAAGATAACCAGACCGGCAAATAATAAAGTTCCTCTCACCTGGTTGCGTTCTGGTGGATGCGTGATGCGTGATGATGATAACAGATCCCGTATATACGCCTCCCGGGAGTGTACATCCTCAATACCATTATCACCATCATCACCAGCCGGGTTATCAGGGGGATGTCAACACGTCAACGGTGAAGAGGTTTACACAGTCACCATAGAGAACGTCACAGAAGACACCGGTTACCCTGGATGTTAAAGGCAAGTATAAAAACTGGTATAGAGTAGACCTTCACTTATATCTCTTACACATGACTCTCCTGCACGTACATTAACCACTATTACATGAAGCCTAAAGTTGTTCTAGATAGTAAAACCTTTGCCAACGGTTATATGTATGCACACCAAGGTTGTTAACAACATTCGGCGCATTTTTATAGATAGTAGATGTTCTTTGGTTTTCAATGGATGATATTGAAAGAATGCTATGTAATGAACCGTTATTGGAAACACATGTTGTGTTACACAATGTAAAGATACATGTCTGCCTTACACGGCGTAACAAATGAAAGTATTACAAAAAAATCTGTTTTACATCACATTTATTTTCGGGCGTGAGAGGAGTTGTACACACGGTACACATAGGTATTTTATTCCTTCTGGCAACAACTGAGAATACATAATTTCTTTATGTTGAGGAGTGGAAGGTCGTTATTTTTTGGCTGGAAATCGTAGGTTTACAAGGAGTGCGCAACGAAAGCTGTCGGCAGCCCGCAAATCACAGTGTTCCACTCTGCGATATGTCATAACTGTTTTATTATAAGGAATGAAACAGCATTATCTTAGATATGGGACCGACAGCATATCGATTTCCGATTGAAGCAAACGATAAGCGAAATTGATTACAAGGGGAAACAACTCAAGACGCGACCAAAAATAAATGTGGTGAAGCACAGTTTAGCGTGGTACATTGCATTTGTGGCACAGACGGCGTCAGGTGGCCACACACCACAATTAATTCCCCATTTACTTACATATTAACATTTGGTCTCACAGCACTGTCCCTAAATCTGCAAGCCCTAAACCCTCCGGGCCTCATAGTCCTTGTCCCTTGAGAAAACTCCTGTCAAATTCCTGATAGGGTATAACCGGCGAATTTTTTCACAGATTTGACAAACAGCTGACAAGGGTCAGGCCCACCCTCTGACAGATAAGTGAGCCCTGATTTATCACTACATTTGCCTTGTGTGCGTTCGCCTCCATTTTCTGAAAACACACAAATTTATACCTGGAATAAAACTTTGAACCCTGTCCTACAAAATGATACCACCCAACAAGCAGAAAAAGTGAAAAAGGGCAGCCCAGGGGAGCAAAGGAAAATATCTCTAAAAATAGAAAGAAACTAGCTTCGTCCCTCCCGACCCAGAAGCATTAATTCTGATGTGTAGCCTGATGGTGCAACATCACGAACTGATTGAACCTAACGTAGTTTTGTCCAGTGAAGGAGAGAATAACATACATGAGGTATAATCATATAAAATATCTTCTTTCTCATCATCTGTTGAACCAGATGTTGTTCAGCATGCAAGACAAGGGACTTATTCTTGTACTTATCTCTGTCTATGTCCACTTGTTAATTTCTAAATAATTTGGACCTGTCCATCTTTAGAGGCTACAAGTTTACCAAGTTTGTTCTGTGATTTAACTTCACAGCAAATGGTGAGAAACAGAATGCAAGGGTTGATCATCTCACCAAGGACTGCAGGGGCATGGCCCAACAGAAATTTAAACTATTGTCTCTTTCTTTCAACTGTCTGTATCTGTAAAATGACTCATAGTTGTTACCATAATTACCTTTCGTTAGTGACATGTAACTCTGCCAGCTCTACATATCGATAAGCTTGATGTACATATTACTGCTAAGATATCGGAATTAGAAAGCTTTTGGAGTTCATAATGTTACCCTCCATAAGCCTGTTTTCGACACGAAGACTTCAGTGCCTGGGGAAAATGTATTTTGACATCATTCCATGGCAATAGCATCGACATCTAACATATCATTGCGTATAGCTTGTGATGTTATGTGTCACGGACTAAGGACAATTTGGGTCGTAAGTAGGGGTGAGTTTACAGAGAGCTGAATATAGGCGACAAGTGAAAACAAACAGAATATAATTTTATTCCAATTACTATCAATAAAATATACAGGCACCATGAGACTGGAACATTTGAATGCCAGGTCTCTGCGATATAAGGATGATTATTTCCACGATACATAATTGACAAACGATCTGATCTGATTTATTTATTTATTTATCTGATTGGTGTTTTATGCCGTACTCAAGAATATTTCATTTACTTAACGACGGCCAGCATTATGGTGGGAGAAAACTGGGCAGTGTCTCATCTGAACTAAGCGGGTTGACGTCACAATACATGTATAGTAAACTTTTATGATGTCTGTTTCTTTATCATGATACTAGTAACAATGTATAATGGATAAAAGCAATGCAAGTGTTAGCTCAAAACATGCCGCACTAATCTCTAGGTAAGATTGAAAAGGCTTTGGTTATGTGAAACATCTTGAAACGTGACGAAAGCCATCCTAATTATAAAGTGGTGTGTACAGATAGGCCGACATGATCTGGGTCTTTTAATATACTGACAAATCTCTTTTTTAATTCTGTTGATTAGAGCAAGGAAACAAGGCTGGTCTTCCCAATGTCGATATAATTTAACTGCATGGGTGGGGTGTCACATCTGGTGTCTTCGCCATGATGCTCCGGTGGTGGCAGCACTTTGGCATGGACTTCACAAGCAGACACAGCATATCTACATTCTAAGGACTACTCGACCTCATAGAACTGAAAAATTTTTGAGTACGACGTTAAACCCAAGCATACATTCACACATACAAACATCTTTCCACAAATGGCGCTAATAGGAATATAAACATATTTAGGAATGTTTTGTGTTAATGTTTTGAAATAAGACGACAAGATATGATGTTAAGAAATTCTAGATCTGTGAAATCTAATGCATGGACTTGTTTAGAGTGTAATAACGACTTCTGCTGCTGAAACTGTCGCGGTTTATACACACTATCGTTAAACAGGGCTGGAAAACAAATCACACAGATTTCATCAGTGGCTTCACCAATGTACTTTACTCTGACATAGGGCAGTACTCAATAACCCATATTATTTGCTCGACCTCACAAAAGTAAACACCGCAACAACCACAAGAGGAAAGGTGAGGAAAACACAAATCCACAGGAAATACTTTTACGTCGTGTACTTTTCTTTAGGGCGATTTTAATTAGGAATCGCTATAACTGAGGGGTTAGTTCTTCTTAGTCAACCGAACAACGTTTATTGCCTACTGCTTCCATGTCATGATGATCAATATCTTTGTTTCGTTTAAGATGAGCAGAACATTATCATGTAATATTATTATCAATATAATACGCCTTCGTGTAAGTGGTGAAGTCTATAATTCTATACTATGGTGTTAAACAGCAGGTAAAAGGAATAAAAACATACAACACCCAGTCGGCTATTTCACATGTAGTTCAGTTCATACATGTATGTATGGCGGACAATACAGATAGTTAGTTTTTACACATAGAGAATCACCAGGCATTGATTAAGTCCAGCTAAGGTCAAGAATTATCTACTCTGGTCGGACATATATGTAGTTCTCAGGCATCTTAAAGGCCATTATGAAATTACACTTGCAGCAAGATTAGTAAACCAGTTTCAGTCTGATCTGGGTGTCACTAACACCGTTTGTGTTTCAGTTTGTTTGAATGGGATATGACTTGCAAATGTAAAACTTTGTTATCGACTCCTTCGTGTAAGTGATAACAACATCTCAGAAACAAAAATATCTCGGGTTAATTTGTGGCCAACCGAAATAGGCCTGAACGATGTAAGCAGAGTCAGCAGAGTTTTTCTTTTTTTTCCTTTTTGGTTTGCAACATTTTTATTTTTTCCAAGTATGAATCCAATCCTCGCATATTAAGACAGAATACACGTGCATTCTTTGTGTTGGCTGTACAATCCCAAGTCAGTTTCCTCCATGCTGCTATTTATCTAACGGTTTCGCATACTGGTAGAATCCTATCAGTGGACTACCACCTGCTCTGGCATTGAACAGTAATGTTTGCGCCTTCAAGTTAGAGTGTTGTTGTATTTTGAGTGCTTATGGTAATATATACCAAATTTTCTTCATCCGAAATAACTTACTCTTCTTGTCTTTTCCTTTACACATAAAGTCTGTGTTTTATGTAAAGACGTATATGGCAAAGGAGGATTTTCACGTGAGGTTACATTTTTGTAAAGTTACGACATACGGCTGCCAGAGGTTATTTTTATATTTACTGCTATTAGCTTCAAATATTTGTTTTGTATTTTTTCCTCTACAGTTATGGTTACCAGAGAAACTCTGACGAACCCTCCAGTGAACCCACCAACTTTACCTGTGTGACCTCGGGCAGTAAGCCCCAGACCTTTGTAATGGGGTACATACGGAGTTCCGGTAACGTCCGAGGGCTAGACACGCCGGCTGTCTGTAACCAAGACGCCGGGTCTGTAAAAATTACAACCCGGATACTGACGATTACAGCTAATGCCGAGGGGAACGGAGCTGAGCTGTACTGTAACGCCTCCAACAGTGTGACGGATCCTCCTGTACGCTCACAACTCCACATAATCAATGTGCAATGTAAGTATAGATCTTGTCATAAATATCCACCCTATTTAGATTACATTTATTCCTTTTAAAACACACAATTCTGAGGTTTCTTCATTCAAATCTGTACACGGTATTTTGATGAAATATAAACTGAACAACAGTATAAACGCAATTCTCCTACACCTGAGTACATTCCAGTCTCCATAACCAACCTGTTGTCGATTTCAAGCCTATTCACTATTTTGACCCTTGTCCCTATCTGTGGTATTCAGTGATCTGTAAGATCTTCCCTGGCATTCGTTACCATCAGCTGTACAAAAGGCCATCCATATACTGCAAGTTGTGTCAAAAGCGACGATGCCATAGATGCCACGAAACCAACAAGAGCGCGCCATCGCCATGTTCGACGGTGGCATGACTCTTAGGGTTGTCGCCAGGAGCCATTTAACGGTAATGTGTCAACGATTAGTCGTCTCAGCAGACGTCATGAAGAATTCGGCACGACAGCTAAGCGTATACCTCCCCGACCGTTTCAGGCCAGCCACGGCCAGAGCTAATCAAATAATATGGCTCCGTAACAACCGGATTTCCGCTAAAACGTTTCGGAATCGCCTCGGAGAAGCAAACTGCTGAGACCGTAGACCACTCCAGGATATAGACCTTAACCTTACTCCACGCCACAGTCGACTTGACTGGATTAATATTCGTGTCTGTTTGCCTTTGGCACGATGGTGGCGTGTTATGTTTTCAGATGAATCCCGTTTTCAGTTACACAGAGCCGATGGGAGACAGCGGGTTTGGTGGAGGTGCGATGAGCGCTATACCGACGCTTATGGTGCAATACAGTGGTGGTGGGGTACTTGTGTGGGAGGTGATAAGTCATGGCCATCGCACTGAACGTCTTTCCATCGACTGTAACATGAATGCGCTAAGATACCGTGATGAAATCCAGCGACCGGTAGTCGTCCCTTTTGTCAGGTGTCATAGGGTAGCATTTCAGCACGACATTGCCCGTCTCCATGATGTTGCTGTATGCAGAGCATTTCTACACGCCGAACACGGTGAAGTGCTCGACTGGCCAGCGTATCCACCTGATCTGCCCCCAACTGAACACCTGTAGAATACCCTCGACAGGCATGTTTGTCGGCGACTTCAAGTTCCGGGTTTTTTGTGTCCCTGAGACGGTAGTGGGAAAAAATTGCACAAGTTGCGATCATAATTATTATCCGGTAAATATGAAGGCAATTATGTCTATAAGATGATATCCGACAGGCATTTTCTTTTGAAACGGTTAAAGGCATGGTTACGTAGCACGTAATTTGAATAGCTTGCGTCTAGAATTCATCAAGATGCCTGGCAAAAGTGGACATGGAAACAAGAAAATGATTGTAACTATCAGCGAAGGGAGGGAACTCGATATTAGGCTTAAGCTTTCTCTGTGTTAAGTGTACACACTTTATCTTCATAACTCTCCTAAAAATCCTTTTGCATCCGTGCATAACTTCCTATATGTAATTCCACAGATGTCTCGTTTGAGTTACATCTTATGTTATTGCTAGTTAACCTTCGTAACATCCATGAGTGTACATATACGTTCATACATATTTACCTTGGAAATACACGTCTAGATAAATGTTTTCCCACAGATCCTCCACAGACTGACATCCTCATATCAGGTTATGTCAACAACACAGCCGTGGAGTCAGGAGAAACACTGATCTTGACCGGGTAGGTGGGAATGTGGAATCCCCGACCAGCACTCTCCTGGTCATCGGGGTGTGATCATACAAACCCAGTCCCTGGTAACGATGGAAGTCAGCAGATCAGTATCAGTGTAACCGTCAGCCCGTCCCTGAACCAGGAGACGTGTGTGTGTGAGGGAAGTCAGGACGGGACGTTGACTGGATGGGCGGACCAGAGGAGCGGGATATTCAATGTTACGTGTGAGTTTGTGTATCGGTTCTATACACTTATAAGACTATTGTTTTGTGTCATTTTGTGTCTCTCTGGGACTGATATATAATTGTCTATGCTTTATAGGAGAAACATTTCAAGGCCGCGATAAATAATGAGTTTGGTTTACATCGTGGTTCCACAATAGCTAAACTGTTCAATTAGTTTTAAAATATATCAATTACATTTTCTATTGGCATAACTAGGTAGCACCCGGTCTTAATATATACCATATAAGTTATCTGTATACACTCACAACATGTCACAAGTGCGCAAAAACAATCTTCATCGTACTTGGTAAAATAACATCTGTAGGATACATGTAGTGTGAAATAATACAAATACAATGTTAGAAGTAGTGTGTGCAGAAAGTAGATGTGTTATTAATAAACATGTCATAAAACAGTTTCAGAAATCTAAACCGTCGTACATTATACATATCCCTCCAATTATTCTCTTTCTTCTCCCTCAGGAAGGCACCACACCGCTCAGTTAAGTGTGCTAGAAATTATCTGTTTATTACATCTTATGTATACGTATTAATACGTCATACATGTTTAATATCGTTAATGATAAATCTCACGTTGAAGGCCATGCTATATTTTATTCCGCCAGATTAGTTTCACAATGAACTATACATGCTGCATTTATGTTCCTCCAGGTTTTCTCCAAGTTGGCCATAACAACCACGGAATAACATTTTTATCGTATAATGTCAGTGTCTCAAATACTCGTGCCATTTTCACTACTCTGGGCACAACTTTGTCAAGGGGATGATTGTAATGAGTGTAATCTTTCCATTACCCGTTATACGTGTCATGTTTATTCTCATGTGCAGTCGGACCTGACAGCGTACAGTTATGGGCGAAGTGTGGACAATCGGGAAACACAGTAAACGTCAAAGAAAACAGCACAGCAAATTTTACGTGTAGTAGTGGTGAGTCCAATCCTGCTGCCGTTCTCTCCTGGTACAACAACAACAATATCATATCAGCAGCAGAGATATCAAAAGTGGACCCAAAGCGAGGGTCCAATCATGGGTACCTGACAACACAGCGGTATAGAGCGAGGGTTGATCGACACCAGGATGGTGACGTCATCAGATGTGAGGCTCAGAGATCTGATAATGGAGTCAGTAAACGTGAATCATCCAGCCTCACACTGAATGTGACATGTAAGTTTCTCGTCTTAAAATATGTGCATTTCTTGTTAATTTCTTAATAACAGTGATCACCATGTGAATTTGACTGTCTTTTGATGTCAGTTGATTCATCATGCTACATGTTAGAATAAGCGTTCATTAATATGAAGTGAGACGGAATTAAGAAGTCTCCCACGTATGGCTCTGGAGTGAAAGTCTCTGTCAAGAGAAGTTAAAACGACGACAGTTGAATCACAGCCAATTATGTGGAACGTCTCGTGTGAATATGACAGTATTGTAATAGGCTTACTTTATATTATTATACAGAAACAGGCTCAGAGCTCAGAATACGTAAAGATTAATCTTGATTATGCAGTTGATGCGTTTACAAATTCTACATGTTTTCCTTTGGTGTCATATATCACTGATGTTGCGGTTGATTTTAGCTCCGCCTTACTGCGCAGTAGAGTATGCGGACTTTGGGTGTCGTGTGCACCAAAATTATGTAAGCTGCCTTTCTTCCCTTTAGTTATATTCTCGTGCTAAGATAATGTATACATGCGTAATGTGTCCGGCAGTCGCTTTGCCAATAAGACGGCACAGATTGTGGGAGATTTCGGGCATTGTAAGTTATATAAAATTCATTAAAACCATAAAGCAAGGCTCGTCTTCTCATTTAGGGTAACTTCGCCAGACTGAGAAAACGAAATACTTAACCATATTTCATCTGATAGAATTGATAAGACCAATTGCAGTGCTCCATGCGCAATGTCTCATTGTTATTTCCCCATGAAACTCATAAACCTGCTCAAAGTTTTGAACACAAAAATGATAATTCTTGTAACATTAGTAATAATTACAATATTAGAGATTGAGAGAAATAGCTCATGTTCATAAGATCAGATATATTGCGAGACCATCTTACCGTTGAGTTTCCTCACAATTCCATATGACAATTGTGGATATATAACCTCACTTTTCTCCACCTACACAATCTACGAATCCGTGGATATGACGTTGAATACCAAGCATATAAGTATGATGAGTTACAAAAGTTCTGTTTTCAGATGTGATTATACAAACTGGTGTTGAGAAGACACCGTATAATATGTACTGTGTCAGGTGCATTACATATTTGTGACATTCATAAACAAAGAACTTAATTAAGGACCCCCTCCTGGTTTTGACGGAAGCGATTTTATACACATACGATTAATGTTCTTCTGTATCAGTAGAGTGAAAAATGTGATTGGTTGTGGACCGTGTGACCTTTTGGCGAATGAAAAACGACAACATGATTAGAATCCATGTGTTTAATGATAAGACGCATGCATTTCTATCATCACTGGCTTTGATGTGAAACAATGGCTTTACAAATATAGTTCTGGAGTGAGTAGTATGGAAGCAGTGATTAAAATTACTCCCTTTGATATCTAAGCGACTTACGTCAATATCTTGTGTATCCACCGTGTCCCTGCGGGGACAATCTGAACGCTCTAACTCATACCACCTATGTAAGCTAAAAATGGACCTTTTCTACATTTGCGTGAGTTTCACAATGTCCACTGTAAAGAGCAGAAATTTAGTCTAGCCGCATGCAAGCTATTTACATATGACCATTCGGTGTATGTTTAAGAAACAAATTGATTTATCGAAGCAAAGTACTTTCGATCCATGCCAAGAAAAATGAGCCAGCAGATCGAGTTATCAAACAGTGCGCAAGTGCGTTTTCCAGGCATATATCGAACGCATTTTGCTATTAATTATTTTTTTTTATTTAATTAATTAATTTTTTTCCAAATCGACCAAGCTAGCATATATATGAAAATAACGAAAGGCGAAGGCTTTCAAACAGCGTAATCAGAATGTTTTATTTAAAGATTATCAGTTAAACTAGACACCTTGTCTGAGTTGGACAGCAGTGGATGGTTACTTACATTTTGACATAACTTACCTACCTTTCACTTTGTCCATGTTGTATAAATCACAACAGTCGCAAAGCTTGGCAAACTGGATACATACATAGGGTGCTCTGTGTCTGCCCTGTGATTATTATAGATCATTTATTTTATTGATCATCAGAGGTATGTCGCAAGACTCTTTGAAGTTAACATAAATCAGTTATTTTCACATACTCTTCCAACCTAATCCATGTGATTTTCTTGTTTTTCTAATTTCATAAACACAGTTTCTAAAGTTTTAAGACCTGCTGTAAATAGTTTATCTCATTGGCCTTTCTTGGAGCATGCGGAGATATACGTCTGTACGTCTCCGGTCCTGCTCCCTGTTCCCTTTGCTGCATCCAAAAGCCACATAGCCAAAATTCTGAAGGTGCTTCCAGTTCTCCTATAACAGTTACGCTTTGAAATAACTGTATCGTACGTTGGTCTTCTGGTCCAATGCGTTAAAATGCAACTGTGTAGCCTTTTCTCAAGTATGCCTTTTCCATGCAACCGCTTGATGACTATGTTAATTTCCTGTTTTCGTTGGTCGATATTTAGGCACATGAAATGAAAGACATACATGTATACCCTTAACAGCGACAGAGAAAACAAACTCTGACTATAATAACATTGATTTATGTTTTGGGTGTTGATGCAATTTTTGAACGGGCGAGAAAAAAAAGGATAATAACATTGTTAGGGTTAGGACATAACAAAACACTGCACATGGATAACTTCATGCTCGTGTCATTCATTCGCCCTTCTCCATTACTGAAGATTTCCATGCATTAGCGATAGTTTTGCACTGATTTTCATTCTTTGTTTTATTTCAGACGGCCCTACATTTACCAACTGTAAATCGTCGTACATTTTCGTGGTGAACGCCACAGCTGAGCTCTCCTGTACTACCTGGGCTAAGCCCGAGCCGAGGATAAACTGGAGTCGTGGAGCTCAGCCGAGGAGGAGTGTGACAAATCACAGATACACGTCCGTGGTGAGGTTCAACAAGATCAGCAGGACTGACTCTGGAGTCTACATCGTGGCAGCTAATAACAGTGTGACGAGAGGAGTAGAGAGGAGAGTCAATGTCACTGTTTACTGTGAGTGTACTTTGTGTACTTAATTTATTCATGATGATTATCATAAATTCAGATGCTCATATTCCTTATACTTATATTAATGTTAGACAAAATAGGGTGTAGTTAACAAAATATACACGTCTTGTGGAGCCTTCATATCACATAACGCTTCCTTTTTTTGAACGTTTGTGTGTAAACACAAAAACGTGACTGTGGTCTGGTTTTGGGGTTTTTTTTTACATAGTCCCGCACTTTGGCCTTATGTAAATTAATAAATTGTTACTGTCGGTATTTCCTTTTTTCAGTGACATGGAACACCCAAAGCTCTACAAAATGATATGTAACACATCTATTTACTTGGCCTGATACTGTTTTAGGGGGCATAAAGTAACAGTCCCACAATCACGTCTCCAACACCTCGTCTCAATTGCCTCGAGTGATTTCACAATTATTATAAGAAGCGTGGAGTGCTGGGTAACGGGAAGGGGCTTAGATCATGTGTGGTATTAACTGTTCATCTCACATCGTGAATGTGTTGTTAGATTATATGTTAAAATAATGCCGAAGACGCCAGACATGACATCCCAGCCGGTCACATTATACTGACATCCTGCCGACCAATCCTGTTTCCTTGCTCTAACCTCTCCGTGCTGAGCTGTTCGTGGGTTGTCAAAACATACCAACACTGAAGGGAGATGATAAATTGTCTCATTTTCTGATAATACATGCATTAATCTTTATTTGACTGTATGACTATTCTACAGTTACGACAGTTACTGAGTTACAGTGGCTCAGTAGGTTAGCGCGCTAATGATCTAGAAGCCTCCCACCAATGCGGTTGCTGTGAATTCAAGTCAAGCTCATGCTTGCTTCCTCTCCGGTCGTAAGTGGGAAGGTCTGCCAGCAACCTGTGGATGGTCGTTGGTTTCCACCGACCTCTGCCCAGTTTCCTCCCACCGCAACACTGGCCGCCATAGTATGTGAAATATTCTTGAGTATCAATCAAATAAATAAATAGAAAAATAAGTTATTTTACATCCGAGTTGGCAAGTCGGTATTGGCAGAGTTTATGGCGCGTCGAGTCAAGAGCGGCATCTGATTTACATAAAGTGACAGTAAAGTGGGAGGCGGGAAGATGGTTCAACGGCTAGCGTGGGTTGATGGACATGAAGAAAATGAAGGCGCCGATTTGGATGACAAAGGCGTGTGGCAGGGGAATTCTCGGGGCACAAATCTCTGCCTATGTCACCGAGGTTTCTTTAATTCACCAACACGACAAAAGTGAACCTGCTGATGAAATGCCCGAGACGAAATTGATTTATGTTTAGATACATTTCACATCATGATTTACCAAAAGGAGCGATTCAGGTTAGGAAGATTTATACAGTGACCCACCCAGTTTGGCCTCGTATATTGGTCATTTCAGTGAATGAAATCAGTAGAATTTTCTCCACTGACAATCAATATATACACAAAGAACTTACTTCAGCACCCGCTGGTTTTCTTTATGGCGATTTTGTACATATGCGATTGATGTTCTTCTGTATCAAAGGACTGTAAAATGTGAATGGTTGTGAACCGTATGATCCTTTGGCTAATGAAAGACGACAAAATGATTGGAATCCATGCGTTTTAATTATAACTAGGGTGCATTTCTAGCATTACTGGTTTTGATGTGAAAAAATGGCTTTACAAGTATTGTTCCGGAGTGAGTAGTGTTGAAGCAGTGGTTGAAATTTCTCAATGAAAACGTCATTTGGTATCTCGTATAGCGTTTTACATCAATATCGCGTGTATCCGGGGTGGCAGCCCGAACCCTTCTCCTTTTGCCAATCTCTTTTTACACTCTTTTGATACAGAAGAACATTAATGGCATGTATGACATATAGCAGATTCATCCACGTGGTACCCTGACTTGTTCAACAAGCTAAAATGTGGGTCTCACCAGAGCCTACTGTGTATACAAAACGCTCATATGTGTTTGAATACGCCACAGCCACAAATCCAGTTCTTGCTGGTTTGTATGCCCTTTTAAGTCAGGGAGCTCGTAGGATACCCAGGAATTAGTGCTGGTTTCCCCTCCTGTTGTCGCCATCAGTTAAACTGTAGGAAGTCATATAAGAGAAAACGTCTTGAGACAGGATGCTTTTAAATACTGAGATATGTGTTTGACCTAATACGTTTCCCCCAAAAGTGCATATTACATACAGATAAAGAATGTAACATTTTACTTTCGGTGCTGAAATTTCTTTTTTTCTCTAGTAGCATATCATCTAACTATCAGTACCACTTTCAGCTGATCCCACTAAAGCAGGTAATATGAGAATCCTAGAAGAAACTTTAGATCAAATACAGTAACTTAAGCCGGATTAACTGATGTTCTAATTTTACTTTCATATTATATCCATACCAGAATTGTCATTGCAAATCCAACATCTCTTCGCGCTATGTTTCCCAAGGTCCGCCGAATGTGTCTGTGGCCCTGACATCAGGAGACCAGGTCACAGAAGGAAACCCTCTACAGCTGGAATGTCGTGCTGAAGCTGTTCCTCAAAACTACACCTACTCTGCCTGGAGTCGTACCATTGGAGACCGTCCTTTACCAGTGACAGACCACAGGCCTGGGAAATTCCTGTCCATCAGTCAGGTGACGTTCAGAGATCAAGGTGTATACCGCTGTGGGGCCAGTAACGGGTTTGGAGGCGATCAGAGGGGACAATTGGAGGTCAAGGTTCGAGATAGGGCGTTTACTATGTGTTAGGTGACTTATTTTGCATAAGCTGTGACTCCCTGCCTTAGCTGTATGTGACGTCTCTCTTATTCACGTTTTTTCAGCCGTGCCTGAAATATACTTCGTATTGATTTTAAAATTCTACCAAGTATTTTTTGTGATAAAATAAATATTACAATTGTGAGAACTAAAACATTTACTATGAAAACAGTAGCTTAATTATATGTGCATAGATAATAAATACGTCACAGTAAATATCGTAATCTAACACAAAACTGGCCATTGTAAACCATGGATATCTGCTTTTACATCGCATACATTTCTGAGTACATTAACCTACATATACACTGGTGCAGCATAATACACGCATACTTTATACCTGTCCATATTCTGTTCCCAGCCCGACCACAGTTTCCCAACCAAATCAACCAGCAAGCAGCAGCCCTCGGTGAAAATATCAGGCTGATGTTTAAGTTTGTGTTTTACCCCGCCTACGGCACAGCTGAAAGACTGGCGGTACATAACACAATAGGGAGTAAATACAGACGACACGTGACAGAGGCTAGGCACAAGTTTCTGTTTTACAACACAGAAGTTCTTCTACCCGGGCACGTGGCGGAACTAGAAATCTCGGATGTTAATCGTGATGACTTTGGGGATTACAAATTTATAGCTGAAAATGACGTGGGGTCGTCTGAATTCAACGTGTCCTTAAACTTAATAGGTAATATATTCTTCCTACTGTACCTGCGTGAAATTTGTGGAATTTCCCGAAAGTGTACGTCTCTTCATTTCCTCTACCGATAAACCTGATAGAGCGCTGTGCAAGTGAAAAACAAATATCAACACGTGTGAAATAAGTGAATGCTGTACTCTGTCAAAATGGAAACGAGTAGTTTCAACATGTTGGAGACAGCACGCAGATGTTTCCAACGTGCATCCACTTGTGACCTGGTGTCATGGCTGAATGGGATTTCGAGGCTTATGATTACTGACATTCTCACTCTCTCAGTGTGAAACTTGGCTGCAAAATGTCAGCGTATAAAATTCAGATTTTCAAATAAGAAAATTCAACCTATATGTTACATTTGAGACACCGTATATTTATATGCCGTCGTATAATTACATTCAATATCACCACGTTAACACAGACCTTGCTTGCTGAGATCAAAACTTTTGAATGATTTGAAGTATTTACGTCGGTACAGTAACTGAAGCTCAAATCAATGTACACGTGTTTGAATACCTGACTAGTGCACACTCAATATAACCCAGAATAATTTACAACATTAACAAAGTCGCTAACAAAAGTTGTTAGGTGGTAAGTACTTCAGACATGTTGTGTACATTTTGAAATATTATAAGAGCATTATTATGACATTTCCTTTCCCAAATCCTCCATTCACTTCTGCCTTCTTTGGTAATCATTTTTAATCTGTCGCAGATTCTGTTTAAGCCCTATTAGAATATCTACTAGCCGTTCATACTTTCGTGTATTTACCATTAGTTACAGAAAACAAAGTATGAAATGCAGTTGAAGTACACAAGTGGAGGAAACACCCAATGTACAAAACACGATTAAAATCAATATACGTATCCATTGTCTTATGTTTCAGATCGACCATGTCCGCTTTCTTTGACATCCATTCTTTGTAAAAACCATGATGCCAATGTGACGTGGATTTCATGTTTCGATGGCGGTTCCACACAGACTTTTAAACTCCAGTACAAAAAAAGTGTGGTATTTGGGATGTATTAAATGATAGTATACCAGACCCGGGAGAAGGTATGACTGTGAGCCACGTGGTGAAGGATCTGGAGCAGGGGACAAACTACAGCTTGTAGGGTGTATGGTATGAACAGGTGGAACAAAAGTGACACGGCAGAGACGAATTGTACAGGTAAATGTGACGTTGATAAACATGTGAACATGAAAATGTACACTCTTGATATCGATGTAGGGTAACAGGTAAACACAAGCTTTGTGTATTAGACCAAGCATAGAGAAGTCAACTGATGCATGGAAATTTATAGACGACCTGCACCTTTCAGTTAACTGTGAAAGAAAGATGACGTGGTATGGAGAACTTATGCGACTAAAAGTATATGCTGTATGTGAAAATTTTAGAGCAATTTACAGCTGAAATTCTAGAAATTTGTTCTGTTGGTAGTGATGAGAATGCTGTCAGTATATATTTTTGATTTCTATATTTGATTGGTGTTTTACGCCGCACTCAAGAATATATCATTTATACGACGCCGACTATCATTGTCACTTCTATCACAGTTGTTCAACACCGTACTCAAGAAGTTTCCACTTATAAAAAGGCCGTCGGATTTATGGGTGACGAGGACCGGAGTGCCTGGGGTATACCACCGAACTTTGGCAAGATATTGTCGAACTTTCTCGTGAATATGTGACGTACAGATATGCACACCATATTGGTGAATGGCTAGTGGTCTTCAAGGAACAGAAATTGCGCTAAGGGGAACATGAACATTACCAAAGTGTTATCGTCAGTAAGAACTCAAGAAAGTATCTACGGGCTTCATCAGATTAAAAAGGAAAAATGGATATAACGATATTACGATATTATGCATATTAATCTGAAACCTATCATTTCTTTGTTTTACAGTTTCTGCTGTACGGAAGGGTAACCCCAGACCCTTGGAAATCTTAGTGGCAGGCAGTATTTCCGGAGATATAGTTCCGCTCGGAGTTTCCCTTGCTGGCGTGGTATTCCTTTGCAGAAGAAATCGAAGTAATGAGAAATTATGAAAGAACCGATATAAATTACAATAGTCTAATACATAGAAAACACACATGTACAAGCAGTAACGCCAAGCGAAACTATCAAGGACGTCAGTTAACTTCCTGAATCCCTGGTTTATTCTATGTTGTTCTGTAGTAAATTGTACGATATGTGGTTGTTGCTTTTGGCGCTTTGGAATATCTGTGCTTCTAATTGATCTGTTTGACGGCATTCTTCATATCATCTTCCGACTCCCTCTCTGAAACATTACAGCCAAAACACAGAATCCTACTGAAACTTCATGTTTCATTAATTAATTAATTAATGTTTCATTCTAATAAATCTGTTTCTGTATGACATAAAACTTATGGTTCGGACACCGGTAGAATTATGGCATGAGCCTTGAGGTTTTGAAAGAATTAGCTAAGTCTTATTTAAAGACCTTTCAAAACATTCGTGGAGATGTGTGTCGGTCTCGTACCGTTAATTCATTCGTAGTTTACAAGAATAATAAAATTCAAAATAAATATGAAAATTATTTACATGTACATAAACCGTACATGATCGAAGTACATCTATGTTGTCCACTTTTATTCTTTCAGGTAACCACTCTTCGGGAGAAAACGGGTAAGTTTGTGTATTACAAGCGCTTCATATGCAGGTAGGTAAATGTGCTTATTATTTAGATGTCCACGTACAATGTCTCATGTGTTAAACAGTTGCATGTTGGGAGCATGCATAAGCTGAAGGGTGGTGTTTAACCTGGGGCTAGGGGATGTACGTTCATC
Source organism: Acanthopleura granulata (assembly GCA_016165875.1). Taxonomy (NCBI): domain Eukaryota; kingdom Metazoa; phylum Mollusca; class Polyplacophora; order Chitonida; family Chitonidae; genus Acanthopleura; species Acanthopleura granulata. Next base: position 1,050,156 of record JABBOT010000035.1, read on the forward strand.
GTGTTAAATGTGATCGCCACGTTGGATATATGAACTTTGGAAGTCAAAGCATAATAACTGATTCTCGACATCACATGAGCACCAGTATTTTTATGTACGGTGTGTGTCTGTGTGTGTGTGTGTATATATATATATATATATATACACACATATACATACATACACGTCTTGTGGCCTACATATGTTGGCATAGATTCCTATACATAAACATATATAGCTATATACTATATAGATACCTATATACACATAACTAAGTGAACTTATATATACTTACCTATATACCTAAATATACTTATATATACGTGTACCTATCATGTGCTCCTTTCATGCGTATGATGCCGTTTCATGTCTGACATCCGCTTGAACTGGCGATCACAGCCTTGACAACTATAGACGGACGGGTGAGCTTCACGCTTGTGCCGATTTAGGCTTTGACGAAGTTCAACCACACAACACGAAACACAAACGAAACCCATACTGAGCTTGTATCTGTCTATCTACCTATCTATCTATATATGTATACATCACAAGCCTAAGGCCTACTCTTCCAACGCTTGTATGCTTGGCTTATCTGCAAACATACCAATAACTCATTACCCACACACACAAACGCTTATATTCCTATATCGACTATTCTAGGTCGCTTTCTTTATTTTATTTTTAATTCTTACTACGAACCAACAGCCATTTTTAACAGAACCCCTACAACCTTCGCACACACATACACGACAGCAGTCCAGAAAGGGATTCCCAATTTTTAATTTTTTTTTCTTTTTACTACTGAGATTTCCTGCTATCTCTGCCGTTCATCCATAACTTCAACCCAGACTCTGTTACGTTTCGTCATTATCATGTAGTGGGAACAGAAACAACTTTTCTAGGTGGACTAGCCACCCACCGTACTCAGTTAACCTCACCCACAGATTTTTATTTTTTTTTCCAGTGCGTTCCACAAGCAAAAACAACTCTTTTTCCTCCAGAACATTCCCAACTGAGCCTCTCTACATACAAAGAACAAACCCTTACTTATGATCTAATGAGGTTACGACCCGCACTACATAAAAGGAAGGAGCCCTTCTTTATCATGAACTGAGGCAAAAAGAGACGGAAACCATTGTTATTATTTAACGAGGCCCCGAGCCCAAATCCCATAAGAAAATCATCGAGGCCTTCTGCGCCACGCATTATATCACTCGTGACCCAGGTAGTAATTCTAAAAAATAACAGTAACAGCTCGTGTTAACTACTTCAGCGTTTTATTTTATGTGTTTTAGAGTTCCACACAACCATCAGGAAATGGCGCAAAATCCCAGCATGGCTGGTAAGATTAGAACATCTAGCCTTTTATTATGGCCCAAAATTTTTTTCAAATCATAACAGAATCTCTATGTAGCCAGAGTGTGTAGGTTTTACCGTGAACTATATTTTTTACTGTGCGCAGATGACACCAATCATGACACCGTTTCTCAGTGAGAAAACAACAGGGCATCCTGTACAAAGATCGTCCCCATATCATGAATCATAAACCGATGATGAGACATCAAACTGTATATTGATATTAAAGACTTCTTGCGGTGTGACGTCTATACTAACGTCTGTATTGTATTCCTGCATAAAGAGGGATTCTACTGGTGGACAAAACATCCCCGACGCCGGCTCCATTTGCACTGTTTTCATGTTATTGTGTATATGTGCGTTAATTGTGGTGACAACACAGCACTCTGAGTAATCCTAGACCAATGACATGTAATAATTTGTACTTGGCCATAGTACAAGGGGCGTCGTAAGTTGTTACTTCTTAAACACTTACATGAAGAGTTAGAATGAAACGCTACCTGAAGAAAATTGACAAATGGCCGGATTTCACCGGTAACGGGAGACCATTTGCCAGCAATCACACAGTCATCACTGTTTCGGTTTTACTGTCTGTGCTGTAGTCTGCTATGCTGATATGATGCCAGGACAAGTAAACTTGTATAACCTATACATTGTGTTTTGCTTTCAGCGTCTGTCTATCAAACCCTAAGCCTGTCACCATCTTCCCCTGAGATCCCCGTCTACGTTAATTCGTGAGTAAATAAAGTCATGATAGGTGTTTAATTTATTGTCAAACAATACAGTAAGGCTGATCAAAACCATGCACTTTCTCACACCTGATTACTCATTTGTGTTTACTTTTGAAATCTTGAGAGGCTTTTCCTCTCCACATGTTCTGTGACAGACGTCATTCACCGTTGTTGACGTATAGTTAGTTGTGTTTAGGGTTATTTTTTGCCAAGAGGTCAGACTCTTGGAAACAATTCATGCAAGGAATATGTGAACTCGAAAAACAAACACATATCATGCTTTAGTTTAATCAGATTGATTTTGCAGCAGTTAAAATTACAATATTATTCTAAATATTCATCTTACCTTTCCAGAGTCCCGATTGCTGAGTATGAGAACGCTTCCATCACAACTACGGCAAATGACTCCACAGGTAACCAGAATGGTGATACACTCATGACAATGTACTTGCTGAGAAAAAAAGATAAATTTAATCAACATCAATATAGTTGTCCCAATTTGTGTGTTTTGTCAGAGTTCTATACTATAGATTCTCTGCATATGGTGACTTGAAAAACGTCCTGCCTTATTTTGATATCTTTAGCTTTTTCAGTCTGTAGTTAAGACGTTCGAGAAAAGATCCTACTTCGTGCCTGTATTGGGATCAGCTCAATATGTCAGCTGTCATTGCTTCTGTTGTCAGACCCAGCCTATAAGAGACTGAGGACGAATGCAGCACCGATATTTGACACCAATCGTCTGCATCAAAACACCAGACTGTCCTAAAAGTCTGCCTCACTGATTTTTACAATGATACTGAACAGAGTCGGTTTGCGATCAGATAACCGAACTCTACACGCTGATACATGTAGTTACAGGTGACGTTATGCACTCTTAAATTATTTGTAATGTTATTAGTTTTCATTACATTTATGTTACTTTTAAACTGCTGCTCTTTCTTTAATTCTCACATTTCTCATTTTCTGTTTATTTTAATGATTTTTGTTGTATCTGAATTTTCAAAATCGAATAACCCTTAGTTAAAATTGTTTACTCTCATTTCAACTAAAAGAGGTGTTGTTTTATAGAGTATATACACGTTGATAACAAAACAGACTGTGTTTTCGACTTTAAAGCAATTTAGTACGCAAGTAAAATTTTCTCACCTCAGTACGAGTGAAAAAAGACAAAATCAGCCATGCGCGAACTTTAAATACATTTCATGTGAAAGACAGCGCATGTTCCAAGTTAAGTTTACCGAAAAGATTGCACAATATTATGTTTATTTCGATCAAGTATTTTTTCTAACAGCTGCCACGATATTTGACGGTGTTGAGCCGCTTAGCATGAAACGGGGTCATTCTGTTTAGGCTGTGACGTCATTGTTCCAAGCGGAGCACTCTTTTCCCGTGAGACTGTAGTGAGCTGCCTTCGTTGTGTTTACAACTCAGTATATATGTCAATTTAGTACATGAAATAATCAAGAAACTTACTCCCACCACAACACAATGGTTTGCAAATACTTTGCAGTATTGTTCACCCATGTGCTTGTCACAATTAAAACATATAATATTAAAACAGTGTTAATACATGTTACATTGAGAGACAATTTGGAACACTTATGCCACGGCTTATAAGGAGCGTTCTGATTGGTCAGTTCAAACGCATGGGTGCCTTCAGTCGGCAGCACACTTCAAACGAAGACAAATCAACAACGAATTCATAGAACTTCAAAGAGGTTTTTACATTCAAGAGAGAATTTTATAATGTTTTTCAGTGAGCAGTACCACAGTCATGAGTCTTTTATTCTGTAAGACCATTGTATAGACGAATGCTTGATCTTGATATTAATAAAAAATATCTACGTAATGATATTTAAAATGTTATTGATTCCATTGGCTGGAATTTGTGTGTTCAGGTCTATATATATATATTTCTGTCCGTCAGCCCTTTTTAAATTGAATATTTCGCGAGGGTAGGCCGGCCAGTGGGAAAGGAAAGCCACGTAAACCTGGCTTGACTGAACGTCCATCGCTAGGGCCGGTATTGAACTTTAAAACTTGAATTCTCTCGTCGACATTCTGATTTGGTTTCCACTCTAAAATGCCTTACTGAAAGAGGAAAACTAGTGGACGATGAGAAAAAATTTCCCTCATTATATAGTCTTGAGTATGGAAGGGTGGATCAGTATGGTGGCTGACCCTGCAAAGGGCGCAGTTTCAGCTAAACGCGGGTCAGCGCTCTGTGATCTCCTCACTCTCGGCCTATTCTACAAAGATGCCAAGGTCGCGGTTTTGTTATAACCGCGCCTTATCGTTCAGTCGCTCCGCACTGTGGTTGCAATGGCCTTACGACAAGGGACAATACTGCTGCACATGTATGACTGTGTCCGTTTCCATTGTGTCATTGTTTCCTAAGACACTTAGAGTGCAATACGCCAAGGTGGACACATCCATATGGGTACATGAATGGATTTTGATTTGTCATCTTCAAAAACCAACCATTTGGCCAAATTTTCGACGAAAAACAAATATTAGTGGCCAGAACAGCAAGTAGAGCCCATAATGCACCAGTCTGGTCACGTGACGATTCTTGGGAAGGCACATAAAGCAATGAAATAAAGTGCTTCTCACGATGAAACCCTCTCTTTGTGCTGATGTAGTTCTGTCGTCAGGAGATGGAACAATAGTACGACGGTGTGGTGATGGCCTTAACCGGCTTCCATGCTAGGGAGCGTGAAAAACAGCTTAGTTCAAAAAATAAAAGGCAACTTGAGTGAATGTGACCTGTGTTGTGAGGCTAGATTTGTCAAGAGGAAAATGTATCTAAAAAGACACTGATGTGTTTCAAATGACAAATAAATAATATTGCCTCTTCAAGCTCTAGGAATGTTCTAACGGACATTTTCTATCGTTGTTAAACATGTGATCCGATTAGTCGAATAGGCAGTGATATAGTACATATATGGCCCGACCAAATTAAAGAGTTTAAACTGGAATACCGTTCTTTAACGTAATCATCGTAGAGCTTCGTATTTCTTCATATTCGTATGTCGTTATGAAATAGCACAAGGCCGTACCAAGAAAAAAAAAAGCCTGACACTAGAAGCCAGCAAGTTTTCTGGTCGTTGTACATTGCTCCTAATGTATCTATTCGGCCAAAACATTGAGGAACATTAATAAAGCCTGAAAATTCAACTATTTACATGGGCAGCTTTATGTTGATGAGAGTACTTATATGTCAACAGGTATCAGGTAATGATAAGAGCGTCTGTCAGGCAAATGCATTTCGCTCATCCACCTTATAGGTTTCTATTCTGTTAATTGTGGATTTGTTGAGGTTAAATTGCTACATGTACGTGTTGCCACTCACGGTTTTAGATATATGGACGCCTTTTATGTGCAATGAGGTGGTATGAACAGGCTAGCGATGGCTTTCGTGGCTGTCGCACACCCGTTCACACTCGCGTTTTAAAGCCAGGATGCCTATCATGTCAACTAAAGTGTTTAAACATGATAATAATACCTTGGTGATCTAGTTCTGAACTATCTAAGAGCCTTGTACTCTATATACCGAAAGCCCGGGGTAAGCTTTCATGTGTGTAGACATAGGTACAAATGTACGAGTGTGAGCTCCAGGAATTACTACTGGACACGTGCGCGAGTCCCATTTAGGCTGTCAGCGCATTTGTCACTAAATTCTTCAAATATGAATTTAAGAATTTCCCTCAAGGCATTAAATATTAGATTTTAATTATTTAATTATTCGGTAGTTACTTACTGCCTTGTGCAAGATGTTTACCCACATGATGGCGGTCAGTTTATCGGTGGACACAAAAATGCCTGATGTAAACCACATATTAATCTTTGGCAAGTTACTGCCACAGTTCCCCACGTGCCAACTACACATGTGCTCTTTAACGAAGGTTAATAAAGGAACTTTGAAGGCAAGGAATCCAGAAATTACCTCGCAATCCCGGGACTGACCTAGATCTGTGCTTGTGCCAAAGTTTTACAGGACAAGCCCGCCAGCATTCGACCACCACCATCTGCCCACTAAATAATATTTATTTGTCTGTTGAATTGTAATATAACGACATGCCCAAGGATTGCTCACCTATACGATGGAGGTCAGTTTGAAACTGATGGAGGAAAATCGGAGTGCCCGGGTAAACTGCCACTCGGGAGGGGGGGGGGGGGGGTCAGTGTCGAGCATTTCCACGTGTGACATATAGACAATTCATCTTCAGCAAACCTTTGACTCTACAAACGGCCACACGGGCGACTAGGAGCCCGCTGAACATGGGTCCAGGCCAACTTCTTGCAAACTGAGTCCTGTGCTGGATTGTCACATTTGAGTGCTTGTACATGAATCTCATGTATTAAACAAGACCAAACAGATGCAGGCAGGTATGGAGTCAGAGCAATACGTTAATTACATTAATTGCACTTCGTCCGATTTCCGATGAGATCAAAGCAGTCGTCTGAGATTGAGGTCGGTCGTGTCGGTGTATTTCTTACGACACAGACAGGCCTGAGTGTCACATGTACAGGATTGTCTGACTGATTCACAAGCGAACAGTTTAGCTGACTGACAATGACCTAGTCGAGTTATCTGCGACCTAACTTTGACAGGAATTTTACTTCCTGATATTCACTCTAAGATTTTGTGTGTACGGTTCGGCCACGGAGATTTCACAGGCGAAATGTAGGTCGCTTCAATCACAGTCCTGGAGTTATGGTCGCTCTTAGTCTATGTTATGGACATGTAAACATGAAAGTTTGTCACTTGATGTATTAATTGGATGAACCAAGATGAAAAGTTTTATACTGGTGTGTGTCTGCATGTGGCGAGGTAAGTTATGTACCTATATACTTCAGATGTAGGTTATGATAAACTACAGGTCTATTCATTCAACACTGTTTAGTCTCTAGATGTTTTCAACGACAACAGAGGGTATAACATGACATTAGTATTGCCCCGTGTAATTCTCGCTTGATTGAGCGTATCAGAATCTCAAGTATACGCAAGACATTTTAACAGGCTTTGGGAAAGGTTCAGGAATGGGCTGACGGCCCATTCGATATCGATGGGAAATCGCTCAGACCTATCACCAAACTGCTCACATTGACCAGCTCTGTAAGGATTGAATACCCAGGGGCCTGTTTTGCAAATGGGGTTTAGGTGATATCAAACGTAAAGAGACTCGTCGTCAATGCCTTAAAGTTTGACAAAACGTTACACCCTATTCGTAAAAGGGAATCCTGGTATGTGGTCGAAGTTAACATATAACTGGTGAAGCCGATGAAACGAGCTAAATTAATAAAATATTTCTGACTAATTATAATAAAGCCTCCAATTCTTGCTGTTTTGACATGGCTCTAAGAAAGGAGGATTGTCAGGTACCTGGCAGAGGTAGGTGGTTTACACTGATTTCTCCCACCCATAAATCTAATTGCTGTCATATATGTGCAAAACTCTTAAAGCGGGGAATTAAACAACAATCAGTGAATCAATTATAAATAATCATAAAGAAATCAGTACTTAGGTATGTTTCAAGCTTTAATGTATAAATCTGTTTGACACACATAACATCTATTTTTCCACAGCCAAGTTCCGCCCTTGTATAAGTGAAATATATATTTTGGAATCAGAGGTTAAATACTCTTAAAAAATATTTTCTTAAATGTGTTATTTGAAGATTGAAGGACTGCCTTTCTGTTAGTCGGTAGAGTTTGCCTAGTCCAACATGCAGTGATTGTAAGTTTAAGTCAAACACCACATATATACACAACCATGCTGCTGAAGTAAACTAACTTTAGAAGTTCTGTGAGGCCATTCCCATATATTCATACCTGAGAAATTATAATACCGACCTTTATCCATAACTTTTGCGAAATTATCAGCAAACTGCATCTCCTTTGTTTGTTCACATCTGAAAAATCAGAACAGCCACTAAATTTACGGAACAATCACTTCTTAGAATATTTTTTTTACATTTCGACCAATTGTGGTGTTTTCCTGTGCGCTCGAATTCCGTGCCAACCTATTCAGTTTCTTTTATAAAACGAGGCGCAAAGCCTTGCTAAAAGAACTTGAGGAATAATTGTTTCAGATTTTTAACACTTACGAAGGAATGACAGAATTTATTCGCCACATGGATAAGGTACAACAAAACAATGATCACAGTGAGGTTATATGAGCATAATTGATGAGGTATACTATATAAACCTCTGTGTTTGTTGTCATATTAGGGAGTGTGTTTTGTTTTATAGTGGCAGGCAATTTCTTCAAACATGCTTGCTGCAGTTTTCATCTTTAGGGACATGAGATTTTTACCAATCCGCTTACCCTAAAGCCTGTTGATACCAGAGGAAGCAATGTACTTCCGCACTTATCCTTTCAGCTTCACTCACCCCTGCTATGAATTAGGATATACTCACAATGAATGCTTATCACCCATCATGTAATAATTATTATAACCCTGATCTGTAAGACGTGTGCACCCATGAATATGTAGTCACTGTCAGCAAGAACATACGCCTTCAGGATATACTTGTACGTTCTGGGCCACAGGTACGGTCAATTTTGGTATATTTCATACATTAGATATTAATTCAAAGTTTAGCTAGTTTGCTTTTTGAACATGTATCGCGTCGACAAATTTTTCACTGACAAAATGTATGCTCTAGGCTCCGAAATTAGTGTGAAACGTTAGTTTTTCGATAATCAAGACATGAACCTGAGTTGCACTTTGATAGCAACTGTTTATGACGCGAAGATTTTATTCAACACAATGTATATACATCGAAATACATCCGTGACTGAGTGGGAATTATGTTTCGTTTCATTTCAAAGGGAAATTATTCTCGATGCCTTGTCCACTGAATCCGAAACTGTCTCGTCGACATGACATATTGGATGATTGGTGCTAAATGGCTGATACTAGAAATCTTCTCTTACACGATTGCGGCCAGTATATTGGATGGAGGATGTGGAAATGCCTGTGGCATATACAGATTGATTTTGTCTCACGGAAAATCAACATACGCCGCGATTTAGCAACATAATTTGGCCAGTGTGAACTTGGTAAGACACCCAATTTTCAAATGAGAGTTTCGCTTGCTTAGTGATCTAAAGGGTCATATTCGATCATTCTTTTATGTAAGATTTGTCTAATTGATCGAATTTATCACACACTTGAGTACCAATAAACTCACATGCACACGCACCCATCGTCATATGTAGGTAGCTATGTGAAACATTAGTCATATAAATATTTAAAGCAGCTTTATCATCTATCCCGCATAAACCGTCTGCATATCTTGTCGGAAATATTTCAAATATACGTAGCGAGTATTGTGTCAAGGGTACTTCATCACAGCTCCATTGACTTTAAATTTAAAGTTTTCTTACTTGTACTGGTAGAGAAACACCAGAACAGATCGTTTAAAACCACACGACATTCGTTTCGGTCTTTCTAAATATACTATGCAAGTTTTTACAAATTTTGTCTTTAGTTGTTCTCTCTTCGTAAGATTATTTCTGATGCAGCGTCTAATAGAGTTTAACATGGTACATTCTGAAGTATAAACATCATGTTCAAGGCAATAGTCGGGATTTCACCGGTAACGTGTGACAATTTGCCAGCTATCACACTGATGTAGCTGTCCTGTTTTTATTCTCTTTGCTGTAGTCGTTTATATTCAATACACTTTAACAGCAATGTGATAGTAAAGTACTCGTTGAATAAAAACAGGCAATTGGTTACCATGGCAACCACAGAAAATGGGGAGACGGACAGATGGACAAAATCGCTATACATGTAGCATTATACAACCACCATTACTGGCCGCCATATAAAAATCAGACCCCAGAATCACAAAGCTAAGAATAAGTTTAGAATAAGTCTTAACTTAAAAACAGTTTACCGTTTTGAAACTCTGATCCACCTGAGGGAGTTTTATTTTAATATTAAGAGTTGCGTTAGACTTTGATGGCAAAAGTAAAAACTAGCGTTGATGTCCAAATCTATGTTCAGGCATAATACCACAAGTTAAGGCTAAGTCTTCGTGATACTTGGGTTAGATCATTATAGTGCTTTAAAATACTCTCGACAATCTCTCGTGATTGGAAGAAGAGGCTCTCTCTGGCTCCTTGGATACAAGCCTATGAGTTCATGTATCCGAAGCTACATGCTCCCTGTCCAATGATTCTTTGAATTGTTGTTTTATGCCATACTCAATAACATATCTCGTGTAGCAAGGCGGCCGGTATACTATGAGTGGAGGAAACTGGGGAAAACTAATGACTTTTGGCACGTTACACTGGCCAAGTGTTTCACATCTGACAAGAGTCACATTGGTAGTAGGCAAGGGATATCGAGGGAACTTCATGTACAAGTACACGATATAGCATCTTATTGCCATCTAGAGCCCGAGAACAACGGAATCTGAAGAATGTTGAAAGTAGGGTTAACACTGACCTGACATATCGTGTGTCCCAGCGAGTTTCTGTAATCACGTGTATGGCACGTGTTTTTAACGTAGACATGGAATTTGATATGAAATATAACTGATGGAAAAAGAAAAGCCCCATAAATGTATGAATAAAACCCCTTACCTAGTCGGCCACGACTCGCATTCCTACAACAGTGCGAGATAGTAACACGCATAACTCAAGTAACGACCTTCCGCCATTTCAGGTACGCTTTCTATCGATTCCACTTACGCTTCGAGTCGTTGACTTCTTGTTGACTTCTTCTCCGGCCGTTCGTGTGAAGGTCCGCTAGTAACCTGTGGATGGTCGTGGGTTTCTTCCGGGCTCTGCCCAGTTTCCTCAAACCGTAACGTTGGTCGCCGTCATATAAGTGAAATATTCTTGAGTACGACGTAAAACACCAATGAAGTAAATAAATGTATAAATGATCCCAGTGACCTTGATGAAAAAGGGCGCTAAAAATCAGTAGATTTCTTCCTTATGCCAATGTGTAGGTCTCATATAAGTTTGGCGAACATAGTATATACCGTTGGAGACATAGGGATGTGGAAAGACAGACGGACGGCCGGACGGACGGACGGACACCGCCCGCTACGACAATACACCTTGGCCCAAATTGGCCCAGGGGTAAAAACGGTTTTGTTTTTTTTTTAAGGGGAGACAAGCCGAGTAAACATAAGAAGTGATGATTTTGCTGTTGTAATAGACCTAACTACTTTACTACATCATTCCATGTATTTCCTGAGTTCATGTTCATCAAAATCTCTTAAAAATATGTTATTCAATGTGTTTATCTCTTAACGATAATTAAGCAATGACCTATTTGTACTACTTTGGTATGTTTCTAATATATTTCTCATTTACTTAATGAGCTAAATATTAAACATCGTCTTAAAGTCAGGAGGTTTACCAGGTACCGCTGGAGAAGGACGGCGGATTCCTCGGCGCTCTGCCCAGTTTCCTGCACCCTCAACCCTGGCCGGGGCCCAAACCGAGTCAGATATATACTTCTGCAATAAATAAGCATGTCTCCCGCTTTATGGCCTAGAGTAATGCATTCTACCGCAAATAAACCCGAGAGTATCTAGGTTAATACAAGTGCGACCCCCAAAAGCAACAACAAATCCATTTCTAAAACATGTTTAAACATTGGTACCGGGCTCATCGAAAGTGACGTGCCATTTATGATGTGCCCTAATATACCGCAAATATGCCTTCTAACACAATTCGTATGTGCTGTGGTTGTAATGAAAATTTTGCTTTGTGATCCTGGTCAATTTGGGGTTACTTAAAGCAAACACAACTCAGAATCATTTCTTAAGCTTTGACAAAAGGTTTATCAACTACCTTCTTTATTTTCAAACCCACTCATCTGCTCGGCGGCCATTTTGGAATGCATATATGTACTTACAACTTTCTGGGTTCTGTGTGTGAACGGTGTAAGCTGCCAAAGCTGACAAGTATTCAAGCAGGAAAAATAACACTGGGTTTCCCTCGACAGGGTTGTATGCGCTGACACCATAAAACACTACGTTGGAGTCAGATCCCTTATTCTAAATAAATATCCTAAATGTCGTAAATTTGCAATAATACTGAGTCTTTCGTCATTGTTAAGGTGCTTATTATGCTTAATCCTGACGCCAGCAAAACTAATAGTATAGGGCCATGTGATTTTCATGAATACCTTTCTGGTTGTAGTCAAGAGTACCATACATGGGTAACTCGCCACAAATACGTCGACATAAAGATAAATCCATGGAAGGTAAGGCTGAGAGCAGAATTCGATGTTGTGAACTCATTTATCGACTGTTCACGACACAAACTTCTCTGATAACTCATTTTAATGATGTTTGCAATGACCCAGCAAACTAAACTAACACAAATACACGTGTGTAGTCTACTGGAGTATAACATTATTGCTTGTTAGTGTAAGTTACATCCGTAATGTATGCGGAGAAAAAAAAAGCTACGTTTACAAGTCAGAATAAGCTGCAATACCATGTACGTTTCTGAAGCGTCTTGAATTTAGTGTTACTTTCTTGTGTTAAGATAGATTATTGCGTATTTCTCTTTTGGTGAAATTGCCAACGTTCATAGTCTGCTGGCGTTTAGAATAACCGAAGATCTGCATACAGGTTCTTTCATGTAACGGCAGCATTACTAGAGTATATACAATGACTTAAATAGCTCTACTAGGCAAGCAATTCAAAGTACAGCGTAGTCTTATGTACATAACCCGCTTCACCCCTGGCATGTATTCAGCGAATAAGCTTACATCTATTTATTACAAGACCAAGCACATCTCCTTGTCTGCTCCATCGGGTTGACCTACAAAGAACCCAACCCTTGAAAATTACCAACGAGAACTATGTAGTATTGGCCTGACACCTGGCAGACGAGCAGATAAACACTGAACTATATATTTACCAACGATGTATATATGTATAGATTTCAATGGTTCAATGGGCAGCTCTTTTGGTAGATCTATGCCTTTGATCATATAAGTTCTCTTCAGGCATACATGAATAAAAAGTAATGTTTTCAAAGCCCAGTTATTTTCTTTCACCAGACAGCATACTTGAGGTCTATTTACCCCAGTATCAATGCTTCCAAGGCGAGGAAAGAAATTTTTTCACGTCAGTTAGCAGATAGTCATAATACATGTCGTTCACATCACTTGGACCCATGTCTGTACAAAGATGACCCGGCATTTAACATGAATGCAATTTTTTCTGCTAAAGATATGGTGGTAGGGGGCCATGTATATTGTTATTTCTTAAGCACTTACATGAACAGTTAGAATAAAACCATAACTTAAGAAAATTGACAAGAGGCCGGATTTCACCCGTATCGTGTGATTATTTGACAACTGTCACATATCAGGTAACAATGGCAAGGGTGATAACACACAAGTGCACATCTCCTTGGTGTGGTAGTCAGTATATTGGCAAAACTAAGAGATACCTAGCACAACGCCCAACGGATCACTGTACCTATATGCAATAGTGAACTTCATAAACTTTATTTCACAACTTTTCAACTTTTCAATTTGGGCTATTCCTGACTGACTCACTAATTCCAACTTTACCAAATATAAAGTACCTATCACCATGCTACTGAACTGCACTACCGTCATTGACAGATATAACCAATGGACGCTCTTACCACCTGATAAAGCGTTTGCTATCCAATTCAAATCACCTACTTACATCATGGGCTTAAAGTCCGCTGGGGGAAACCATCTCTGCCAGTTTTAGCCCCCTACATGCTTTCATTCTGCTACATATAACTTATTTTGCCATTGTTAAAGAAACCAACCTTTTTTATGTTGCTTGTTGTAAACGCAGATACTCTCTGTGTTCAGTGACTTTTCATTTCTTGTATGTTATCATACCTTTACGCGCATTATTATTCACTTCATATGTGTTCATGTCTAACAATGTTACCCTATAGGTATGTAAGCTTGTACATGTACATTCCTGTTAGTGGCCATTACGACAGAAAACGTCATTCAATCCCCCACCCAGAAACACACTTCTTATTAGCAGTATATACCTGACGATGGCAACATGGTTCACCGATAGATAGTATATCACAAAATATAACTTCAGTATTCGTACTTACACTCGTTTTATCCTACCTCAAACTGCTCTGTGAATGTCCTTCATCTAACCCTCTAGATGCCGTAGTTTATACTTATCACGTTGCCATGAGTGTAGTTCTTTATACTTATCACGTTGCCTTGAGTGTAGTTCTTTACACTTATCACGTTGCCTTGATCACAGGGGGCATAATTTCAAATTTAGAATTGTAGATTATCCTTATCGGGATCATAATGTAGTAAAGGGTCTGGCACGCGACCTATACATATCTCACCTGGTAGCATTTGTTAGATTTTTTGTTAAATGTGATGACCTGAATCTCCGACACAAGTTATTCATCCAAAGCCAGCATATAAAGGACATTCCATCAAACTCCTTCACTCGAAGTTTTGTGAAATACTAAAGCCGGTATGTATATCTGAGTGGCACATAAAAATACAAAGATAAAAAAAGTAAAAGATACAAAGTGTTTTATAGTTGTCATAGCTCTATCTAGTTCTGCATAACCCGTCTCTAGGTGCCTGATAAGCATTTATGTTTACTAAATCAAGATCCTGCTTTTTCAGTTGCAATCAAAGCGCTACTGTGAAACCAATATTTTATTCGATCTAAAAATTGTCTACGGAATGCTAGTTTGGAATTTACATTAGATGTCATACCCAGAGTATCGACTGTCATCAGAGCATCACTGAAAAACAATGACTGTTTTACTCTCACATGTTCATGTTACCAGCTCTGTTTATACAGCGTTACTTGTCCCTTTGGGAAACTCTGTATGATTTACGAGTAGCATGCGAATGCCGAACTTGACCGTCAGGTTTAAGAAGTTGTAAAAAATTGAACCAATAATACACTGTGAACTTATTACCCATTATGAGGAACGAGGAGAAAGTCGTCAATCTATGCGATGACGTGCGGGCTCAATTGTCGCACTGTTATTTCGCTACTCTGGAAACCTGTGCCAGGTAACCATATATATTTAGACATCAACCACATCAGAATTAGCAAAAAGTGTTCGTTTCAACAATAACTGTTGAAAGCATTCAACCTGACTAATCTCAGTACGTGCTAGCCCCTGTAAACCTCGGTATTTAAAACTTGGAGCTGGTATTGTCATGTAAGGTCTGTAACGCCCTCGTGGGTAAATAACCCAACCATACCTAAGTTACCGGACGTTTTTTACTGAATCACTGTAACGTACACTCCATTTACTTCTAGCCAGGATCAAAACAGGTTGTAGAAACACCTGTGCTTTGGTGCAAGTTAAGACTGAAACGTAGTGGGCTAAACGCCAGGTAGTCTCTAAAAAAAGCTCCCCCTTTATACATGACCCGAACTGATTGTTACCATGACAACACATACTGAAAACCACAGCCGAGTTCTCGCCACAGATAGGGGTAGGGTTAGCCGTGGGTTTTCACACACCTGAATTTCATGAAGGCAAACACTGCCTTTGTGATGGAAAAATATTCCTGTATTTCGTAGGCACTCGAACGTTTCAAGAGGCTAAAGCGAAAAAAGTCAAGCTGGGTAGAGACGTAAATGTAAGTGACCTCAGTTCGCAGATCTCCTGTATTGCTTTCAACGAATTGGCTGGATGGAGTACATCCACTCGACGTGACCTGACTGACGGAAGTGTTCTTTACTATATACCTGTTGCAGGGCTGGATTTGTAACACAAGCTAGACATGTCTTCCCTGTTTCTGTGGTAATTCTAAACCGTTCTAGGAAATAGTATATAGCTAAGAAATCAGGTGTTGTTGTGCCTATGAACAGAACTGCAAGCAACAATGAGCTCAACAGTGTCCTTTCTAAATGTGGTTTTTTGATAGAAAAATCCAAGATAAAGAAAGCATTTTTACACACCAGTCACTATAAGCGTGAAAACACTCAAAATTTATTTTATAAAAACTAATAAAAACCTGTGCTAATCGCATGGATGAAAACTCGAGAATATGCACCTAGAGCTGTAGTTGTTGCAATATGAGTGTCATTTGTTTCGTATTGTATAGAAATATTGACTATGTAACACCATGATAAAAAACTGAATAAAAAGAAAACGAGCAAAACGCCTACCTCAAGTTGTCTCTTCGTTATAGCCCATATACTACATATAAGAAGCAATCTAACCTAATAACAATCAAATTGGATTTACTGATTATTTATATTCATAGTTTCTCAAGAAGATTTACAAGAACTTTTAGTACAAGGTTTCCAGAAATCCTCACAATCGATGATATTATTGAGGCAAAAGTGTTTATATAAGAAAAGAAAATATGGGCGATATGTGTGCATTGACTATTGATTTTCCGCGCCCTTTTTCTTCAAGGTCATTGGGGTCATTTATTTGTTTATTTATTTGACTGGTATTTTACGTCGTCCTCAAGAATATTTCACTTATATTTCACAGTGTTATGGTGGGAAGAACCGGCCAGAGACTGGCGGAAAAGAATCGAACTATTTTTAAATTATTATATTAATCAGCACAACCTGCAATTACGTGTTAAGGTACACGATATAAAAGGTATTAAAGAGTTCCACAGCAAAAGTGGAAAAATATCTACGAATTCTCAAGTCTTATCTTCAGGGATTGGTTACACTGACATTTTCTTTTTTTTAATGAGAGATCCTTGGAAGGGTGGCAAGAATAGTTCGCAATACACACTGAAAACGACTGGTAAGAATATCAAAATTATTTGAAAACACTAGGGAGCTATTTTCTGGCTTCTAATTGTTGATTTAGAATATCTGGATGAATTTATTTTGGAGTTCACATTAAGATAGTTCCAGTATTAAGTTGGCCTCACTATACATGTATATACCGTCGCCACGATATGGCTGCAATATTGATACATTATACACCACAGGTCAAATTTCTGTGCGAGCAATTTTTTGCCAATGCATTCAGCACATGGCAAAACAAGATGTATGGATGGCGAAATAATGTAATCAGTTTTAATTCAATAACAAGTCACCTACATGTATTTGACGCGAAAGAGGCCTGAGCAAATATGTCCGTCAGTGACTACTCGGTGTTTTCTTACAGATCAGTCAGCTCAGGTCATCTTTTACAGGATTTACAAAAAAATAAAAATGCTCTCTTTGGCCTAATAGCTGTACTTCGGCAGGTGCAACGAGCTATATCCTTGTGATAAAACAGATTTATAATCAGTGGAAAAGAAAATAGTGAAGATATGATGAGTCGTGGTACAAAAATTCATGTGCAAAAACATCAATAGCTCTTTTTAATTTTTACAATCACTGCATTGCTGTGCTTACACACGCGTACCTTCTTTTCTTGGTCTCCAGTTAAACCCCATCAGTACTTCGTATAGGTGTAATAAACTGTGCGTGTAATAGTATCTGTCGACAGTTTACTTTTTACTAAGTTAGTGAAAATACATGTAAATTGCTGTGGTAGGTAGACATCAGTCGTATGTTCTTCCTCTACTTCATTTCCTCTTTTGTAATTAACCCCATGTTGTTAAGAACTTCTTCACTATTTAATAACATTCAGTTTTGTTATTTACACACTGTCGTTAAATGCTTATCACGTACATGTACCCTCGCAGTTGGTTCGCTATCCATGAATGTTTCTGAATATAAGTTTTTTACATCTCCCTCATTAAATGCAGTATTTTAAGTAAATAACCTTGTTATTTAGTAACATTCTCTAGCAAACAATCAGCAATTGTTAAATAGTAGTGTAATAACTTTGTAGCTCTATGTTGTATGAATACACTATTGTGTGAAGGATAATATCCTGTAATCACCTGTTTGGCGCATACTCTAGCTTCTGCAATCATATCAGCTAAGTTTTACCATGTCCTGTGGGATATTTCTAGTTGATGGACATTTCCAAGTCTTCTCTATTAGTGCATGATACAGAATATTAAATGAAAGGCACTCACGCGCTCATTCCTGGTGTCACCTGGCTAAATCCCTCGGATCCCAGGACGCCGGTAAAGTCTATAGTTTAAATAACCCTGGAAACCGGATCTTTGATTAAATATGGGTCAAGACAAAAATCAAACTCAAACAGTGTTACCGTTAATATTTGCACTTGTGGTCTGTGATTTTGTAATCAGAAATGTGGTGATGAAAACAATGTCGGAA
Source organism: Acanthopleura granulata (assembly GCA_016165875.1). Classification (NCBI taxonomy): domain Eukaryota; kingdom Metazoa; phylum Mollusca; class Polyplacophora; order Chitonida; family Chitonidae; genus Acanthopleura; species Acanthopleura granulata. The sequence continues at coordinate 1,068,419 of JABBOT010000035.1, forward strand.
TTGTGAAAATAGCTGTTTTATCATGTGGGCGAAATAAATATTTAATGAAGTATTAACTATATCGCCAAGTCAATTACTGATATGCCCTAATCTATTACTTATATCGATATCGGGAATGGATGAAACTGAATCGGTATCGCTGATTCATAAGGAAATGATTGATCGACATCCAGCTCTAGCTGCCGGTTTTGAGAATAATTTGTGATCACCGTCACAACATGTAACACGTATGACACTCGACTGTTGACATATCTGGATATCGTTGTTTTGTATGATAGTCTTCAGTTCGAAGAAGCGCAGGCCGATAGGGTGATCACCAGAACTATCCCTGACAACCCACACTATTAGCTAATGAATAATGCTTGTTTAAAAAAATTTGGGTCAACCCAAAGTTATTTTGGGAGATACCACATTTTGCAGGCACTCACAAATAACCCCGAATGAGCTACAAATCCGGTTTTTGTATAAAATTCACAGTGTCTCACTTCACACCGATTCAAATTGAAAAGTTGTAAGGTGACATGACTTTGTCTTCCATCAGAGCTAGGGTTTTGGTTACTGTACTGCATCATGAGCTACTTGCAGCGGTGGCGCGTAAGTACTTCTGTAGCACAGGCGACAGTCACTGCTTATATTAACTAAATATATCATCCGTTCTAGAAAGATATTTCTATACCTCATTATTAAGTGCAATGTAACTAAGGCGAAATGCACGATATGCAGTTACTTATTTCAATGGCGTTAACTGCCTAACACGGACACGGAAGCAAATATACGTGTTTTACGACAGTGAAGTCTAAAGTCGTACTACTTGATCCATATTTTTGTCTACGTTCAACTGAGAGACCTTGGTGTCAAGTGATCTTGTTATCAAGTGACTCTGTTATAAAGTGATCTTGTTATCAAGATTGAGTACTTCTGGGACCTGGCGAAACCTATGTCGCGAGGTATCACCGTCATCAGTTCTCTCCATTAATACCAGAGAAAACCAGACGAGGTTCTCGTTTTAACACATGTAGATGTCAGAATAGATTATAGAAACGAAAATAAAATGAATCAGACGAATTTAGTAGAAACTAAGCATGACGGCTTGAAAACTGGTCAAACCAAGGCTCAAACAGAGACAAAAGGAATATAGAAAAACTTGACTGATAACATGGAGACTACGTGCTGGAGTAGATCTGAAGTTTACTAGTGAAATGAGTAAGCAGCATATTTTTAATTGAACAATGTGGACAGTTAAAACAGTACAGTTTTTATAGAAGTATTGGTTGACAAGGCCTGGTCTAATCCTTCAAGCAATAAGTTGGTATATGCAGATGGAAATTGGTAATTCATGCAGAAATAGACAGATCGACTGCTTTGCCAGCAAAGAAGTGCGTCCGCCTTTACATTCATTACTCGCGTCTGTTGACTTTTTCAGGTAATTTAGCAAATATTGCATATTTTTAGGATTATTTTATGACATGCACAACGACAATACGGCAAACATCATAAATTCTTGCGTCTGTTTGGCAGATTGTGACGTTTACGAAGAATACGAATGGCCCTAAATCCTTTTTGGATTTTCCATTACCTGTGCACTGAGGGTGGCGGGGGGAGAGGGGGGATTATTAACATCCGAAAACTACTGTCTAGCTTTTATTCCCTGCAACATTTTTATTATGTTTGCCTGAAAGGCATAAGAAGCAATCTCTGGCGCTGGCAGTCTTTATATATCTTTTACTTAGCTCTTAGAAAATAGTGATATATTTGTGTATTACAGTTACTACTTTCATACCGTATTAGAGTTTGTGGGAAGAAGACATTCGCACTGACTTTGACATAAAAACGATACGGCAAAACAGCAACCAAAACCAGTAAGGTTGGGAAGCACTTGATTTCCAGATTTTCTAACAAAGATTCCTTATCAACGTAAAGGCTATAACATATAAATGCGCTTCATGTATTCCAGCTCCAATGGCGATAAGCATTTGCCGCTGGAAAGAATCCATTTCGATCTTATGCAATTTATTTTTCATTCTAAGAGGCTAAAAATTGGCGTTGCGTTCTATTCTTCTATCCAGATGTTAGGCAAATGGCTAGATAGAAAACAAAGTAGAACATATTTTACATCAAATTGTTGGAGTAAGCGTCCGGTATACAATAATCTCGCCAATAAAGTGTGCCAAAAAGGAGTGTTGTTTATAATCAGCGTTGACCCTTCCACCTATATGTAGACATCGATGCCAACCTTTGACAGAGCCATGAATCTTTTTACATTCCCTTTACCTAATGCAGGATATTTTCAAACTAGAAATGCAAAATTTCACAGTTAGCTGCTTGGTTTAAATGTAGAAGTCTTCAGGAATTAGGATTTTATCAACAAGGTTACCGAAACAACATAAGCTTAGCCGTGCCTCAGACTCACACCGAAAGCAAGCAGAGTGATCGAAATTGGACAACACAGTTTAATGGAGAACACATGACACACATGCTTACCAACTTTAGAGGTGTTACTAGACATAGAAGTGACAGAGCTAGAGTCTTGTGTTACAGTGATAGTGTTCGACGTAGAATCAGTGCTAGAGACATCAAAGGATTTACTGGTGCCAGTAGTTAATTCCGTTGTCAGTTCTGAAAGTTGATTTGGTCTCGTCAAATCTGATTATTACCTTTTCAGCGTGCATTTATTTCAAATTACACTGCTCTTTTCAATTAAGAATCAAACCGTTTGTAAAGCGATTCACTGACAACAACGACACTTAACGTCTTAAGGTCTTATTCTCTGATTTTGTAATCAGCGAACTTTGTTGAACGGATCGTGTTTTAAAATATGTTTTATGTTTAATACAACAGGAAGACATTAAAATAATGTATACTCCATTCCATGCTTAGTATAGCCTTAGCATAACATTTAAACCCAAGTGATAGATACTTACCGAAAACAAACAGGTTCTTGCAGTTTACCTTGATTGTAAGAGCAATCACCAGCGATTAGATTACAACACAAACTATAATTTCCGGAAAGAATTGTGTTTTTCGAGAACACCATTGTGCTTGAGGACTTCTCCAATCCAATCCCGCATGATGGTGATGCAGAACTTAGAAAGGGTGTTGTATTTCCATCTTGCTGAAAGGAAAAAGTAATTACGTTGGATTTTTCTCTGCCACAGTCATCCACGGACCAGCAACCTGCGGACAGTAGCTTAGTTTGATGCGTTACCTCTCCGAATTCCTCCCGTCATAATGCATTAAAAAATCTCAAGTGAAATATTCTTGAGTGTGGCATAAAAGTTCAGTGACATAATTAAATAATTTACATAATGTTAAACACGATATTCATGCAATGGCCCGCAATATAATGTGATTCCAACTGAATAACTGGATATTTCGCATCCGTGAAATCATCTTTTTATGAAAGAACACCAGAGCTTCTGGTATAACGTTAACAGGGATTTATACCTGCACTTTAAGATTTTCAATGTGTTATAGATTGTCTCACCTCCAGGTAACAGCTTATGGTAATGTCATCAGGAGAACATTCTGTACCACACATCACACTATCAGAGGAGCCTTCCTCAATTTGGAAATTATCACCGGTTTGTTTTCCAGAGGAACATGTGAAATTAACCTTGGTTAAGTCGACTGAAATACAATAACAAATACTTGTTTGAAGCATCGTGTATTTGGTAATAGGTCAAAACGGTGAGCTGTAACTGTGAAACATTAATCCCACAATAATGTCCTTTGTTTAAAACACATTTATTTGCTGAACTCATATTTACACATGTAAATTAAATGCATTCGCACAAATGTAACGAAAACTTTACTTCGATACTCAGTAAATAGACAATAGCCCTTTTGCTGAGGATTAAGTTCAATTACAGGATTCTCTCAACTTGTTCTTAGTTTGATTTTTCCTTTCCAACATCTGAGCGTGAGTAAACAGTTCAAATAAGGGTGTTTTGTAGAAACCCACAGAGGTGTTTAACAGGGTATTATTACAGATGAAAATTATGGTAGTTTTAGCCCATCCTAACTTTACAATGATTCATAAAAGGATGGCCATGTGTACAGATAAAGTACAGGTGATGTGAGAAAGAAACTGTGCATAAAAGCATAAAACTTAGCAGAATGGTAGATTTGGGGCATCTGCACTCTGTTGAGCCCGGCGGCCATTTTTGTTTCCGCCATTGCCGAAAAAGCATTTTCTTTAATATCTTTGGAACATGACATGCTATGAAGACAAATATGGGAATTTTACCAAGGTTTCGAAGGTTCTATTGTGCATTGACCCAATTTAGAATAGCGCTTGATGTGCATTATTTTGTCTGTGATATGTCCCAAGATGTCCCCTCCCCTACGCACAAATAGCGTCTGACACCATACATTCTGTGCCGAAGCTACAAGGAGTAAGCTTGTTTTGCTTGAGTGTACAAAACACTGGATCCATGTGCTCTTATTATGTGTCTTCATAATCTGCTCGTCCAGATCAGATGTCTATGGTGGTAATGAGAAAGCTTGCCTTTCGATCACTTTCCTATCAAAGTACGCCATTTGACAAGGAATTTACTGGTTTTCTCGCTTTTACTGTTTGTGGACGAAGAGTGACAGTTATTGGTGGATGATGCTCGTAGGGTCGTTTGCACAGTTCAACATTTATTGAAAATCACTTGTCTTTCTGCATTATGATGTGTTTATCTGTGTGACACGTGGGAAAGTCCGTCAGTAACTTGCCAAAGGTCGGTGGCTTACCACGGGAATAAGACTAAACGCCATCATATAATGGACAAATTCCTGAGCATGGTGTTACGTTACAATCAAATCAAACCATAATTGTGTAATATGTCCTATTCAAATTGCAGATAACTCTTGACTTGCTTTCGTCAAACTGATGCCAGTAGGTCGGAGAACCCATTGACAACAACAGCTTTATTAAGTAGGATAACATCAGACTCGCGAACGTTCGTCCTCGACTCCCATAGTTTTCGATGCATACAGCCTGCGAGGCTGATCTTCTTTTCTAAGACATGATTTGCCATCAAATGATAATTATGGCTTGTATGGATGATCTGGAACAAGTCGTACAGATTGCCATGTATTATCTGACAGGCAGTCTTTGAACAAACCATAGTCATTTTTCAGCAACTGGAATTAAAGCTCTGGCTTTGAGTTATCTTGCAGGTGGCTGACAGAAAACAGTCCATCCCTCAGTCATGTACATTTCAACTAACCCTGTCCATTTTCTCTGCCTTTTTAGGCGCTTACATAACAACTTTGTCAATGATTTCTTTCGTGTCTGATTTGGACAAGTCTTTATTCTCCTCTGTGAATGGGTTCCCTATGGGTACCGTTGAGTCCATCATGTGTTTTGACCCGATCAACGCTATTGTACGAGGTGTGTATACATAGCAGACTACTTACAGTGTCTTTGTCTAGGTAGAACTTGATCATCTCGCACTCGGAGACGAGGTCAAAACAATCCACCATCTCCAATCACTGATGCATCATTTTGTTCATAGCCCTGGCGTATGGCCATTGCTGAGAGTATTCATTTTGTCTTCTGAACTGTGAATTGACTTTTGCTGAATTGGTCACCTTTACTCGGGGGCCCATTATTGACACACTAAGTATCATATACTTTCGGCAGAAATCTCTACCTTTCCAAAGAATGACCCTGAGGCTGATGCGCAGCTAGGATTGGGGTCTGTGTTATCAGTAGCTGCTGATATGAACAAGTTAAGACTACTGTGGAGATTTACTGGACAGATTTTTGTTTTTCGATTGTGATGCTCAGAGACAATTTCTCCAAGAATGGTGTGACACTCATCCCTGATATGCACAACTTAGTTTCCAGCTGGAAAAACAACAGTAGAAGATGACAGTTCTGCGTAGATGGTCGTGGTGTTTGTGTATCTGTGTTGTGCTGGGAATTAGTGCTTGCATTGGGTCGTGGAACGTGATTGCTATACTGCAACAACAAGATTGTTAATGGTTTCTTCAATGCATTTACAAGCAATGGTGAGAGAAATCTGGACTCGGTTTACAAGGGTACAGACTTTCTGCATTAGTTAACGTTCCCAGGAAAACAGACATTGACATTCCGGTATTGTGTAATTCCGTACTAAGGTTATAAATATAAATAAATTTCACGGGTTTTCTATAATAGCGGCCTTAGTTTGGTTGGCACATGGTATTGCTTGTATCTGATGTCCTTCTAAATGACATGGTGTTAAAAATGGACCATTAAACCATGGCAGCAGAGTGTATTTGTCAACAAATGTCATCCACGTACAGAGATAATGAGGAAAATATGTTTTATATGAAGCAAAATGGCCGTCTGGGTAAAAAATGTTGCTATTCAGAGCAAGTGCACAGTGGAACCATGACAACAGTGGTAAAATTCCAGTATTTGTCATCACAGCATGCCCTGTTCCAAAGATATTGAAGAAAGTCTTTTTTTCAGCAATGGCGGAAACAAAATGGCTGCCGGGTTAACAGAGTGCATATTCACGATGGCATAGCATCTGAAAATCTCTAGAAGTACATTATCTACAAAAGTGCAAAGTTTCATGCTCTTATAATAAAATGCACAATGCTCTTCAAATTTTGCATGGATAGCCTGTACTAATAAGGGTATGACGGATTATACTCGGATGCACGATGTATAAATTACGTCTGACTTTCTTATTAAAATATTGATGACATAAGGTAAAGATTTTTATAGGTATTATTCCATTCATGTGATAACATAAGAGTTTCTAAAATCCTCAGTCTAGAATGCTTCCATGACACGCATTTTAGTATTTACTGTGGACACAATACCCCTCAGTATAATGTTTACTTGTGACTTTCTGCAATTTTCAAAATGACAACAGCAAAAATACCGATATGTTTATGTTTGTTTTCTTGCTATAGATATACACCATTGAGTGATACATTCATGGAGCACAACTGATATACACTATTCCTTGTTAATACAGATATTGATCTGGACACCTACAGTTGCTGTTTTAAGCCACTTCGCTGTCAACATCATGTTTGTTTTCAGCAGATGTCGATGAAAAACGTCATCTGCAAACAGATCAGCTTCATGTGGAAGCTTCACGCGGCAAATGAAGTTCGAAAATGGCCCGATGGCCAAATAAAGAGGACGCGTTCAGTGCAAAACAAATACACTAGTTCTTAAGCGCTAACTACTGTTGTTCATTATATAGAGATTCCTGATCGAGTGCGTGTAAGCATAAGACACCATGGGGCCAGATGCAATGAGGAAGTCGTAGCTTGTTTCAGGTAAAAGTTTGCGGTTGTACAACACCTGCTCTGCATGAAACTGGAATAAGCAAAACCGTTATCCTTGGAATGGACGGTGCTATGCATATCGGCAGAATCATGGGCAAAATGACATGTCAGGAAACAGCAAACTGATCATTTAAACTGATGGTTTGAAGATCATGTATGTGGTGCCTTGTCCAGATTCGTCTTTTTGTTCCGTGTACTTGCCTTAATTTAGGGAAACGCCAAGCAACAGTAACAAATACCATTTTGAGAGTGTGGTATGACTCAACCCGCGATTGATCCAGAATCCTATCTTTAGTCCACTCCATACAGCGTCACGTAACTTTGAAGATACATGTATCTATCTGTTTCTACATGTATGTCAGATACGCTTGCATCATTCTATTATGAACTATTAAGATAATTTCCACATGAATGAAGCCGATTTGAGAACGTATTCCAGTGAAGCTTTGAGTGAACTTAACGTGTATCTATCAGGTTATGCGAAGAAGGTTTTTTCACGTCCGTGGGTGTAAACTGTGATATAGAAAGAGCACATGTTGGTGAAGTGTCAATCCTACAACAGTATACAGTATACTTTCAGCTCAAACTATGCATTTTTTAAACAACAGTTTCATTTTCTGTTAACTCAACGCAACGATAATACGTACATTAATATATACGTGAATGTACCTACCTGCCTTTGTAAGAGTTACACGTAGCACGACAATACCGTCTTCAAGTGTCCATAGTCCAAAGTCAACCTCTCTTGCTTCCTGTATCTTTAAAGTGTATTCTAGTCCTGAAGTTGACTGGGAGCCATTGTAACCATGGATTCCAACTGTTCAACCTACTTGTGGTTGGCACCAAGCTGTGGTGTTGACATCTGGTCTTACCCAAGATACCGGGTTCCCAGGAAGTGATTAATAGTCTCCGAAGAGAGTTATCTTTCTGCCCTGTGTAGTGTCACATTTGTGAGTCACCACATATCCTAATAAATTAATCACCACAAAATAATGATAGAACACAGACCAATTCCATTTCATAATGAGAGGTTTCCTACATTGTACATTGTGTTGTCATACATCCTTATATTTACTCTTCTTGCAGTAGTGGCATAGTGCCACAATTCTATCGGCTCTCCCCTGGGGCATTTATCCTATATTTCCTCAATAAGTACAGATCCACACAAATATGAGCACTAACTGAACATATCCAAAGAATGACAGACATCTGACAATGTTCTCATTCTTATGTCCAGAACTGAAGAGATGATTTTAAATCTTGCGATTAACGTAGTTAATACTCGGTTTATTCACGCATGAAACCAGATCCAATGAAATGATATGGAATCTTAGAATTTCTGTTTTGGGTTTTACAAAAATTCTTTCACGTCGCTGGCGGATTGATACTATTCTGCTATAACATTTCTGGCAGCTCAGGTAGAACACTCGCAACACGAACTGGACTTGAAGCTTCATATTGAATTGATACATTCTACCATTTCTTAAAGAATTCTTTAATGTCCATGTTCTATGACACATAGAACACTGTTCCAGCGGGGAGGGGGAGGGGGGAATGCGCGCAACAGACACATGAAACTACCATTTCTGTGCATCTCAACACTGCACCAAATTTGCCTAGTTGTGCATAAGAAAAAAAATTATCAGCGACCATTTACAATTGCTATACCCTTACAAATCGAGTGCACATTTATTTGAACAACAGTACAAAGATATAATGAAACGAATTAAATCGCGCTATAGTGTGCGCTGCATAATTGCTGTGTGTAACTCAAACCGAGGCACCATGCGATTCTTGAAAAATAGTCAACGGGTGATGTAGTATGAAGCAGACATTGAAGAAGGAGAAACGCATCGCAACAATGGAATCCAGAAAAAAAGGAATCAACTGTTATTCCACTACGGAATAATTACGATTCATCACTCAGGTCGCCTACTTTATAGCCCAGTTCTTCATATCTGTGCCTGAAATGTTGCAACAATGTAACTTCTTAATATGAAATGGGAGCCTCTGTTTTCTAGTGGCAAGCGTGCTAGTGCAGCTGAATGATCCAGGAGCTTCTTTACATTGCAGCCCCTGTGAGTTGGTCCAGCTCGGGCTGACTTACTCTTGGGTCGTACATGAGAAGGTCTGCCAGCCAGTGCCGGTGGTTGTGGGTTTTCTCCGGGTTCTACCGGTTTCTTCCCATCGTTAGTTTGGCCGCTGTCGTATAGATGACATAATCCTGATTACGACGCAAATACAAATCAAATAAATGAATATATAATATGACATGGTTGAAATGGTAGATATCCAGAAATGGGAGGCGACACTGTTTGTATTCACCACGGTCACCATAATGGCTCTATTAACATTAGCTTTAAAGTGTATTGATTTCTGTAGACGCCTCCAGCCTGCTAAGGGAATCCAGAAGGTGGAAGCGCTGAAATTCACTGGCCGAGGAAGAGCTTAAGCACTACTGCAGGAAAAGTAAATATTCAAATGAATGCATGAGATGTGGGCGACTACTTAGTATGGAAGTGGAAGTGGAGGAATGTCGGACAATACTAATGCCGGTTCCCATAGTTAATAAATAATATTCAATGAAGTATTTAGTAATATAAATAAGTATTTATGTCAGTGCTTATATATTTATTTACTTGATTAGAGTTTTATTTTAGTTACACAAAGGCGAGCAGCATTTTATTGGTCTGGTCTGAGTACAAAGACGCAGGCCAAGAGCAGGGTTTGTAGCTGTACCACTGTATTAATAGTAAAAGAATTTGATTTTTTGATCTGAATTTCAATATAGAAGCCTCCGGGTTAGTGCTTTTAAAAGTACTAAATGTGACGACGTTTAAAAACATTAGAGTTCAAAAACGTTTAAAATTTGATGAAGCACACTGCTATGGTTAACAATAAACATTTAAACATAAACATTTTTATGCAAACGCACTAATATTTTAACTTATATGAACGTGTCTAAAAATGATCATGTACGTATAAAACTATGTAACAAAAAAGTAAAATATTTACTGGAATTTATATAGAAAGAGTCAAAGAAATTTTGGCCTTTCATTCAATTATTTTGAAAGCTGTTTAAGGCCATACAGTGGCTGTGTGTTTCATGGGTCTTTTAAGCCGGAGTACCAGGTTAAAGTATCGACCACTGGTAAACTCTTGAAGGAACTTCCCATTTTTGACGCCAGTAAGTCAAAGTGCGCAAACTGCATCTCTTGAGTGCAGAATTGACATTCATGCATATTTAAGATGGTTATGGTAGCTCTTAGATGCGCCCTTTGGCCTTGCATTAGCTTATGTATTAATCTACTTTATTATACAACATTCAGTATACAGGAAACCCATGTTCGGATGAACTCAATAGTTAATTTATACAATCATATAATTACAGATGTACTTTAGTATGCGAAATTTCAGTGTTGGACAGTCAAACATTTAAATGTAACTTAGGTATTAATCTACTTTATCATACAACATTCAGTATACATGTAACCCATGTTCGGATGAACTCAGTAGTTAATTTATACAATCATATAATTTCAGATGTATCTTAGTATGCGAAATTTCAGTGTTGGACAGTCAAACATTTAAATCCTGAACACCACCTGTGGGCAGGGACTACGACTAAGAGAGAACAACAACTTCACGGTTTCTAGCACACTCGCTATAAGGGTCGAACACTGGCATCAGATAAGAGAAAAACACACTCCGAGTCAGAGCCCACTTCAGGTTCAATTTATTTCCAACACATCGGGTACATATAGAAGGGCCAGGATTAAAGAAGGCTCTATTGCTTTCCGGTGATGGACAAAATTTGACTCATGGAAGACAAAGGGTTAACATAATTCTCAACATAATTTTAGCACAGTCTCCTTTGTGTTTTTTGTACACAGTTTGTGTACATGTACTTCCAAACTTTCAAATGTTGGATTTACAGTCATACTAATGGTTGACTGCATACAGGAACATGAAATGAAACTACATGCGCAACAACGTTTTAATACAGCACAATATAACGCAGCTGTTCACGGTTTGATTAAAATACATCTAAATCAATCAACAGCCGACTTGAGTTATGTCTACCAGTGTATTTGGGGATCATTTCAAATCTTCATACATGAATGTGATACCCTATCTCTGGCTAATGTCACAGCATTAAAACATCTCCGCTCCATCTACGCAACAAACGTAATTTACACAGAATTTAACAGTCGCATGCAGGAATCAATCTTTTTTAATGTACTGCTTGAAAAAATGATAGAGAATATAACCGAACTATCGGCTATAAATGCAAGGAAAAATAGTAGAAAGAATATACTACATGCTTATGAATACTTCTCAAGCAAACACACCGTACCTACACATGTACATGTTAGATACTGATCAGCGGGAGGTCAGCGGCCTGTGAAACAACCTATCTCTACAATTTTACGCCTTATCCTGACAGAAAATGTAACCGAAAGTCCTATCTCAAAAGCCATGAGTGAGCATCACTGTTATCACAGAGCAAACCACACGACATTCACCGGGAAAGGTTCAGAAAGTTTGTTTTATCAACACCCATCGGCAATCATTTACATGGAGTATGTCCTGCAGTAAAGCTCTATTTTACCTCCACGCTGAAGAGCGCTGTGTGTATAATAATAAACCGATGTGATATCCCTTTTCAGCTGGAATGCACACAGTTTGCCCTTGGCGTTTCAAAAAGCCATTTCTACCTAAGTCGTGATATGAAATACAATTTTAAAGCTCTGTAGGAAAGGGTTTATTAAATCATTTTGGTTGTACCTAGCATTTTCGTTGCACATATGTAACAGATGTGATTTTTTTTCCAGATTGTTTCTGATATTATTTTCGTACAATGGTAGCGTCAAACCCAATATAATAAAAAAATACACCTCCACCCGTATTCTCTCGCCTAAGTAAAAAGTAATATCACGTGACTGAAGTTTTGTCCTGTTTATTCTTAAAATGCTTTACTAGATGTCACTGAAACTAGAATTTGCCCATCTTTCACCAACTGCATGGAATTTATGTAATAAGATAGAAGCATAATTACATTGACACATCCCTGCAGTAATTGTTCCAAGAATTGACATCTTTGGTTGATTATCGTGCCCTGCACCTTTAATGTAACAGCCAGAGTAGCTGAAATTCAGAACTATTTTAACACCTAGTATTAGAACATTTCATACCTTTCGAGTAATTTCCATGAAGATGGGAGACAACATATAATGGTCCATTGCTATATAGTACACGTACCACGTATGCTTTGCTATGGTCTAACAATCAGTGCTCTAGCATTCTTGACTTCTGAGGTAAATCTGTATGAGGCATTAAGGTGAAAGCTTAATTGACCACTGTTTTCTTGCTGAGCACGAGTAATACCTCACTGATTTGTTTACAAAATGTTATCGCAAAGGCAGGGAGAGGACATTTATCTGGAAACTAGTTTTTGTTTTAAATGGGTAAAAGACTTACAGACTATAAAATACTTTTTTTAATTTGAAGGATCGTATCTGTACTGTGTCCATGTATAAATATGCCTCGAATCAGCACTGCGGAATAGAAAGACCGCCATCATGCTTTTGTGCACCAATAACTAGAGTACCCACTTTGCAGTTTACCGATGACTGACTGTTGTCAGAGACATGTCAACACATGCCTGACACAGATCACTTCTGTGATTGACCAAAGTCGTCTTTACCACGTCTCGTCTAATGCTGTTATAATCTTAGGTTTGCTGATGTATACCGTTTGATAACGTTATTAACTTCAAAAAACAGTAGACGACCACACAACCATAAACGAAGTTAAATTGAATGCAAGTTGAAGTTTCTCATATTTTGCTTTTCATAACTTCAGTTTCCACTGATACCATGTGTTTCATTCATGTACTTCTTCATTTATAGAATATAGGAAACATAAGGCTATTTCGCTAGATATATATTATTCAAATAGGGCATTACGTATGGTGCCTTTTGAAAGTTTTTCTTGCGTGTGAAGATTCTGAAGAAATGATGAAATAAAAGAATAATTGGCAAAAATTCTCACTGCTCTTCGCGTTAAGCAGACAAACATCAAGAATCATGACAGCACACATGTACATAAACGAGATAAACATTTTCGTTTCGGATAAACAACATCACACAATATTTCCTGGTTGTCCAAATTTTTACACAATTTAACTTGGATAATTATAAATGCACCCAATAATAGTTGAACACACATGTAAACAGTTTAATTACATGTTCCTTGTCTACACGAATGAAGCGGGGCTCGAGCCGGGGCGAGATGTCCTCATCTGGCGTCCATAGTTAAGCCATAATCATTAATTCCTTCGATGTAAAAATGATAATTTTGTTTTTGATTTGGAAGATCTCTGCTTTTGATATGGGCCAAATAAATAAGATTTGATCACATGAGTTGGAAGTCGTGGAGGGAGCTAGTGTTGGTATATTTTTAGTAGGAAGATCTTGAGTTCGTGTCCGGATTTGTCATTCTGTGAGACTAAGCTTTTGTCTTGAGTGCGTAATTTTGACATCATACAAAATCAATTTAAAATTTTGAATTCCGTGCATCATGTATGTAAAGTTGCCATTTATAAATATACAGAGTTTGCAGTGTGAGAAGTGTGAGTCTGAATAGTTGGCCCAAGGACAAGAAAGTGCCATTAAACAGGACAAAGCTTGTGTGAATACGCTAGTAGGCTAGGCTACACACAGTGTTATTCCTTCGACGCGTTTTGATCATGAGACCTCTTTCGAGAAACTAAATAGTGTTGCTATTTTCCTTTAGCTTTATTACCAAAATATTTTTCCGTCAGCTGTACCATCGATGAAGTGTCCTGATGTTGACAGGGAAAACCTATTCGCGGAGAAGGCAGCACACCGACGAATCTCACAGTACTTAAGCCTGCCCGTCGGGCCTGCTGATTTAACCCCGGGTCTATGTTCCATAGTTACAGTCGACGATTTACATGATCAATTACAAAACATACATCATAATTCATATGTCATTTAGATCGGTTTTACAAGTATATGCATCGGTACTATGTTTTCGAAAACGAGGCTCTACTTGACATTCATAGATGTGCCGATTTTCGTGTCCTTCTAATGTACACATATATCTAAGAAAATGTTTATATTCTGTTACACTTGAGTATCATGACTTTGAAAATTCATTTTACTGAGTGCAGTGATTAATATCCGCGACTAAACTTGGATTCTTGTAAAATTGTAGGCCCTAAGTACGGCATTGATTCTGCTTGGGTAACGGCCTTTAGGCCTACCATACGAACTGCTTTCAGCCAGAAGGCTAGACTTTCATGGATCAGTTTGCTCTCGAATGAAAAAAAAAGGCTGAAACTTTCCGAAATCACATTTCCCCAGATATTAGGTACAAAAATGTAGTAAACAGCACCTACAAGTTAATGTTAACCAGACGGTCTCCACATGGATGGGATATACCGTCATCAGTGTTGTCATTAGGCTACCCTGGTCATAGCACAGCTCGACTAGGTACGGTTCTATATTTGTTGGCATAACTTACAAAGTGCTTTTGCTGGTTCCAGTATCTTCTTTAATGTGTAAGCTTTCGTCCAAATCGTATATATCACTCATACCATAGTCGAGCTGGTTAGCCGGGCTCAGTGACGTCCTCGGGTCCTCGGGTTACGTCCCCTAGCGGACTGCGTGGCCAAATTAAACAAATTTCGGAAATTAATTTAAAAAAAATTTTTGAGTCGTTTACGGATAGTGAATGATTTTGCTTCCCTATGTGCAAGTTTAAATAATAAAATGCGTTAAGGATAACCTTTAAGACTACTTTATTTCCTCTTTTGGCTAGCGTGGATGTAGTGCAATGAAGGAAATGTCACGAGAGTAATACCAGTCTTGCACAGAGCCAAAGTATTTAGAATCCAGAACCCGAAAAGTTTATCTGTTCTCAACACCCGTCATCAAGTCTTAAATCGTACTTGAAGACATTGCACAACACTCTTTGAGGTTCAGTCTTGGCACAAACATTCAAGTAAACACCCACAAACCATATATTAGAATAAATAGTAATGTGTTTAGAGTCACCACGTGCAGTTTGAACAGGTTACAAAAATACTAACTGCCATTGATAAACTAAAACTTGACCGTTTTTAAAACAAAAGATTATTTTGGATATAAAATTAACTATGTTCGATATAAGCTCCACCACTGAAAATAAAACTGACGTTATGAAAAAAGTGGATTCATTTCAAAAGCATTCAGCAGTGTTATTTCAAAACTGGTCAATGTAGTTTTTATTTCAAAACTGACATTGGTTCCTACACGTAAACCCCCTCTATAACTGTGCAAATACGGGACAAGAGTGGACTTAATGTTGACACAAACGTTGACACTTGCTTTCTTCATAACTTAAGGATATTTAGTGTTTACAGCATATGTTTTATTGCACACAATAACAGAGACAAAACCCCTTTTGGAATGTCCCTTAATGCTGTGACGAAATACCCAGAGTTTAGGGTTACCGCCTCTCTTACCGCATGTGGGACATTGGTGACAAGAGTCGCTTGCAGATTCAAGACTGGCGTGTACACGAGAGCGTAAGACACAACTTAACTGAACTGGTTGTGTAGGCAGTTGGTTCCAGTCAGTGAATGACAGGATTTTGACCAGCATACACGTAACGACTGGACTACACCTCCAGATGAGTCGCAGCGTTATTTCGCATGCACGAACTCTTAGGACCCGACACAACAGTCGAGTTAGTTGAGCCGAGTGATAAGCTTAAGACGCAACTCAACTCCTCTCAGTCAACCGGTTGCTCGGGGTTAGTCCTTGTCTCCGATTGACGTACTACTTGTTTTTTCCAATATGGTATTGATATATAAGTATGTCATTTGTGGGAAATTTCGTCAGTAAATTGATAAGAGATTAACTCCGGGCACTGTAGTTTCCTTTGTCGACGAAACTAACTACTGTTACAAATTTGTCCTTGATATATAAAACAGGCTCCAACAGTCATATCAAACATGGAAAAAAACAACATTATATAATACACATGAGCGCATTTCCACCTAATAAGTAAATTTCCGTCTCAAGACATACATACTTTTATAGCAATTATCTCAAAAGCTTGTTAGTAATTATGGCCCGACCTGCACCTTCCACCTTTTACTTCTTCTGTTATATTTCTGTTTTACACTACTAAATACTGGAAAAGTTGAACACCTGGATATGTCACAGCATCCCTGTTCGCAGTTAATGTTCAAATACATAGTTATACTTTTCGCTGCTCCAGTTACTATTCGCGGTACAAAATACCTCGGAAGCATATGAAAACTTTTGTGTATTGCTATAGTTCTTGCTTCTGCACAGTGTAGATGATGTTGATACAAAACAACATATGTCGAACGTTACACTAGAGTCATGAATTGGATTTTCTGATCTTGATTTGCCCTCTTATGTTAGATGTTATCTGCGAAAATATCGGTTTGACTCCACTGATCGCTACAACTAATCAAGGGATAATGCCTTTGTTCTGGTTCGATGGGTGCACTGATCAACAGTCACTCCATTCCTTCTTGAACACCATTTTGTAAGGGAATCGTTTAATTTTACACACCTACACGTTTTGTAGTTATATAAGAAATTTTTCACATTCAAACTGTGGCAAGTGGGAAATTTGAGACTGTAGCCTAGATATCTCGCCTCAAATCCACAGCTTTTTTGTGGAAAACTCATGTGAGCCGACATATGCCAAAATATATACATGTAGTACACTTAGAAACTTAACTTGTGAAATACATTATCATATCCAGTAATATCCCTGTCAGTTAAATGTGAACATTGTTACTAATTTTAGCGCAATAATATTTTGACTGGTGACCCAAACTTTCATGCATAAAAACATTCTTTTGACTAAAAGATTTAACTGTTTGTAGGGCATTTTTGAACAGTGGACAACAACCGAAACAACGCGGCAGTGATTCTGTTACTTTGACTCCCATAGTGATAAGTAAGCCGAAGGAACATTCGTTACATTTTCTGACGCGAGGTTCTGAGATGTGCAGTCATTGCATTTTGTTATCCGTTCATTAAATGACAGACAGTCAGTATTTTCCACGACTATATATATGTTTGGTGACATACATAAGTATAGGTGTGAAGCACATTTAGAATTCACAAGCACTTCTTGACTGAATGGCTTTTAGTTTAGGTCTGTATTCGCACCTCTTACGAAATCAGTGAGGTTAAATTTTCTATTATCCTTTCTTTACACTGAAAATTTTGTCATTTTCTATGTTTGAATAAAGGATTTAGCCTTGTATCTTTCCAACGATTGGCCTTTCCCATGGCACAAAGTAAACCAGGAATACTACCACTCTTCTGATTCTATTCAAGATACAATCATACGAATTTAATGATTCCTCGGCTTTAGACCTTAATCAAAGCTGTTCCAGTATGATGGGCTTATCCGTGCATATTGGATGTTAGCAAAGCGGAAGGCTGTATTACATACCCGGCTGTGCTATATCCGATATCATCGACATCCAGCCGTGTAGACAGACACTTTTTCGCTTTAGTAATCCAACATTTAATGCAATAGGGTTGTGTACATGTGCACACACTTAATCAAACGTAAATCCTTACCTTTTCCTCATGGCCTGATGTAGTTCATGTATCTTCTACTATATAACTTAACGCTGAATACGAGATGGGACTAAAGTGTACACATTTTAAAACAGTCACGTGGGTAAGCGGGAAACTGAGAGTTTCATCGTCCACCAGGCAATTCAGACATCATGCTGGCTTGAGCTGTGAAACACGAAGACATAGCCTGTGTAAAAGCTAACCTGAAGACGATGAATTGACAGAACAATGGACAGCCCACCACATGCGTATGTCAAAGGCAACATAGAAACTATCAGTGCTGTGTCTTGGAAATCACCGATCTTTACGTTGTACTTAACAGAGCAGCGCATGTAGAGTACTTTGAATAGGATTCCCTCAGTGATGCGTCATCTGTGGTGCCATGTAAGGACTGTCAAGACAGAGTTGTCCCTCTTGATTTAGTCGATTATCCTAATTGCCAGATTGTTATGCACTTGGGGAAAATGTCCTTGGTCTGGTTTGGACACAGCGCACATGGACGTTTGTACCAGTGTAGCTTCCAGCTTTGATGAATAATGAATCCGGAGAGGAAAACAGGCTCAATCGGATTTGTCTGCCTAGCGGTAACAGTTTTAGGAAGTAAGTAATTGTGGAAAAAAATTAATTACGGATATCCGGGGCGAAATTTCGCAAAAGTTTTCATTTCACATTTTGATTCTTCATCTTCTTATATTTCCCGTCACGCACAGATGGAAACCAAAATCGAACTGTAAAGCTGTGCCTTAAATTTGACAAAAAAGTGTAACTTGTTGGGAACCATGGTAGTTGTTTTTTCGTAGTTCCCCTTCATTAGACGGCCTCTGATAAAGTGTTTTGCCGCCTGCCAGCACTTGTTTGTGTAATGTGCACCATTACTTGTGCTGACGTCTACCCATCCGGGCATTGTAGACCTCATACAAGTGTTAACAAAAACTTAATCAAACCACATGGGTGCCATTTGGGAGGGGTATATAAATACATACCAGCAGGATTTGCTCATATTGTCAAGATAACACAGCATTATAATTTTTGAAATTTTACACAATTAGGTTGATATATTCATATTTTAACTGAAGGCTAAACAAAAATCTTGATTAAAATTAATCTGCATATGAATTAGTGACGAATCTTGTCTCATAGGATGGTACTCCAGACATTTGGGTTCTTTCCACCCTTACTGTTTTTCAGACATTTGTGAAGTGGAATTCTATTATTTCTCTCTTCATTTTCAACATACAATACGTACATTTCCATCTGAAAAAGATGAAATTTTCTCCATACATTTTCACTGCCCCCAAAACACAACCGTGTGCTGGCAAATCCATGCAATATATACCGTGGTAAATCATATTTATTTGGGGTTGCGCCTTGTGGTGTGCCCCATGGTAATCAATTTCGTGCGCCGTTTGTTTCATTCAGCTTCATACGCGTATTCTTTCTGGTGTATAAAGCAGAGCGAACTCTCAACTCACTGTTCAACTAAGTGCAAAATTTGTATTCTGTATAATAAAACATCTGTTACAGCCATTATCTGCCGGATTACGACAGTTCTCGTACATAATTGTCTCTCGAGACGACAAATCCGGGTGTTCCACTCATCAACACGCAATAACTGTACAATTCAGCAATTTTCACAGTTTCATATGTATTTAACTGAAACCGAAAACCTTTCGAGTGGTAACTTTTTTTTTACAGAAAACAAGGAAAACAATCAAATAAAGTTCGCCGGTGTTCAATGAAAACGCTCCAGAGTATACAAATCATGATAAACTTAAATATGACAGCGTGTCGATTTCCACTCTGCTTGATACGTGTAGAGAATGTACACAGGAAAGTGACATTATATGAGAAAAAGTGACATTGGTTACACGTACAAGGGGACACATCTCACGATGGGGTTAAAATAAATGTAGCGAGGTACATTGCATTTGTCGTGCACACAATGTCAGTGAGTGCAGCACCAAGAATTCCCGATTCCCGCGTGACGTGGTTTCACTAGTTTTACCAGTACGGTACAGAGAAATGTATATGAGAAATAACGATGACATTTATATCACTGTTGCTGTTACACTGACATAAGCAAATTATATGAGAGCATATATAGAGAACAGTGACTGCTGAATATCATAAATACTATTAAATACATAAGAGTGGGGATGATAATCCACAAGGCGCGACGTTCGTTGAACCCCTGCATTTACGGAGATGCTTGATACTGAGAATATCAATATTTGCGAAAATTAAACATCTTGGCAATTTCTAGCTATTTGTTTGGAGAGCTATTTCTTGCGTGGCAGGGTAGGGTTTTGTCATGCTGCCCGAGGAGATTACAGCTGCTGTCTGATTTTTTTTTCTGAAAATGGCAGAAAGTGGAAATGTTTGGTGGTGACGTTAGGTGATACTTTGGGAGACGTAAACTTACAGGCCACATACAACACTGAGTCGTGTTGATAACATGACTACATCATTTGTAGAGAGTAAACCTAGAGCAGTGAAGATAATGTGATAGTTGGTAAATGGCCACACATAATTTTCAGTCAGGATTTTATTCTAAATTTTCGTGGCTTAAGAACAAAAAAGCGGTGACTTTAATTTCAATTTAAGTAAATTCAACAGAGGTAACTGCTCATAAATACTAACATGAGGACAATGTAAAGATACCAGGCCGCGATGATTTCTAGCCGATACGCAAAATCCTGCGTAGTGCAAAAATACAACGTAAAAGACTACAGTCTGAAGAATAACACCAGAGCACCGACGACAATGTAATAGTTGGCAAACGGTCGCACGTATCCGCGGAGAAACCCGTCAGTTTACCTAAGTTATAGTTTTAATCTAACTATTCCTGTAAATGCATAAATGGTAGCAACTACCCTAAAAAGCATTTCATAAAGATAAAGAATGCAGTAACATTTAATAAGATTTAGCAAAAGGCTTTGTTCTAGAATGGCAGTCTCTGACGTGCTACACAAAAGGGTCCAAATCGCTCTCAAAACGCTTTGCTTCCGGCTGTGACTCGGCAGTGTTTCTGTGCTATCTATGGGTTTCGTGCGCACACATAAGGGCCTATACCTAAAAAGGTGACGTACCCTAGGAAAGTACAAAGGAGTACACAGCTTTGGGCTCTTTTGCTAAAGGTATGAAGGAGATTTACGAGCTCCCCATTACCAATACGCTATTGGTTGCGCTGTGGCAAGGTGTGTCATTTAAACAGACCACGGAAACGCACAAAAGTCTATATCCTGAGGCGAAAGAATTTCCACAAATGTGTTGGACGAGTGAAGATTGGCACGTCCTCCACACGCCACGATCAGCAAGCACATCCATTAATGCAGAAAAAATTGTCCTCTCAGGAATTCATCTCGGGCATCACATTACAAACTATACTTTCCCTTAAAGTGAAAGAAGTTCACGGCAGAGACGTTGTTCATTGAAAAGATTACACAATTCTCTCTTGAATGCAAAAACCTGATAAAATTTGTATTAATTCGTTGCTAAATTTTTTTTCGATTGAAATCTGCTTTTAAGCATATGAGATTCTGACCAATCAAAGAGCTAGGAGATATCAGCTGTATATATCCTGCGGCGTAAATCTTTTGAGTTGACTGTCAATATAACTTGTAATAACATAGAGACAGAGACACTGTTTTAATGTTATATATTCTGATTATAACAAACGCATGTGTGAATAACACTGCAAAGTATTTGACGAGCAATATGTTGTGGAAGGAGAAAGTTTCTTGGTCATTTAATGTTATAAATTTACATGTATGCCTAAAGGAGAAGACCGGGGGAGTGTAACGTAAATTGTAGTGAAAATAGTAAGGTTTGAAGATTCAAAAACACCATCTGATAATATTTTATACGTCCTCTAAGAAATATATGCTTCATCGCCGTAAGCTCATATAGCTATCAATATCTGCACTGTTACGAGGCCCATGTCGTGATTACATGTGTCCGGGTTAGGACCCGCGTAAGTTTAAGGCCCACACAAGGTGATTAAATTTACGGTCGGGTTTAAACCCGTTTGGCGTGGCTGATTGTCCAGATGGGACAATGCTACTCCATGGCCCAAGCTGAAATTCCTACAGATGTGTCATAGATGGTTCTCGCCGTTGGTCCCCATTAATGTTACCCAAAAGCGGAAAGAGCGCACCTCCAGACGATACATGAAGTGAGATAACGCAAGCTTCAAAATTTACGACCGGCGATTTAGAGGCAAAAGATTTACTTGTTCGCTGCTATATAAGCGAATCCCAAATTTCAATGAAGAAGAAGTCTTTTGGCCACACACGCTACGTTACCGTGCTTCCTGATACCCCCGATCTAGGACTATAACTTCTCTCCTTTGGAAATACCCTCTGCTTTCGGACTTCACCAAATTGAACTGGGATTGACTTGTTTTGGCTGGCGTTCGCTCTCTCTCCACTTTGAGCCCGGGACAGGGGCACATAGTAAGTATAAGTAGTAAGTATATATTAAAGAACTCCTTTCTTGTTATTTAACCACTTGTCGTTGTAGTCACTTTGTCCACAGGTTTATTTATAAAACTATATAGTTTTATAAAGGTTACGGGTATAGTTAGTGGCAACCTCGGCGCATAGTTTCCACTCTGCACGTTGTGTTACCTAGTTGTGTCTGAAAAGGCTATATAGGCTCCATCGTGACGGTTTCCCTAAAACGCTTCCACTCGAAACGCTTCCTCTACAAACTCTGCGCTCGGATGAAGTAGCCACACAAACCCTTACCCCGCGTCATCACACTTCGGCAACCTGCCGTCCGCAATCGAATTGAATTCGCATTCGTAGGGCCTATATGACCCGTGTTATGTACATTCAGAAGAAACAATGGTAATGATTTGAGGGCCCGATTCATGTCATATCCGCTAATCGGGCTTTACATAATCCTACGTCAATCCTTGACCAAAATTATCTTCACAGTTACGTCCCTTTTACAGGGAGGTATTTGTTGTCAGCGATTAAGTGTGTGTTATGTCCTAGCCTAAAAATTGTTGCCTCAGAACTTAAAAAGCTCAAACAAAAAATTGAAGGTAGATTTCAAATCTTCAATCCAATTTCTTTTACCACAAATTGTCCATAGTTTGAGAATGGCTGCGTTTCTTGCTAGCAGACGAAACACGGTCAAATGTCAACTTTTACATTCGTATTAGCTGTTAGAAAAAATACTCCACCGAAATAAACATAATATTGTCTAATCTTGTTGGCAAACTTAAGTTTGTCTTTCCATTTAATATTGTGTTGAATATTCTACTTAGTTTACCTGCAGACACATTTGTGGTTTTTAATACAGCTTTAGAACTGTACGTGGCTTGTGTTGTAATAATACTGAAGAACAAAGGGCGTCACCAAATAAGCTTTTAATGGTTTCATAACCGTTGGAACTTCTTGCTGAGGTATCTCCCCCTCCGAAAAAAACAGAACAGAAGAAAAACACTTCTAAGCAAAACCAATTCGAAACATACTGCAAAAGTTTGAGTTCACGTGACCATCGTGTGAGTTAATTTATTTCCACAATTTTACAGACATTAACCCAGTTTCTTACGTTTTGTTTGCATTGACCTAGCAAATCCACGATTATAATTTCAGTTCAATCCAACAGGTGTTACTTAGTGAAACAACATTCAATGAAAATGGCCTAATAATCCATACGAGAACAATGGTTTTCCAAGAAGAAGCACTGCATGCACGAGTTCTGGTCCCGTGCTGTCTTCTCGCACACTCTTCACCTTTCTCTCAGCACAGACCTCTTTCAGGACACTGTGATATTTGTGTTAGTAGTTGAGCAACAGAGCAATGCTGCTGTTTTAATGCACATAGTAAAAACATTTGTCGGGTTAATGGTCTTTGAATTGTTGAAATGTTGATTCTCCTTTCCATGATGACATACATATATATTGTACTGTAACCTCCGTTACAGAGAGTATTTATCTACCAACGTTTTATGTATTAACTGTATTATACATTGCAAGGAATCTGTTTTCCCTTTATTTCTTTCTGTGGACGGCTTCTCTTCAGTCAGATAGGTTTAGGTTTTTACCTTACCACGAGCAGATGTAGAAAATGAAGGCGTGTTTGAGCGTTATTCTGATAATCTGCGAACGTGTGGCAAACCCACAGTGTGAGTAACATTATTTCTTAGTGGGGCTTCCAGTGACCTACCAACGTCTGTCTGAAATCCAGAACATGTTACAGGTGAGCTATCTGGCATATACAAATATCTTGTCCACGAGGTCGGCCTTTTGTATTCCCTGAGAACGTCACAGTTTTTAGCCTCCGTGCAGTCTTATGGCACATTCGGTTGGCTTGAAAGTGTAAGTTTATCCCTATTTCCGCTCACTAGCGATGTTATGGGAACGGTACTTATCTCAGAAATTCTTGTGTTTAAGTCTTTCTTCCCACGCGGGTCATTGTCGTGTGTTGTAACAGTCAGTTAAAGTTTGCACTATTTGGTGTAAGCTGCCAAAGTTGGTAGATGTCGCTCCCGTTTGTGTACAGCAGTTGTCATACAAATTTAGCGCAAGCTTCCCCAGTCAGTGAGATAGTCCTCGAATCCGCGACATCTCCACATTTGGGAGTTACACACGGGGAGACTTGCACAGGTGAGCCTCACTTTGTTCACTTGCTTTGCCAAAATGGTTGGCATGTACGTTTACCGGTAACCAAGGATCTCGGCTGTGAGAAACTCCGATCTACCAAAGTCAAACGTGCAAAGTCAAACAAGGCATGCCTGAACTGAGTAAAATTGAGATAAACTATGCTCACCAAGACATGCCCTGCACTTCGGCCGATTTTTTTCACAAGCTGTAGTCTTTACGACCAGTAAGCCCAAGATAATTCACATTAGTGACTTACGCCCATGTGCGTTGTCGACAACTTGCCCTTATAAACCGAGCCCCCCGCCCATGCACGTCCGTGGTTGACCCTGTTAAAGTTGATTAAATGCCTAGATTTGTTTAATGTATACGGAAATTTCAAGATATGATATCACTGAAGGTCAGCAGCTGATGCGCAGCCACATGATAGATATATCCCAGTTTTCGATTTCGGCTAAGATATACAGGAGAATGACGATGTAAAGGCATATAACAAATGTGGCAAAATGTGCGTAAATATTTCAGCTTTTAGAATTGTTGTGCTTTATGTAAAGTCAGAAAGAATCTAAGACGCATGCAGCCAAATTTAACGAGAATGTAGCTCTTTACAAGCTTTATACCGAAATCATGTCCACATAGCCCTGGGCCTAAGGGTGACCAGCAGTCACCGCGTATCAGTATATATAAGCCGCCCTCAGACCTTGGTTTAGGGCTAGTTTATCTTGAAAGAGGAAATTTGGCGAAGCTGAGCCCAAATTTATGAATAATAATCAAGTTCTAAGTGTGAAACAAGTTCTGCATTATAAGATAAGTGACCTAATCTACACAACCAGTCTATGTTTTTTTTAATTTTTACCATTTTTATTTTAGTACGTGGACGCCCTACTCTTAGGACTCTAAGCTCATCCGATCACTTAGATTTAATTGCTCATAGTTCACAGCGGTGCCATTTTACCGATTCACCGAGTGGTGAATATTCTTGGATATTCTGCAAACTAGAATAATTCTGGTACGTGATAAAAGATGCTTGTTTTAGTATTCATTTGTATAATTAAAATGTGGCACGTAAAATGTATCATAGCCTTGTATTATTGGTAAAAGGAAATACTGAAGAACTATGTCGTAATACCTAAAGTACATAATGTCAGCATAAACTCTGGCACATATGCGTAGTGATGCAAACATGGAGTGATATGACGTATTTTCATTGTGACGTGTATAACATAGTCCGTTTATTAAAGCAGGGAAGTAACTCGGAGTTTCCTCATACTATACAAGGTATTTGTGCATGTTACCGAATGTAAACAACCGTAGTGGCTGACATTAATGTTATAAATTGTAATGACAACCTGTTGTTTCTTTCTTTTCTGTAGACTTTTACCCTTTCATTTTCCATACAACTGTGGATAGTATAGTCATTAAACTGTTCATAGAACTCGATAATCTGTCGTTGGTTTAGGTATTGGAGACTGCGTGTTAACTTACTCTTTGTAGGAACAGACATGATATGCATGTAACAAAAGATCCAAGAGCAACAACAGAAAAGCAACAGGAACAACATCATGTAATCAACAACATCATGTAATCAACCACACTTACACCATAGCATTCCTCAAGCTTCCAGTCTCAAGTCAAATTCATGGTGACTCTCTGTTGCCCCACAACATATATGCACATGAAACCCTATATCTAAATGTACATTTAAAATAAATCATGTTGCGAATTTCCTAATACTATAATTTATGAATTTATGACAATAGGCGCATTGTTTTTCGCCTGATGTTAAGGACACACGTGGAACTTTACAGCTACCATAGTTTTTGGTCAGATGGGTTTGAAAATTTGAAAAAAGCAATAATTTCACATGCATTTTATGTGACATTTACAGGAAAAATATACGTCACAGAAGAAAAGTTAAACCCAATTCTAGATCACCTTGAGAAACTACATCTGACTACATTTTTTGCCATTTTCAAAATCAAAACTAAATCATCGACCCACAACGAACTTTCGTACATTTCATTGGCTTTCAAAACCCTTTGCAAACTGTGTTGGCCTGTTGCTTTTGCAGTAGCATATCCAGTTTTCTCGCCATTCAGTGTTTCTGGAGAAGACTATCTTCAGCATTTTGTGTCGCCTAAAAACTGTTTAAAATATCGATTAGGAAAAAAATTGCAAACGACGGTTGTGTGAGAATAGTTCAATTTTTCATACTATACTAGTTTGCAATTCTTTGATGCCAGTAGTATTCTGTTAGTACATCGATAAAAAATTCTTTATTCCGACTTTCCGTTTTAGTTTTGAACTTTTAAAAACTATAGAAATTACCAGAGAGGAAAAAAAACAGATTTGTCATCACAAACAAAAACTTGACAAACGTTAATATTTTCCGTGTTGATTTTTGAAAAAAAAGTTTCATCATTTGAAAAATATGTAAAGTGGTGAGATTACGGAGATTTTAAGATATATACGTGAGCTTTGCTATTTACATCACAAGTCCCGCCACATTCTTCTAAGACATTAAATTTGGGTCAGCTGATCCAGCTGTTCTCAAGAAGTGCACATTTAAAGACATTAGTAAACTGTCTGTGGAACTCGATGACCTGTCGTTGGTTTAGTTATTGGAGGATGCGGGTTAACTTAGTGCGATTAGTACTCTTTGTGGGAAGAGGCATGGTATACATGTAGCAGAAGATCCAAGAGCATCAATAGAAAAGCAACAGGAACAACATCATGTAATCAACAGTACATATAACATAGCATTCCTCAAACTTACAGCTTCAAGTTAAACTCAAGGTGACTCTCTATTTCCCCACAACATATACGTGCATTAAACCCTATATCTAAATATACATTTAAAATAAACCGTATTGCCAGTTTCATAATTCTATAACATTGGGATTCATGAAAATAGGTGCATTGTTTTTCGCCTGATGTTAAGGACCTACAGACCTTTACTTTCATTAATTTCAACTTTACTACTGCCATAGTTTTTGGTCAGATGGGTTTGAGGAAATTGACAAAGCAATAATTTCGCATGCATTTTTTGTGACTTTAACAGGAAAAATATGCAGAAGAAAAGTCAAACCCAATTCTTGATCACCTTGAGAAACTACATCTGACTACATACTTGTCATTTTAAATATCAAAACTAAATCACCGCGTGACCCACAACGAAGTTTTGCCCATTTCGTTGGCTTTTAACGCCCTTTGTGTTTTCCCGTTGGTCCTACAGCAGCATATTGATTTTAATTCCCATTTAATCATTGTTTCTGGAGAAGAAGATCTTTGTGTCGCCTAAAAGCTGATTAAGATAATTGATCAGAAAAAATACTTGAGCCGCACAGGAATTTGCAAACTACCGTTGTCTGGGAATAGTTTTATCTTTAATACTATACCAGTTGCAGTAGTATTCTGTTAGTACGTCGGTGAAAAATACTTTTTTTCCGATTTTCCGTTTTAGTCTTAAGCTCTCAAAAACTATGGCAATTACGAGAGAAAAAAACAAAGATTTGTCATCAGAAACAAAGACTTGACCGACTTTCGTACTTTCCGTGCTAAATTTCAAAAATTTCCATCACGGAGATTTTTAGATATAGACAAGAGCTTTGCTATTTACTTCACATGCCTCTTTTAACATATTAAATTTTGGTCAGTTGGCCTCGCCGTTCTTAAGAAGTGGACGTTTAAAGACATCATTAAACTGTCAATGGAACTCGATGGCCTGTCGCTGGTTTAGCTATTGGAGAGTGCGGGTTAGCTTAGCGCGATTCCTACTCTTTGTGGGAAGAGGCATGATATTAAAACTATTGTCCACAGGCCAAACCTGAGAACACACGATGTCATACCTGGACGAACTTGGTGATCCTAGATGGACAGGGTTGTCTAACCTGAGTGAAGGAGACACTCTCAAGGATCATGATTTGGAAACAACTGTGAAACGAAACTTGCACTAACTGATGAGGGTGAAAACTCTCTCAAACCGCTATGAAAATCAACCTTAACAACGTGGAAATCGTCTGGAATAAACTGGAACATGTGCTGATAGAATCCTAGTGCCAGGAGAAAAGCATCATGGTGTCGCGTGAAAGAGAGAATCAACTTGTACATCTCCACAGGAAGTACCACAGGCCACAGAGGATTTCATCTTATTTCTACAGTGCAGTGATGCTGCTGAAAGCTACCCAAAATGTGCTAAATTTACTCTCATTGAGTAAAGTAAATTGTCACAAAGAGGAGAGGGTTCAAGAGACACTCAAACTGATTGACGTGAACGTTCAGGAGCTATTGGAAACTGTGTCTCACAGAATATCGTCTTCATAACACCGAATCTCCGGTAAATGTTCTACAGGATCATCATCGTTCAGTGTTTGTAAAACTGACGCTGGAAGGAGCTAGGGAAACTGACCTTGGGAAACGCCAAGCCGTACCGGATGCAGAAAACCAGCGTATGAGTTCACAGCTGGACTTGATCTTATTGAGATTCAACCGGAAGCGGCTGCTGCTGAGGCAGAGGTTCTGGCTTTTCAATCTGTGGATAGGAATAACGTAACCTTACCATTCTCAAGCCATTTTGCGATTACCCGTGGAGTCTTCGTTCACAGAACAAGTGAATATGTAAAACAACTGGAATACGATAGGGGTGGAATGGAGGATCAAACTCACGTGAAAGAGTTTCTAAGTTCGCCCATAAACACAGCTTAGAGGAAACCATTTAGGAACCGTCAAAGGATAGCCGGGATGCCACACCTTAGGTTCACCTGTCCATTATACCAGATCGCAAATGTTTTCTTCTGAAGGACGAACTATTACTTTCAACAAACTTTTCTGGCAGACTTGAGTCTTACGCAGTTTGGAAAACTGTCTGTAGAAGAACTGGACTTATAAGTAAAATAGCTTGGATCTAAGCCCTCAAGACACGGGCTCAGCTTGAAGACTTCAAAATGGCAACAATCCTTCGAGAGGAGTTAAACGTGTATCGGAACGGCTAGACTAGAGAGTCGGAAGTATAGAAATGGTTGAAGCAGCTTTAAAATACAAGTTGGAGACCTTTCCAAGGTAAACAAACAAGGATAGCCGGACGTTATTTGAGCTATAGGACATAGTGTCAGAAATGGAGTCGTTGAAGGAGGACCCGAGATATATTCAACGCCTTAGATGCTATACTAAGATAATTCGCCCTCCGGATTGAAATCCATTGTACACAAGCTGCCATATTCACCTCAAGACCAATGGATGTCACAAGTTATAGCATACAAAACAGCAGCAGGATGTGCCATTTCCTCCTTTTACATTTTTGCTGATTTCATACAAGACAGAGCAGAGCGAGAAATGACCCAAGGTTCTCTCTAGACGTCGGGAGAACCCCAACTCACGCAGGAAGCTGTACAAACCATACAAAGAATGTTTCGGCAAGGAAAACAGATGTGAGCTGGGCTGAAACTGCAGGTAAGTGTCTCTTACATAAAACAGGACGCACGATCAACCAGTAAGGGAGGCGGGGTTTAGGACAAAACCTTAAAAATGAACGTAAAGAGCTCCTCTAGAAGTGTGGAATGTACTCTATATGTTGTTTGCCTGACAGTCATCTAGCAATTGCCCGCCAAGAGACTTTTATTTGCTCTTGTGCAACTGTAAAAAGAACCCCATGGCTATATTTTGACTTTATGACTCTGGGCCAGACATCACAGTCTATCCCAGCCCAAGGCGGGGAGGATAGAAATGTGGATTCTTCAACAACACCAGCAAACCACTGCACACAGGTGTGTGTAAACGGGATAGCGGGCAAGTTATGTTCTAAAGCAGGCTTTGTTACTGTGTACCCTGACGATCGACCCACCATGGTAGTATACGCAGTGATAGAAGATCGAAGTTACGTGTCATTAGTCGAGGCCGAGCTTTTGGATCAATTGGACATACCCAAAACAATCTTTTCCGTATACACCATCAAGGTGTGCTATCAAGACCTCGGGAAGACGAGCTAGCGGACTAGTAGTGAAATCAGTCTGCGAAGCGGCAGAATTTCCACTTCCAACGTTGATTGAATGTGACAGTATCCCAAACCAAAGAGAGGAGATTCCAACACCTCAGATAGCACGAAACCATCCACATTTGCGAGACCTCTCCCCAATTGACGACAAGGCCGAGATATTCTCATTGATACGACGAGACTTGCCGGAAGCTCATTATGTGAAAGATCAAAAGATTGGCCCAAGGAACTCACCATTTGCCCAACTCAACCTAGGATGAGTGATAATTGGTCAAGTTTGTTTAGGCGAAATTCCGCAATCTAAACCAATCAGTGCTCCAAATCAATATCCTACTGAATGGACGACCAACATTGTGTCATCCATGTCCAAACAAATTGAGCATCAAAGAAATGTCATATGTAAATAAAGAGACATATCGATCTTGGAGCGTCAATGTTCCAAATTACACAACTGGACGAGAAGCAAGGCATGTCCGCTGAGGATACAGAATTTCTTTTAGCTCATGGACAGATAATTCTGCAACTGTCCAAATAGAAAATTGATATCACCATCAGGAGGGAAGGCGTCTACCTAACAACAGACTTCAGGCGTTGAGACGAGTCTACATTCTAGATCGATCGAAGAAATGAGGAAAAGAAGATACATCTTGTTATCAATTTTCGCTAAAGGACGTGTTGAATTTGTGTCACGCCGAGAAACGGAGGAGGAGCGTTTGTACTTGCCGCTCTTTGGAGTGTACCATCCGCAAAAGAAAGATCCGATAAGAGGTGTTTGCGACATATCAGCACAGTACCGGGGACTATCTCTAAAAATGTACTGTTCACTGGCGCTGACCTGACTTGGTATGGATCCTTCTTCGCTTCCGTAAGGAGAATTTTGGCATCATGGCGGATATAGAGCAGATGTTCTATTGCGTCTATGTGCGCCCGGACCTTCAGAACTCCCTCGGGTTCTTCTGGTATCAGGATAATAATCCCGATACGCCACTTGTGGAATATCGCATCTGCGTCCACGTGTTTGGAAACAGCTCCTTGCCGGCTATTGCGACCGATGGAGTGCGCAAACCCCCCGCAGAGGATAAGGAGTGCTACGGGAAGGATACGAAGGAATTTGTGGAGAAGGATTTCCATGTAGACGATGGTATCGCATCCCTGCCCACGTGTGAAACAGCAGTCGACTTAATCCAAAGAACTTGTCAATATCTGAAGACTGGTAGTCATCTTCGGCTTCAAATTATGTTGATGTTATGGATGCCTTCCCTGTAAGTGAACTAGAAAAAGTCCTTCGAGACCTGGAGTTAGGATCAAATCATTTTTTATCCATTCAACGAATCCTAGGACATTTGTGGGATCTCAACTCGGATACCTTGGCCTTCAAGGTATCTTAAAGAGATAAACACACATAATAACATAATAACACATAAAAGAGACATACACCGGGAGAGGAATTCTGTCGTCAGCGAAGAGTTTGTATGGTCCTCTTGCTTTTGATGCGCTTGTCCCTCTTCAAGGAAATTTGTTTCTTCGGAACTCATCACGCACACTAAGGCTTCGGAAGAAAGCTTTGTCACCTGGCCTTGAACAGGAATGAGCTCATTGGAAGTATTCTGTCACGTGACTGGAGAATTTGAACATACCAAGGACCTCCACAACGATATCCCTGGTAAACATTCCAGAGGATATACAAATCTTCTGGGACACCTTAGAGAGGGCCATCACTGCCGCCGGCTATTTAAAGTGAAAGGCAACGCATATTCGGAGTCAAGTTTGCCAACCGGGTTGAACAATATTATGTCCATTTCGGTAAAACATATTTTCTAACAGCTACTACGATATTGGAAATTGACATTTGAACGTACTCCATCGGCTAATATGAAACGTAGCAATTCTGT
The DNA here is from genome assembly GCA_016165875.1 of Acanthopleura granulata. NCBI lineage: Eukaryota > Metazoa > Mollusca > Polyplacophora > Chitonida > Chitonidae > Acanthopleura > Acanthopleura granulata. Next base: position 1,100,843 of record JABBOT010000035.1, read on the forward strand.
TTGGGCTGGGACATAATTGTTCCAAGCGAGGAACTCTCTTCGCACCTGATATTGTAGTAAGCTGCCAGAATTGTGGTTGAAATTTCAGTATTTGTGTCAATTTATAACATGAAATGATCAAGAATCTTACTCCCGCCAGTACACAATGGTGTTGAAATACTTTGCAGTATTGTCCACTCATGGACTTGTTATATTTAAAATATATAACAACAAAACAGTGACGTGTCCCCATGCTATTACATGTTACATTGACACTGAACTCAGAACATTTACGTCACAGATGATAAGCAGGTGATGTCTCCTAGCTCTCTGATTTGTCATTCTCTTACAAGTTTGAAAGCATGGGCGCCTGTACATCCCTAGTCGGCAATAAAATACTCCACACTTCAAACAGAGATAATTCAGCAAAGAATTCATTCTAATTCAAACACAATTTTGCATTGATCAGGGAATTTTTTAATCTGTTTAATCAACAGTGCTTCAGTTATGAAGTGCCTTTCACTTTAAAGACGACTAAAGACACAAACTCGAACACATGGAGATTCATTCATTGCAAAGCTAAGGTGTCTACACTCCACGCTCAGACCATACCACGTCTAGAACTCCGTGCAACCTTCCTGGCTATCGAGATATCTGAAGTCATTTCAGAGCACCTTAAAATCCAACCCGACAAGGTCATATACTTCACGGGCAGAAAATCTCGGATGCATCGCCAGCAAAACTCGTAGATTTTTCGTGTATGTGACAAACAGGGTCAGCAAGATCAGGAAATCACCTAATCCAGAACAATGGTTATTCCTACCAACAGATTCTAATTCAGCTGATATAGCAACTGGGGTGACAACATCTACTGAGAAAGCCATTGGTACATAATGACATTATCAACATCTCTCCCTCCAGAACTTGCATCTAATCGCTTGAAGCGCTTTTTTTCACTTATATAACAGCAAACAGGTTTATGCGTTGAAGAAACCAGTGTAAATCACCTACCTCTGCCGAGTACCTGACACTCGTCCTCACTGAGAGCCGTGATCGAACAGTGTTGTTATGACAGCTGTCACTGTTGACGTCACCACAGCAGGCTACATGTACATAATTTCCAGGCTAGCTGCTCAAGCCTTATGAAAACTGTAGTTTAAAGCCATTCTTACGCCCAAGAAGAAAGCTAAGGAGCTTTTTTGTATTTTATATGTTAGACATAATTATATACTATATAGGTATTTAAAAATAACCTTCAGGTGTTCTGTGTATCTTCCACCTGTATCAAGTTAGATGGTGTATTGAATTTTAAATGGCTTTCTGTGTCCATCAATACATGTACATGTGTGTTCAAAGAGCGTAATACATGCATAACCAAGTAGAGCAGTAATCCATATTTACCATGCCATTCCAAGCTTAACATATTTTCCCCATATACGTGGATATACAGACATCTATTGATACTGCAATCGTGGTAATCTTACCTTTATAGTCTTTGTCACAATACCTTGTTAGCTACATTGATTAGATGCTGTGACTATTATATGTTTCAAAAGCCAGAACATATGAGTTCGCCATAGCTGGTATACAGAGATGACCATCTCGGAAATGACGATGTAGCAGAAAGTATCTTATTTGCAGACAATGTAGTAATTGCTCATCCCTTGAATCTGATCCAAGGATTTGAGTGCCTGTGGGCAGTTTATTACATATTTAATTTGGCATACCACCAACTGTTTATAACAGTTGAACTTTTCTTCACAGGATTATTGTAGGATTAAAGGATGATACCCGGACGCCGAGAAAAAGTCATCAGTCTTATTACTGAACTTTCCAAGCATGACTATAATGACTTTCAGACATGTCATTTGTACTTACTGACCAAATTTAAAGAGAATAAAGACACCTTGATATACAAGGCAGATCTTTATTACTATTCGCCTCATGTATTCCAAATATAACGCTGCTTGTCTGGTTCACTATTCCTGGATGTTGAATGTTTGGTATGAATTTCTGAATTATGCATTATTCCAGTTACGTACAATGGTTACGTAAAGCCTTCATTGTTTTAAGTTTGAGTACGGTTGTAATACAGTAGTTGATTTTAAAGCCATTGTAGCATGTTGTGGAAAAAAACTTCCAGATGTTTACTGTTGACAATCCTGTGTTTTTGAAAGCTGAGAACACTGATGTGTATCATGAATTTCCAAGAAATAATCTGTTTACGTCCAAATCATGTTTAATATTGTGAAAGTTTCTCTTGCATATTTGGGACCTAAAGGATCATGATCGTTTTAAAAACATGGTTAGTTTTAAAGCCATTGTATCTTAAAGTGTAGTAATGGCATTTTCGGGATTTTACTACACACTTCCTTCCTCAAATGCTTTTTCCAGGACTGACAACATGAATGTAAATACAATTTGCAAGTCCTGCTTTATCTAGGTATGTTTAATATTTTAAATTTTTTCTCTGGACGTCGTTGGGAGATCAAGTGTGGGTGACTTAAGTATCTAAGAACATTCATTGTGTATGATCTGAAATTCCAAAGCATGTCTTATACTATTGATTCTAAATATTTTTACATAAGCATTTGAAATACATGTGGTTGGCAGTTAAATATAGTTGTTTCCTTGTTGCTTTTCATGAATATAAGATCACTTAGATAAAACCCGAGCATTTGAAACCATGCTGTTTATTAGAAAATTAAACAAGAGCTATGGCACTGACAACAATAGGTTTTTCAAATAAGATGATTTATATTTGGTTCAATGTATTGGATGTTGTCGATATTTCCTGTTCCTATTATTCTTCTTGCCTTTGGTGGCAGAAAGTGGATGAAGCTGCTGTCACATGTAGTATTAAATGAAATTCGCAGGGGTCCAAGGATCTTCCCACAGTACATTATATCTAACTAGGTTAGTGGTTTACGCTGGGCACTCCGCTTTCCCCCATCCATAATATAATGTCTGCCATCGTAAGAGTAAAAAATTATCGAGTAGGTGTTAAACATCAATCCTTTTAAAAAAGACATAAATGGGACTGTTTATTAATGAGAGTGGGTTTATGGTATGTATGTGTTATCTGCATATCGCATTGTGCGGTTTATGCTGAACTCTGCAGCTTTTTTCACAACGTGTTATTCACATACTCATGGCGTTGTAGGTTTAAGAAAAATTGCATGATTTCCAGTGCAATGCCCACTTTTTTGCTAACATGACTTATTGTTCGGGTCTGAGGGCTCATCAAGTGAGTCACTATATAATTAGATCAACAGTGGTGACCAACTGGGTTGGTAACTTGACTCAACAGCAGAGTCAAATAAAGGGATTCTCAAAGACTCGCCAAAATGAGTCACTTGACTCATTTATTTTTTTTAAGTGTATATGTTGGCCCTTACAGTGGTTTTTCATATTGATTCTTATCATCTGGTCTATTACATGTAGGCTACAAATGGATATGTTTCTGGTTGTTCTGGTGTTTCATAAACCCACGGTTACGTTTTGCGCAGAACAAGTGGATTTTCTCTTCCCATCTATTTCTAGCTGGATGTCTCCCCACCTCAGGTTGTACTGTTCTACGCTACCTTTTATTCCAACATATAACACGTATTTAAGACATAATGTTAATGAGTGCTTATCCCGAGTTGACCATTCTTGTGCAATATTTTTTTCACATGTCAGCTCCTCGTAGACATGCGGCTTATTACCTTGAGCAGTTTTTGTATCTTGTCATAGACTCATTTACCACGGACGGAGAGTGGTACTTTCACCTCCGGTGTCTGTCAACGGACGAAGAGAAGCCGCGTAGACTTTATGACTCACAACCCGAGAGACTTTTTGTCTGGTTCTTGATGTTTTCCATTCCGCCCTAAGAAGCTGGGGAAAACAACCTCATGTAATTCGCTTCATGCGGTGCTGTCTCCTGGTTTATAATAAGTCAAAACTTTTTCACTCGAGTTTTGTTCAGATCTGTCAGTACGTCTCCCAAGTTGGTGAAGTGTGGATTGAAACTCCTCCACATCACCCTCAGAACCAATTTATTTATTCATTTGTTTTAGTTTTACGTCATCTTGAAGAATATATCATTTTGTACGACGGCGGCCATCATTGTGGTTGAAGGTTGCCAAGCTGAGCCCGGGGAAACCCACGACCATAAGCAAATTGCTGATAGAAAATGTTACCAACAAGCACGAACAGAGAAAAAGACCCGAGACTGGACCTGAGCATACATGTTTCTGGAAGCAAAGAGCTGCAGCTCTAGGTTTAGTGTTCCTGATAGATAGGCTCATTATGACTCAACAGAATGACTCATTGATTGCATTGAGTGAATCATGTATAAAAGTAGTCACCTGAGAGCCACGTGTCCCCAGCAGTGTACTAACAGGGTGTAATAAAAAGTTGTATGTAACTCTGTGAAACGTCACATTTTACCGTGACAGAAGCAAATCCTGATATTTCCTCTACATATAAATAATAAATATAAATATGAAAGTATACAGAAAACATCGTTTTCGTGTTTTAAATGTGTTGGTTTTGTTTGGCATAGTTTCATAAGCCTTGTTAGTAGCATATATTCTACATACCTGAGGTGTCACAACTATTTACCGAAAGTTCATGCGAAAAAACAACCCCTAATATGAAATATTAATGTTTAGGTGAGGACAAGTAGATATTCTGAGGACCTACGTAGGGTACATGTATTAAAACTTTCAAAACCCGAAAATATGTATTGATGCCCTCCTTGTTGCATGATAATATAGCCTGGATTTTCTGCGTTCAATATTTTTCATTGTTTACACGAGTTTTGATAACATTTCCAGTGATATGAGCTGGTAAATTTCCAAAAACTATTGGTAAAGTGCCCTAGATGAATATGAATATGGGGATCTGTACATTCTGATCTACGCTTGAATATGGGTACGGAAAGACATCTACACATTTTAGTTCAATTCGGATAGATGCTAATTAGGTACATCCTAAACTAATCATCGTTCGTTACAAATTGCTTCACTTTTTGTCTGTTGAGTACAAATGTGCAAAAATAATGACAGCTTTTCTTTCAATGTCAGTTGTATGAGTTGAAATTACCGAAGTGCAAACCAGACGGACATTTGGCAAGTTGCTGAGGAGCTTTGAGTTACCGATGTACAGATATGCTAGCTAATGGAAGACAAGTTATCAAGGAAGGTGATATAAGACTGTTGACCGCTTTATAATCATCAATGTCAAAGGCCGAGATTGAACCCAAATCTAGTGTAAAAGACAAACGTCTTAGCCACTGAGAGATGTCCCGCTCCCAATCCACTTTACTGGTTAGATAACAAAGATAAATAATATATATGTATATAAATATAAATATAAGTTATTAATTTACCTTTCTATTAAGCCCGCTGGTCTTGAAACAAAACTCTTAATTCAGTATTTTATTCTTTTGTTATATAACCTTAAATATATGTCGAGACTCCTTTTCCCAGAGTGAAGTATCACCTTCCGAAATGGCAGGCAAATTAGTATTAAATTTATTAAATTCGAGTCAAACATTTATTTACTTCCTTGCCGCAGGCTAAAGACAAACGAAACTTTTAACTATCGTTTAATAAATTTGATGATAAAAGATCAGGAGTTGGAAATCCTCTGTGTCTTGATTTCCTGAAGGAGAATGCACAGGACAGATTTTATGGTATTTTCATTTGCTTCTTTGTGTCTTTTGTGTATTACAAGTGGCCAGTCGGTCAATCATAGCACCGGGAGATGTCGTGGCCGGTCGTCCGTTTACACTGGAGTGTAAGATAACCAGACCGACAAATAATAAAGTTCCTCTCTTCTGGAGACGTGATGATGGTCAGAACAGTTCCCGTATATACTCCTCCCGGGAGTGTGACGTGTCAATACCATTATCACAGTCATCACCCGCTGGGTTATCAGGGGGATGTCAACACGTCAACGGTGAAGAGGTTTACACAGTCACCATAGAGAACGTCACAGAAGACACGGGCCGTGGCAGATGGGTATGTCAGTATGGAGGACAGACCGACAAAGTTACCCTGGATGTTAAAGGCAAGTACAAAAACTGGTATAGCGCAGACCCTCACTCGTACCTCTTATACATGACTCTCCTGCACGTACATTAACCACTATCACATGAAGCCTAAAGTTATTCTAGGTGGTAAAATCTTTGCCAACGGTTACATGTATGCACATCAAGTTTGTTAACAGCATGCGGCGGAGAGGCGTTTGTATAGGTAGTAGATGTTGTTCTTGGGTTTTCAATGGATAATATTGAAAGAATGCTATGTAATGAACCATTACTGGAAACACATGTTGCGTTACACAATGTTTGTAAAGATATACGTGTAACTTACACGGTGTAACAAATGAAAGTATTACAAAAAATGTGTTTTACATCACATTTATTTTCGGACGCGGGAAGGTTTGTACACGCGGTACATGTGGGTATTGTATCCCTTCTTGCAACAACTGAGAATAACGGTTGATGTAGGAATAATATACAGTTCCTGGATTTTGAAGAGTGGAAGGTCGTTTTTTTTTGGCTGGGGACGGTTTACAACGAGTAAGCAACGTGTATTTGTTGTCCACAGCCCGCATATCACCTTGTTCCACTCTGCGACATGCAATAGTTGTTTTATTTTACAGCACAGCATTATCTTAGATATGGATGCGATAGCATATCGATTTCCGATTGAAGCTAAAGATAATCGAATTGATTACAAGGGGACACAACTCACGACACGACCAGAAATGAATGTGATGTAGCACAGTTTAGCGTGGTACATGGCATTTGTGGCGCAGACGCCGTCAGGTGACCACACCACAATTAATTCCCCATTTACTTAACATTTGGCCTCACAGTACTGTCCCTAAATCTGCAAGCCCTAAACCCTCCGGGCCTCCATAGTCCTTGTCCCTTGAGAAAACTCTAGTCAAATTCCTGATAGGGTATGACCGATGAAATTTTTCACAGATTTGACAAACAGCTGACAGGGGTTAAGCCCGCCCACTGACAGATCAGTGAGCTCTGATTTATCACTACGTTTGCCTTGTGTGCATCCGCCTCCATTTCCTGAAAAACACACAAATTTATACATGGAATGAAACTTTGAACCCTGTCCTACAAAATGATACCACCCAACAAGCAGAAAAAATGAAAAAGGGCAGCCTACGGGAGCAAAGGAAAATATCTCTAAAATAGAAAGAAACTACCTTCGTCCCTCCCGACCCAGAAGCATTAATTGTGGTGTGTACCCAGATGGTGCAACATCACGAATTTATTGAACCCAGCATGAAGGAGAGAATAACGTACATGAGGTATAATAATATAAAATACCTTCTTTCTCGTCCTCTGTTGAATCAGATATTGTTCAGCATGCAGGGCAAGGGACTTGTTCTTGTACTTATTTCTTTCTACTTCTACCTATTATGTGTAAAATAATTTGGACCTGTCCATATTAAATGCTACAAGATTACCAAGTTTGTCCTGTAATTTTACTACACTGCACATGGTGACAACCAGCATGCAAGAGTAGATCATCTCACAAAGGAGTTCAGGGGGCACGACCAATCAGAAATTAAACTGTTGTCTGTTTCTTTCAACTGTCTCTTTCTGTAAAATGACCCATAGTTGTTACCACAATTACCTTTCGTTAGTGAGACGTAACTCTGCAAGCTCTACATACCGATATGCTTGATGTACATAAGATATCGGAAGTAGAAAGCCTTTTCGAGTTCATATTGTCACCTTCCGTAAGCCTGTTTTCGACACGGAGGCTTCATTGCCTGGGGAAAACATATTCTGACATCATTCCATTGCAATAGCCTTGATATATCATTGCCTATAGCTTGTCTAAGGACAAGTAGGAGTGAGTTTACAGAGAGCTGAATATAGGGGACAAGTTACAGAATATACGTTTATTCCAATTACCATCGATAAAATTAACAGGCGCCATGAGACTGGAAAATTTGAATGCCAGGTCTCTGTGATATAAGGATGATTATTCCGGCGATGTATAATTGACAAACGATCTGATCTGATTTATTGATTTTTTTATCTCATTGGTGTTTTACGTCCTACTCAAGAATATTTTATTTATACAACGACGGCCAGCATTACGGTGGGAGGAAACCGGACAGAGTTTCATCTGGACTCAGCGGGATGGCGTCACTATACATGTATAGTAAACTTTTATGATGTCTGTTTCTTTATCATGATGCTAGTAACAATGTATAATGGATAAAGCCAATGTAAATGTTAGCGCAAAACATGCCGCACTAATCTCTAGGTAAGATTAAAATGCCTTTGGTTATGTGAAACATCTTGGAGCGTGACGACAGCCGTCCTAATAATACAGTGGTGTGTACAGATAGGCCGACATGTTTTGTGCTTATGTTTTTGAATAGGACGACAAGATATTATGTCAAGATATTCTAGATATGTGAAATCTAATAAATAGACTTCATTAGAGTGAAAAAACGACTTCTGCTGCTGAAACTGTCGTGGTTTATGCAATTTATGATAGCTACAGACTATCGCTAAACAGTGCTGGAAAACAAATCACACAGACTTCATCAGTGGCTTCACCAGTGTACTTCACACTGACATAGGGCAGTACTCAATAGCCCATATTATTTACTTGAACTGACAAAAGTAAACACCGTAACAACTACAAGAGGAAAGGTGAGGAAGGCACACACCCACAGCAAATACATTTACGTCGTGTACTTTTCTTTAAGGCGATTATAAATAGGAATCGCTATAGCTGAGGGGTTAGTTCTTCTTAGTGAACAGAACAACTTTTATTGCCTACTGCTTCCATGTCATGATGATCAATATCTTTGTTTCGTTTAAGATGAGCAGAGCATTATCATGTAATATTGTTATCAATATAATACGCAGTTTGTTTGAATGGGGTATGACTTGTAAATGTAAAATTTTGTTATCGAGGACCACAGGATAACAACATCTCACAAACAAAAATATCTCGGGTTAATTTGTCGCCTGTTGAAATGGACATGAACGATGTGAGCGGTGTCAGCAGGGTATTTTTTTTATAAAGACTGAATACACGTGCATACCTTGTGATGGCTGTACAATCCCAAATCAGTTTCCTCCATGCTGCTATTTATCGAAAAGTTTCGCATACTGGTAGAATGGGTTACAACATGCTTTGGCATTGCACAATAATGTTTGCGCCTTCAAGTTAGAGTGTTGTCATATTTTCAGCGCTCATGGTAAGATGTACCAAATTTTCATCATCCGAAATAACTTACCCTTCTTGTCTTCTCCTTCACACATAAAGTCTACGTTGTATACGGAAACATCAGCTTAAATAGTCCTGTGTGAATCTTCCTTAAAAGCGTTTTTATGTAAAGACGTATATGGCAAAGGAGGATTTCCAGGTGAGGATACATTTTTGTAAAGTTACGACATACGGCTGACAGGGATTATTTTTATATTTACTGCTAGTGCTTTCAAGTATATGTTTTGTATATTTCCTCTACAGTTATGGTCACCAGAGTAACTCTGACGAACACTCCAGAAGCAGTTTTGGCCGGTGATCCCAGCACCTTTACCTGTGTGACCTCGGTCAGTAAGCCCCAGGCCTGTGTAATGGGATACATACGGAGTTCCGGTAATGTCCGGGAGCTAGACTCGCCGGCTGACTGTAAACAAGACGCCAGGTCTGTAAACATTACAACCCGGATACTAACGTTTACAGCTAGTGCCGAGGAGAACGGAGCCGAGCTGTACTGTAACGCCTCCAACAGTGTGACGGATCCTCCTGTACGCTCACAACTCCACATACTCAATGTGCAGTGTAAGTATAGATCTTGTCATAAATACCCACCCTATTTAGATTACATTTATTCCCCGTTAACCAGCTGTCCCTTCAATACACTCAGTTCTGAAGTTTCTCCATTCAACCGTGTCACGGGATTTCGATGAAATATAAACTGAACAACAGTATAAACGCAATACTCCTACACCTGTGTACATTCCAGTCTCCATAACCAACCTGTTATCGATTTCAAGCCTATTCACCATTTTGACCCGTCAGACAGACGTGACCTATCTGTGGTATTCAGTGATCTGTAAGGTCTTCCCTGGCACTCGTTACCATCAGCTGTACAAAAGGCCACCCGTATAGTACAAGTTCTGTCAAAAGGTGCAATGCCATAGATGCCACGAAACCAACGAGAGCGCGCCATCGCCATGCTTAGCGGTGACATGACCCTTATAGCTGTCACCAGAGTCTTTAAGGTTAATTTGTCAACGATTAGACGTCTCAGTAGACGTCATGAAGAATGCGGCACGACAGCTTATCGTCAACCCCCGCGACTGTTTCAGGCCAGCCACGGCCAGAGCTAATCAAACAGTAGGGCTCTGTAATAACCGGATTTCCGCTCAAACGTTTCGGAATCGCCTCAGAGAAGCGAACTGGCAAGACCGTAGACCACTCCAAGATATAGACCTTACCCCTACTCCACTCCATAGTCGTCATGACTGGGTTAATATTCAGGTTCGTTTGCCTTTGGCACGATGGCGGCGTGTTGTGTTTTCAGATGAATCCCGTTTTCAGTTACACAGAGCCGATGGGAGACAGCGGGTTTTGGCGGAGGTGTAGTGAGCGCTTTACGGACGCCGCAGTCGGGATTATGGTGCAATACACTGGTGGTTGGGTACTTGTGTGGGAGGTGATAAGTCATGGCCATCGCACTCAACGTCTTTCCATCGACGGTCACTTGAATGCGGTAAGATACCGTGACGAAATCCAGCGACCAGTAGTCGTCTCTTTTGTCCGGTGTCATGGGGTAACATTTCAGCACGACATTGCTCGTCTCCATGTTGCTGCTGTATGCAGAGCATTTCTACGTGCCGAACACGTTGAAGTGCTCGACTGGCCGGCGTATTCACCTGATCTACTCCCAACTGAACACCTGTAGAATGTCCTCGACAAGCGTGTTCATCGACGACTTCAAGTTGAGGGTAATATCGCCGGGTTGCGTGTGGCCCTGACACATTAGTGGGAAAACATTGCGGAAGTTGCGATTGACCATCTCACCAATGTGTAGCAGTTCAGCAGGCACACGCCGAAAATATTTCCTAATGTACCTCAGCGTTGCCTTCGATTGTCCGCTGCCATCACTTTAGGAAATGTAGTGCTAAGAGTCCGTTTTATACCCTAGTGCAAAACGGTATTCAAAGGAATGTGATAATGCAGTTACTTCTATCAAAATATTTCGTCGCGCGTTGCAATAGTTTTGGGTTTATATTTTTGTTCAGGATATACACTTCAGTAATATGTGCAAAATGTACACACCTTCAGGTACCATTTGTTATGAATGTCGTATTTTATTGTTTTCTTTTCTGATTAGTGTCAGAATATCGCCGACAAACAAGTTTTCGTAGAGGGCACACGAGATGCGGATTCAAGCCATGCCTTCCACGGAGAATTAGTAAATTCCCCCGTTCTCACTTTTTTGTGGAGACTTATTGAAAATAGGCATTCGACGACTCTCGTCTAACCGTTTCCGTATGTTTCCGTTCGTAGAAGACCACTTGTGCACCATAAAAGGGCTGTGTGTATTTGTTATTCGCAAGTGAGAATGTTCATGTGTATTTGTTATTCATAAGTGGGAATGTTCGTCAGTAACTTTCCCGAGGATTTCTCTTGGCACTCTGGCCTTCTCTACACACAAAACTGTCCTCCATCGTATAAGTGAGCAATTTTCTGTTTAGGCGTTGTGGATATATCCACGAAAGCGCGCTATACACAGTCAGCTCTCATTTAATTCTGTTCTATAATGATGTACATTATCTTTTCTCTATCCCGAGAAAATGTATTCATAATTCTAATCCGGATAAACATAACCCTTCATAACTCTCCTAAAAATCCTGTTGCATCCGTCTCCTTTGAGCTACCTCTGATGTTATTGCTAGCAAAAGATCGTAATATTCATGTGTGTACATATACGTTCATCAATTTTTACGTGGGTAATACACATCGAAATAAATGTTTTCGCACAGATCCTCCACAGACTGGCGTCCTCTTGTCAGGTTATGTCAACAACACAGCAGTGGAGTTTGGAGAAACTCTGACCATGACCTGTCAGGTGGGAAAGGGGAATCCCCGACCAACTCTCACCTGGTCATCGGGGTGTGGTCAGACAAACACAGTCCCCGTTAACGATGAAAGTCAGCAGATCAGTATCAGTCTAACCGTCAATTCGTCCCTGAACCACATGACGTGTGTGTGTAAGGGGAGTCAGGACGGGGCATTGACAGGATGGGCGGACCAGAGGAGCAGAATATTCAATGTCACGTGTGAGTTTGTGTATCGGTTTTATACGCATTTAAGACTATTAAGTTAGAAAAATCAACAGATGCACCAACCCTATATGTATTCTCAATAACAACTTTTAATATCGTGACAAGTGTAATGTATTCTCCTTTTGGCAGAAGCCCATTTTGTGTCTCTCTTGGATTGATAAATAATTATCTATGCTTTATAGGAGAAACATTTCAAGGCCATGACAAATAAAGAATTTGCTTTACATCCCTGTTGTGCAATAGCAAATCTGGTCAATTACATTTAAAATGAATGAATTACTTTTCCTATTGGCATAACTAGAGATCACCCAGTCTTAATATATACCTTATAAGTTATCTGTATACACTCATAACATGTCACAAATAGGCAAAAACAATCTTCATCGTAGTTGGTAAAATAACTTCTGTGGGATACATATAGTGCGAAATAATACAAATACACCGTTAGAAGTATTGTGTGTAAAAAGTAGCTGTGTTATTAATGAACATGTAATAGAACAGCTTCAGAAATCTGAACCGTCGTACATTACACCTTATTTTACATTATACATTATACACATCAAATTATTCTCTTTTTTCACTCCCAGAAAGGCAAGACGTCGCTCAGTTAAGTGTGCTAGAAATTAACTGTTTCTTATATTTTATGTATACGTATTAATACGTCACACATGTTTAATATTGTTAATGATAAATCTCGCGTTGAAGGACATGTTATATTTCATTCCGCCAGATTAGTTCACAATGAACTATATGTGCTGCATTTATGTTCCTCCAGGTTTTCTCCAAGTTGACCATAACAACCATGGAATTACATTTATATCGTATAATGTCAATGTCTCAAATACTGGTGGCATTTTCACTACTATGGTCACAACTTTGTCAAGGGGATGATTGTAATGAGTGTAATCTTTCCATTCCCGTTATGTGCGTCATGTTTGTTGACATATGTAGTCGGACCTGACAGCGTACAGTTATGGGCAGAGTCTGGACAATCGGAAAACACAGTCAACGTCAAAGAAAACGGCACAGCGAATTTTACGTGTAGTAGTGGTGAGTCCAATCCTGCTGCCGTTCTCTCCTGGTACAACAACAACAATATTATATCAGCAGCAGAGATATCAAAAGTGAGCCCAAAGCGAGGGTCCAATCACGGGTACCTGACCACCCAGCGGTATATGACGAGGGTTGATCGATATCAGGATGGTGACGTCATCAGATGTGAGGCTCAGAGATCTGGTAATGCAGGCAGTAAACGTGCATCATCGAACATCACACTGAATGTCACATGTAAGTTTCTCGTCTTAAAACATGTGCATTTCTTGTTAATTTCTTAACAACAGTGATCACCATGTCCATGTGACTGTCTATTAATGTCAGTTGATTCATCATCCTACATGTTAGAATAAGCGTTCATTACTATGATGTGAGACGGAATTAAGAAGTCTCCGACGTATGGCTGTGGAGAAAAAGTCTCTGTGAAGAGAAGTTAAAACGACGACCGTTGAATCACAGCCAAGGACGTGGAACGTCTCATCTGAATTCGACAGTGTTGTAATAGGCTTATTCTATATTATTATACAGAAGCAGTCTGAGCTCAGAATACGTAAAGATTAATCATGATTATGCAGCAGGTACAAAAAATTATTTGTTTTTCATTTGATCTCAATGCTTATCTTTACAAGGATTCAATTGATGAAGTTGAAATCAGCCAACAGCCCAAATCATAGTCCAGACTTTCAACCGGTAAAATAATATTCAAAGTCAAATTCTCAAAGACTATGTAGTTTTATTAATAAGATTAGCATTTTTCAAACTCTTCTGCGTGTATTCCTTTTCATGTGTGGATAAATTAAGTTCTGCTAATCGGGGAGCGCGCAATTGTTATCCGTTTGGATATTTATAATTTATTGATCTACCACGCTGCCGAGTTTCTATCAACGTACAACATCAATAAAAACAGATACATTGCTCTTATCGTACATTGTGAAAACGTTAATAAGCGGGTTACATATTAAACGGCTCATGAAGAACAGCCAAATACTGATGCGTTTACAAGTCCTACATGTTTTCCTCTGGTGTCATACAGCACTGGTGTTGGGGGTGATTTTAGCTGTGTCTTACTGGGCAGTGGAGTATACAGTCTTTGGGTATAGTATGCACAAAAATTATGTAAGCTACCTTCCTTCCTTTTAGTTATAATCTCGTGCTAGATAATGTGTACTTGCATAATAAGACGGCACAGATTGTGGGAGATTTCGAGCATTGTAAGTTATATGAAATTCACTAAACCCATAAAGCAAGGCTCGTCTGCTGATTTACGGTAACTTCACCAGACTAAGAAAATACAATACCATATTTCATCTGACAGAATTTACAAGACCGATTGTAGTGCTCCATGCGTAATGTCTCATTGTTATTTCCCCATGGAACTCATAAACCCGCTCAAAGCTTTGAACACAAAAATGACAATTCTTGTAACATTAATAATAATTAGTAATAATTACAGTATTAGTGATTGAGACAAATACCCCACCCCCCCACCCCTCCCCGGTTTTGACTATTTTATACACATGCGATTAATGCTCTTCCGCATCATACCGTGTAAAATGTGATTGGTTGTGCACCGTGTGAACCTTTGGCCAATGAAAAACGACAACATGATTAGAATCAATGTGTTTTAATGATAAGACGCATGCAGTTCTATCATCACTGGTTTTGATGTGAAACAATGGGTTTACAAATATGGTTCTGGAGTGAGTAGTGCGAAAACAGTGATTAAAATTACTCAATGAAAACTTCATGTGATATCTAAGCGATTTACGTCAATATCTTGTGTATTCAGGGTGTCACTGAGTGATAACCTGAACCCTTCCCTCAATACCACCTCTCTAAACCAAAAAATGGGCCTTTTCTACATTTGCATGACTATGACAATGTCCAGAGTAAAGAGCAGAAATTTAATCTAGATGCACGCAAACTATTCACATATGACCATTCGGTATGTGTCTAAGAAATAAAAGTTTGATTTTTCGAAACAATGCACTTTCGATCCATGCCCAGAAAAATGAGCCTGCAGATCGAGTTCTCAAACGGTGGGCAAGTCCGTTTTCCAGGCATATATATGCTTCAAAAATCAAACGTTTATTTCTATTTTAATTCACCAGAATTTCAACAAAGTGCTATTAATAATTTTTTTTCTAAATTATAAGACTCTTTGAAGTTAACATAAGTCAGTTATTTTCACATACGATTCCAAACTAATCCATTTGGTTTTCGCGTTTTTCTAGTTCCATTAGCACAGTTTCTAAAGTTTTAAGACCTGTTGTCAACAATTTATCTCATTGGCCTTTATTTGAGCATGCGGAGATATATACGTTTACCGTCCTGCTCCCTGTTCCCTTTGCTGTTGTAAAGCCACAAAAGCCACATAACCGAAATTCTGAAGCTGCTATCAGTTCTCCAATAACACATACGCCTCCTCTGAAATAACTGTATGGCACGTAGGTCTCATGCTACAATGCGTCATTTCATGCATGAAAATGTAACTGTGTAACCCGTCTTTTCTCTCAAGTATGCGTTTTCCATGCAAATGCTTGATGACTGTGTCGATTTCCTATTTTCGTTGGTCGATATTTAGGCGCATAAAGGAAAGACATACATGTACACCATTAACAGCGACAGATAAAACAAACTCTGATTACAACAACATTGACTTATGTTTTGGGTGTTGATGTAATTTTTGGACAGGCGAGAAAAAAGGATAATAACATTGTTAGGGTTAGGACATAACAAAACACTGCACATGGATAACTTCATGCTCGTGTCATTCATTCCTCCTACTCCGTTACTTAATATTCCCATGCATTAGAGATATCTTTGCACTAACTTTTCATCATTTGTTTTATTTCAGACGGGCCTACATTTACCAAATGTAAATCGTCATACATTTTCGTGGAGAACGCCACAGCTAATCTCTCCTGTACTGTCTGGGCTAAGCCCGAGCCGAGGATAAACTGGAGTCACGGAGCTCAGCCCAGGAGCAGTGTGACAAATCACAGATACACGTCCGTGGTGAGCTTCAAAAAGATCAGCAGGACTGACTCTGGAGTGTACAGCGTGACAGCTAGTAACAATGTGACGAGAGGAGTAGAGCGAACAGTCAATGTCACTGTGTACTGTGAGTGTACGTTGTGTACTTAATTCATTCATGATCCTTGTCATATATTTAAATGCTAATATTCCTTATAGTTATATTAATGTTACACAAAAGGGTGTAGTGAACAAAATATACAAGTCTAGTGGATCCTTCGTATCACATAACACTTTCTTTTTTCTGAACGTCTGTGTGTAAACACAAAAACTTTACTATAGTCTGGTTTTTTTATTATTATTATTATTTAGTCTCGTATTTCTGAATTCTGTAAATTCACCAATTGTTACTATTGGTGTTTCCTTTTTTCAGTGACATGGAACACCCAAAGGTCTACAAAATGATATGTAACGCGTCTACGTACTTGCTCTGAAACTCAAGTTAAACCACTTTTTGTGGTGTATAAAGTCATCGTTCCACAAACATGATTTCAAAACCTCGTCTCAATTGCCTCTAGTAACCTCACAATTATTAAAATTAGCGTGGCATGCTGGGTAACGGGAGGGACTTAGATCAAATTAGCTATTCATCTCACATCGTGAATGTGGATATTGTAAATTGTCTCATTTTCTGATAATACATGTATTAATCTTTACCGACTGTATGACTATTCTACAGTTACTATAGTTTCTGAGTTACAGTGGCTCAGTTGGTTAGCGCGCTATCGCAGCGTAATGACCGAGAAGCCTCTCACCAATGCGGTCGCTGTGAATTCAAGTCAAGCTCATGCTGGCTTCCTCTCCAGCTGTAAGTGGGAAGGTCTGCCAAAAACCTGCGGATAATCGTTGGTTTCCACCGAACTCTGCCCGGTTTCCTCCCATCATAATGCTGGTGGCCGCTGTATAAGTGAAATATTCTTGAGTACTAATCAAATATATAGATATATAAACAAGTTATTTTACATTCGAGTTGTCAAGTTGTCGGTATTGACTGCGTTTATGGCGTGTCGAGCCACAGAGCGGCATCTGATTTAGATTAAAGTGACAATAAAGTGAGAGGCGGGAAGATGGTTCAACGGCTAGCGTGGGTTGATGGATATGATTGTGGTGGTTTTGAAGAAAATGAAGGCGCCGATTTGGATGACAAAGGCGTGTTTCAGGGGAATTCTCGGGACACAAATCTTTGCCTATGTCAGCGAGGTTTCTTAAGTTCACCAACACGACAAGAGTGAACCTGCTGATGAAGGGCCCGAGACGAAACTGATTTATGTTTGGACACATCTCACATCATGATTTACCAAAAGGAACCATTCAGAGGAGGAAGATTTATACAGTAACCCTCCCAGTTTGGCCTCGTATATTGGTCATTTCAATGAATGAAATCAGTAGAATTTTCTCCAGTGATAATCGATATATACACAGAGAACTTACTTCAGCAGGCGCTGGTTTTCTTTATGGCGATTTTGTACACATGCGATTAATGTTCCTCTGTATCAACAGAGTTTAAAATGTGAATGGTTTTGAGCCGTGTGATCCTTTGGCTAATGAAAAACGACAAAATGACTGGAATCCATATGTTTTAATTATATATGCGATGCATTTTTAGCATCACTGGTTTGGATGTGAAAAAATGGCTTTACAAACATGGTTCTGGAGTGAGCAGTGTTGAAGCAGTGGTTGAAATTTCTCAATGAAAACGTCATTTGGTATTCCGTAAAGCGTTTGCGTCAATATCGGGTGTATCCCCCGTGTGCCTGGGTGACTGCCCGAACCCTTCTTCTTCTCTCAGTCTCATTTTATACTCTTTTCATACAGAAGAACATTATTGGCATGTATAACATTTAACACATTCATCGGCGTGGTACCCTGACATCTTCAATAGGCTAAAATTTCGGCCACGTTGGAGCCTGTCGTGTGTGCCAACCTGTAGGAAGTCATATAAGAGGAAAAGTCTTGAGACAGTACGCTTTTAAGTACTAACAAGTATGTTTGACGTTACACGTTTCCCCCAAAAGTGCAATTTACATACAGATGAAGACCATAAAATTTTACTTTCAGTGCTCAAATTTCATTTTTTCTAGTAGCTTGTCATCATATCTATCAATACTACCCTTAGCTGAACTCACAAAAGCAGGTAAAATGAGTATCCTAGATGAAACTTTAGATCACATACAGTAGCATAACCCGGATTAACTGATGTTCTAATTTCACTTTCATATTATATCCATACCACAATTTTCATTGCAAATCCAACATCTCTTCCCGCTATGTTTCCCAAGATCCGCCGAATGTGTCTGTGGCCCTGACATCAGCAGATGACGTCACAGAAGGAAACCCTCTACAGCTGGAATGTCGTGCTGAAGCTGTACCTCAAAACTACACCTACTCTGCCTGGAATCGTACCATTGGAGACCGTCCTGTACCATTGACAAATCACAGCTCTGGGAAATCCCTGTCCATCAGTCAGGTGAAGTTCAGAGACCAAGGTGTATACCGCTGTGGAGCCAGTAATGGGTTTGGGGGCGATAAGTGGGGACAACTGGAGGTCAAGGTTCGAGGTATGGCGTTTACTATGTGTTAGGTGACTTATTCTGCATCACGTGTGACTCCCTGCCTTAGCTGTATGTGACGTCTCCCTTATTCACGTTTTTTCAGCTGTACCTGAAATATACTTCGTATTGATTCTAAAATTCTTCCAAGTATTTTTTGTGATAATGTAAATATACCATTTATCAGAATTAAAACGTTTAGTATAAATACAGTAGTTTAAATATATGTGTATGGATAATAAATACGTGACAGTAAATATCGTAATCTAACACAAACTGGCCATTGTAAACCATGGATATCTGCTGTTCCATTTCGGAGTACATTAACCTAGTTGCACACTGGTGCAGCATCGTACACGCATACGTTATACCTGTCGATATTTTGTTCCCAGCCCGACCACAGTTTCCCAACCAAAATAACCAACAAGCAGCAGCCCTCGGTGAAAATGTCAGCCTGGCGTTTAAGTTTGTGTCTTACCCCGCCTATGTGAACATCACGTGGTGCAAACAAACCAATGGCACAACTGAAAGACTGACCGTCCATAACACAACAGGGAGTAAATACAGACGACACGTGACAGAGACTAAGCACCAGTTTCTGTTTTACAACACCAAAGTTCTTCTACCCGGTCATGTCGCGGAACTAGAAATCTCGGACGTTAATCGTGATGACTTTGGGGATTACAAATTTATAGTTGAAAATGACATGGGGTCATCTGAGTTCAACGTGTCCTTAAACTTAATAGGTAATATATTCTTCTTACTGTCCCTGCATGAAATTTACGGAATTTCCCAAGAGTGTACGTCTCTTCATCTCCTCTACCGATAAACCTGACAGAGCGCAGCGTAAGTGAAAGACAACAGAAACACGTGTCAAATAAGTGAATGCTGTACTCTGTCAAAAAGGAAACGAGTAGTTACAACATGTTGGAGACAACACGCAGATGTTTCCAACGTGCATCCGCTTGTGTCCTGTTGACATGGCTGAAGGGGATTTCGCGCCTTATGATTACTGGCATTTTCACCCTCTTAGTGTGAAACTTGGCTGCAAATTGTCAGCGTATAAAATTCAGGTCTCTTAATAAGAAAATTCAACCTATGTGTTACTTTTGAGACACCGTATATTTATATACCGTTGTATAATTACATTCCAAATCACCACGTTAACAGAGACCTTGCATGTTGAGGTCAAAACTTTGGAATAAAATGAAATATTTACGTCGGTCGAGTAACTGAAGGTAAAATCCATGTACACGTGTTTGAATACCTGACTGGGATACAGTCACTAGAAAAATAACAGTAACCTAGAATAATTTACTGCCTTAGCAAAGTTGCTAACAAAACTTGTTACGTGGTAAGTACTTCAGACATGTTGTGTACATTTTGTAATGTTATAAGAGCATTATTATGACATTCCTTGCCAAAATGCTCCATTCACTCCTGTCTTGTTTTGTAATCATTTTTAATGAGTAGCAGTCTCTGTTTAAACCCTATTAGAATTTCTACTACCCCTAAATTCTTTCGTATGTTGACGATTACTTACAGAAAACAAAATATCAAATGTAGTTTAAGTACACAAGTGGAGGAAACACCCAATGCACAAAACAAGACTAAAATCACTATACTTATCCATTGTCCTATGTTTCAGATCGACCATGTCCGCCTTCTTTGACATCCATCCTTTGTAAAAACCATGATGCCAATGTGACGTGGATTTCGTGTTTCGATGGCGGTTCCACGCAGACATTTAAACTCCAGTACAAAAAGAAGGGTGGTAGTTGGGATGTATTAAATGATAGTATACCAGACCCGGGAGAAGGTGTTGCTTTGAGCCATGTAGTGGAGGGTCTCGAGGAGGGGACAAACTACAGCTTCAGGGTGTATGGTATGAACAGGTGGAACAAAAGTGACACGACGGAGATGAATTGTACAGGTAAATGTGAGGTTGGTAAACATGTGAACATGAAAATGTACACTCGATGTAGGTTAACAGGTAAACACAAGCTTTGTGTATCCGGCCAACTATAGAGAAGTCAACTGATGCATGGAAATTTATAGACGACCCGCACCTTCCAGATAACTGTGAAAGAAAAATGACGCGGTATGGAGAACTTTTGCAAGTAAAAATATATATTTTATATGACAATTTTGCACAATTTACTGCTAAAATTCTAGAAACTTGTTCTGTTGGTAGTGATGAGAATGCTGTCAGTATATATTTTTTATTTATGTTTTTGTTTCGTGTTTTACGCCGCACTCAAGAATATTTCATTTATATGACGCCGACCAGCATTATTATTTCTATGACAGACACCGTACTCAAGGATTTTTCTCTTAAAAAAAGGCCGTCAGCTTTATGGGTGGGGAGAACCGGAGTGGCTGGGGTATACCACCCACCCTTGGAAAGATAATGTCAAACTTTCTTATGAAGATGTGACGTACAGATATGCACACCATATTGGTGAATGGTAAGTGGCCTTCAAAGAACAGAAAATGCGCAAAGGGCCACACGAGCGTCACCGGCGGGTAGTCCTCAGTTCCTCAGAACTTCAGAGTAGGTATAAGAAAGTATCTAAGCGCTTTGCGAAATAAAAAAAGTAAAATGCATATTATTATATTGCGCATATTTAATATGAAAACTACAAACTCTTTGTTTTACAGTTTCTGCTGTGCAGATAGGTGGCCCCAATCCCTGGGCCGCCTCAGTTGCAGGCGGCGTCTTCGGAGGCATAGTTCTCCTGGGAGTTTCCGTTGCTGGCGTGGTAATCCTTCGCAGAAGAAAGGGAGGTAATGAGAAATTACACAATAACCGGTATTAATAACAATAGCCTAACACATCTAAAACACACATGCGCAAACATTAGTATATAGAGAAGCAATCAAGGACTTCAGTTAACTTCCTGAATCCCTGAGTTATTCTGTGTAGATCTGTAGTAAAATGCGCTATTTGTGGTTGTTGTTTTTGGTGTTTTTGAATATCTGTGCTTCAAATTGATCTGTTTAGCGGCATTGTTCTTACTGTCTTCCGACTCTCTTAATACTGAAACTTTAAAGCCAAAATACAGAGTCATGCTGAAACTTAATGTTTAATTAATTAAGTAATTAATGTTTTCTTCTAATCAATCTATTTATGTATGACATTTAACGTATGGTTTGGACGCAGGTGAAATTATGAGTCTTGATGTTTGGAAAGCATGAACTAAGTCTTATTGAAAGACTCTTGAAAACATCAATGGAGATGTGCATCAGTCTTGTACCGTTAATTCATATGTTGTTTACAAGAATAATGAAATTAATAATAAATATGGAAATTATTTACATGTACATTAGCTGTACATTGTCGATGTATATCTATGCTGTCCACAAAAGCAATTCTGACACGTCCACTTATATTCCAGGAAACCGCTCTTCGGGAGAACAAGAGTAAGTTTTTTATTACACCCGCTTAATATGCAAGTAAGTAAATGTGCTTATTATTTTGATGTTCACGTCAAATAGTGTGCGCAATTTTCATGTGCTAAACGGTTGCATGATCGGAGCAGACATGAGTTCATGGGTGGTGTTTAACCAGGGGCTAAGGGCGGTATGTTCATCGTGTTGAGTGTGATCGCCATGTTGGATATATAAACAGTTGCAATCAATGCATAACAATTACTTGTCGACAGCATATATACCAAAATGGTACACGTTTTGGATACTAATTTTATTCATCCCTAGAACATTTATTACCTCTTTTCATTATCATTGAAAACTGTTGACCGCTTCTCTTTGCAACAACATTTTGTCTTATATTTTCATTATATATTTATATATTTTTTTGTTCTTTGGTGGTTTGTGTTATTTGTCGTTTTTGGAAACTGATCTTGCGATTATTGACCCGGAACGCCCATTTTGGTTGACCGCTGCATACGAATGTCGGTTTCGACACCTAGATTTTAATGATCATTGTGTTCCTTCTGTAAGGAAAATCAGACCGGATGATGTATCAAGTGGTGAGCAATCAACAAGGCAATACGAAAACTTCGGAGGTGAGCTATAATCATTGTTCTCTTTGTGAATACCATTGGCTTCTGGTCTCTAAATACACGTGCAGCCTTTGAGGCAAATGGAGCCAGTGTATTTAAAGCTTGAACTTGTAAGGCAATGTTTGTAGATGTTTATGGAACTTTGTCACTAAAAGTATAGTTTCAGTGTCACGTTATCTGGTCTAAGACTGCCATTTTGTGCTAGCGGTCCTTTCTAATTGGTGTTAGAGGGAAAATTCAAGTTTTTAATAAAAAGCCCAAATGATTTTAACTGTTAAGGTAAGGTATATGTAACTTGTGTTTAGGCAACTGCTAAATCTTACTTTAAGGATACGTCGAATGCGCTGCCTGTGTAAAAGGACACACTTAAATGGAATTAACTGGACAGTTGAATTTGTGCTTACATGCCCATCAATAGTTACATGTAGCAGAACGTGACAGGTTTATGTTCAGGCGTTTGTTCATGGAAAGACCTACTCTGTTTAAGACGTGTGATGAAAAAATCTTTATGTGTAAAGTCACTGGCCCAGAAGACATCTCTCCAAAAAAGATAAAAGTGGTTGACTCAGTTTAGTGGCATTGAAACTCAGCCCATGTACAAATGTATCCCATTTTGTTTTATATCTCAGTGGTTGTTTTGGTTTATGAGGGCAGACACCTCGAGTACAGCTCGAGTACAGTTATTTCGAAATCAGTCTTGATGTTCACATGGCAAAACCCGTGACTCTGGAAGTCAGAATAAAAACCAAAATTGTATTTAAGTTTAACTTAAAGGAGTAATAAACTTCGCTGGTGGCGTGCGTCTGACCAAAATCCATGTATTTGATTGAAGTCCTTCTCTTACAAGTTTGTTAGACTTTACATCCCTACATGCACTGGCTGTTGGCGGAATCGGCCCGTTTCCGTGATTTTCGTCTGTTCTCAGGCAGGAATAAAGTATGAGACATTTTTGTATCTAATGAGAGATAAAGCATCCGTTGAAAATATCTCAATTTTCCTTTCTTCTGCTTCACAGATATAAGATCATCAACACATGAACAGTGAGTAAGACGCACTGACAATAACTCACTACATAATTATCTGTACCCGCTGTAGTAACTAAGACGAGTCATGTCAATTATTGACAAAAACAAAACAAAAGTCCAAAAATTAAGGAACGTAGTTTCCTCTCTGAACAATTAGTGCGAGAAAGTTTAAAAAACTAGCTGTGAGTTTTCGTTTAAGAATCGGTTTAACATTACCATACTTCTTACCGTTAGCCCCGTTTTGATTTACACGTTCAGTCAGATCATTTTGAGTGTACGTTCAGATATTAAAAGATTTTATTGTTAGGATTGTTTTCTACTGTAAAGTAATACCATATTTTGTATACATTGTGGTACAGATTAAATATTACAAACGTAAGACATGATTTAACAAGAGGCTTGCAAAGTCTTTAACATGAGTTCATTGCGTTTTGCAATTTGTTTCAGTACAACCCCATCCTCTACAAACCATACCAGGGCCTATGAAGATGCTGATCTGTTGCCCAGTTCGTTATCCTCAGGTGAATGTGTCTATATACAACAGTGCACATTATTGCAAAACACCAGTAGCTCTCATACCTATAATGTCAATACACCAAAATGCCACTTAACGTTGTGTCTGATATCTCATTAACACGTCCGATATCTCAGTGGTGCATGTGTATACGATGCTTTCACTCATGTCAGTAGGCGACCTGGTGTTGTTCATCGTAGTAGTCAAGGGATGGAATCCAGTTCTCCTGACATCACAAATAGATTGCCATAGACATGGCGATGCCCCATTCAATCTTTAGACTTACACATCGCGCATTAGTGAATTTGGGATCTTCATTGTCAAGGATATATCGCCCAAGAGCATCTTACCAATGTAGTCGCTGTGGGTTCAAGTCAGGCCATGTTGGCTTCCTCTTCAGTTGTCTTTGGGTAGGTGTGCATAAACTTGCGGATGGTCGTGAGTTTACACCGGGTCCTGCCTGGTTTCCTTCCATCATGTAATGCTGGCCGCCGTCTTACATGTGAAATATTCTTGAGTACGACGTAAAACACTAATCAAGTAAATGATGAAATATTAGTGAACTGTTTTAAGTATTAATACACTATACACTGATATAAATAGTTACGTTCTAACTGAGATATGGATATACACAGGTTCTAATGTACCAGCTGAAGCGTATGCTGTCGTGCACAAGAATAAGAAAGCTAAGCAGTCAAGCTAGATATAAGCCAGATTAATGCACGGTTGAGTCTAACATCTGCCAACTTGACGAATTAATCATAATACCTAAGTTAATGAAATAAAGGTGTCTTTGTGATGAATAATGCTGTAATTGCCTTTACCCGGACTTCATTTGTTGATTATTTGGATTTGTATCTCATGTCAATGAAAAGCTTTTACAATAAACTTAAAATAGAAACTACAACATTCTACAATTTTTACTTTTTAGAACCCCAGTTAAAATTTTATCTTCTATCAAGAAGGAACATCATGCATCTAAGGGACCTTATGCTTTCTAAAGTAAGAATTTAAAGGAACAGACCGCATTTAAACAAATTACACGTCGTATAAATGGCCATTTGGTGCTGAATCCAAATACGGTCGTCACGGATTTTTACAGTTAAACATTCTGCTCTTCTAATGTTTCCACATTAAGTACAGATACAGGTGTTGTACTACATATATCTTTGCGTAGATCGTAGTCGTACACCAACCAGAGGATAATTAGCAGCTAAAGAGAATTTGTGACTTCTGTGTTCTTAAACCTGTTCAATACGGTCCAAAAAGTCCAACGTAGAGCCTCAATATTTATTGATATTTATTATTATTATACTCAATAAAATGCCGAAATTAATGACGACCATATTTGAAATCAGCACAAAATGACCTTTTAGCTGATTGCGCATAATGTTTAAATTTGGTGTGTGCTTTTAAGATTATGATCGAAAATCGGAGAATTCATAGGCTTTGTTGTGGATGTAGAGAGTAAACTGGGCGGCCAACAATTACTAAAGTTTATGAACGAGGCGTATGTCAACTCTTACCTATCTGACAGTTTCACTAAGGATTTTTTGCAAAATAATACATAATCAAATGAAGTATTTCGTGCAGGTTTTAACCATGTGCGTCTACTGTTGGTAAATGTCCGCTGTTATATTTCTTTTTCAGGCCCCCCAGTCTACGCAGAGGTAAAGAAACCGACGAAGGCGCCCAGACCTGTAACAGGTATATTAGCTCATATAAAAGGAAACGTTTACACGTTTTCTACATTGTTCCCTGCAACGTAAAGGTCAGGTGCCTGTAGTAATTTAGAACATTTATACACATATACACATATAAGAACAACAACAACTACAGTATCTTGTAAATCGGATCTGTACACTTAACTACACAGGGTTGTTGTTGCTTGCGAGCGAGGTCAAAGATCTACGAAATACAGTGACATATTTGCTATTAGCGCTTTAAATGGAAACTATTGTGAATGTTTTTGGTTTTGATGAAACTTGAAATGACATGTAGCAATCTGTATAATGTAATTGAATAGCCGTTACTTTAAGACGATCCGTTTTATAGTACAGAAAAGTAGCACAGAAATTTTTCAGCCTTAAGCATGCAGTCATGTTGAGAAAACTTTAGTCCAAACTACATGTATAACTATGACAGTGGTATAAACGTACCATACCCCGTATTATGGTTTGTCGCATTTGATTTCAGAGCAAGCAGGACCAGTCTACGCAGAAGTAAACAAAGCAAGGAACACCAACGAAATTGTCAAAGGTCTGTTAGCGTTCTCTGTCAGTTGTAATCTGTTTCGTAAAAAGATTATAGTTTGAAGTTTATAGAGTTTCATTGTTCAGCGATGATTTTTCAAGGCAACAAAAAAATCAGTGATTCTCTCGCTACTGATTTTGTTATGATTTTTGTTATAAACTTTGCGTAGAAATGAGCTATTAGACTAAAATAGAACTGGTACGCCAAGGGACACTTATATGAATACAGTGCTATACACGTTATCAGACACACCACATCCTGCAACGTATATGCGGACTAACCCAAAGAATAACTGCCGCTTACAAGTACGCGCATGCCCAGTGCACAGGACATACAATAAAATGTTTTAGATTCTTTGATTTTCTCGAGCAATTCTGGACATTATAGTGCAGAGTTTCACTTCATCTAACTGTGACATCCGACAATTATTGATGTGCATTGTCACCTTTAATTTCAGCACAAGAAGCACCGGTCTACGCAGAAGTAAATAAAGCAAAGAAGACCAGCGAAAACAAAACCGGTCAGTTTTATAGTTACAGGTAAAACTTACTGTTTTCGTTTGGCTGTATTTTTTAAATGTCATAAAAAGGTGAGGTTTATCACGGCGTTGGAGGCTACAGTATAATTTTCATCTCAGGTGAAAACGTTAAATACATCATTTTAGAGTAGTATTTATTTATTGATTGAGTTTTTCGCCGTATTCAAGACTATCTCACTTATGTCCTGGTGAGCATTATTGTGGGAGAAAACCGAGTACAGCCCAGGGGAAACCAGAACCATCTGTAGTTGGCTTGTTAAGCCTCTGTGTGTAAAGTCATTCAACTGACCAGACCAACTGAACAGACAGAAAACAACAACAGAATAATTTATTATAATTCATTTTAGCTCCAGAAGGTCTAGTGTATGCTGAATTCAACAAAGATCAGAAGACAGCCAATGAGAAAAAAGGTTTCTTTTAATTTATCAACACATCATTTCTGCCAGGCATTTCTACATGTACATGTATTATTTCCAAGACGACAGAATGAAACCATTTACCAACGAATGAAATTTGATGAATGATATTTTGTGCTGTCACTAGTTACTTTATGAAACAGTGGAATGAAATTTAACAGCTATACACGATATAAATAAAATAGGAAATAAATACTGGTACAAGATAATAAAGTGAATGATTGTGAAATTATGAATTTGGCGTTTTCCAAGCCCTGAAAAGGAGTGATGCACGCCATGCTTTAATTGAAAGAGTAAATCTATACTGCATTACTAGAAATAAGACTCAAATAAACGGGGTGAGGGTTGGGGCGACTCAAAATCGCCTAGAATTAACAATGAACTTGGCCACTTCATTGAAGACTTTGACTTTGTTTCGTGAAGGACACAGAATTGCCTGTAATGTATGCTGGAAAATACCATAATGTGATAGCTTTGCAAACATTTGAGTTCTGATTACATTATATGGGACATCTTAAAAGGAAATGAAGTTGGGACTCATCTACATCACAAAGATCACAACAGCCAGTTGGGTGACATTTTATCTTGAAAATGCATAAGTTAAGAGGTAAGACACCAGACATTAATCTGAAATATAAGACATCGTGTGATCTTTGAGATAGGCTGACATAGCCACTGGAGATAGAAGGCTGAAACTGAAAATAAAAACGACCCTTATTCGTTGTATCCTACTCATCCTGCCAAAGCGAGTAGAAGAGTAACTACGTTGAACATCTCTCGACATGATAATGTGTAAGAGACAGATATATTATTCAGCAGAAGACCTTGTTTTGCAGCCTTATCCGCTTCTTCATTACCCGCTATTCCCACGTGGGCTGGTACCCATGCCAAGCAAATCTCTATCCCCTGAAAATACAACCAGATTATCAGGCATAATAGCTCCAAAATAACAGGAGACACAGTTTGCCAATAGTAATTCTTAAATGCCTGCAATGCGGCAAGTGAATCAGACCTATATTCCTCAAGCCAGCGTAAAGAACAGAGGATTGCTAATAACTCACATGACACTCTAAATGATTGGCTTAAATATATTTCTGGTACTGCAAACCAAATGCCACACTTCCCTGTCTCTGGACACTTCGATGCATTTGAAAATAGTTTTAAAAAAGCTGATCAGTTGTTAGACACATAATTTTTTAAAGACAAGCAGATAAGGTTAGGTTGGTCAAATTTGCGAGTATACTCACACAATGCCATGCAAATATTAGGTACTTGGAGGAGTCAAGCGGAGCGCAGGAAAGGAGTAGCTTTTTCCAGCTTGATCACGTCAACACCCACGTCATCAAGGATTTCTCTTCATCGCATGCTAAATTTTCTGGAATCGCGCGCATTGTACAGATAATCATAATATGAAGGCTGCAACAACTGAGAAGCAGGATTGTCGTAGGACGACCTGAGAACAAGCGAGTATTTTAAAGTTCTGAGATTACGTCTAAACGACAAGGGAAACTCACAACGTAACGAGGTCCTTTTAATTGCACCAGAACAAACAGATAACTCTCGATATTTCATACTATTTAGCTTACCTTTAACTGACTGGGCCGCTGAATCAAATACTTTGCAGCAATAATCCATTCTTGACAGAATAAAAGCCCTGTACATTCTCAATAAAGAGGTTTTATCTGCCCCCCCCCCCCCCGCCCTCTCGAAGTTCCAGAGATGGATCGCATTAAATTAATGGCCTAGTACATTTAACAACTATTTGACTAATATGGTTATACCAGGTCAGAGATTTATCTAACCACACACCTAAGTACTTAAATGTAGATGATATTTCTATGACATCATTACCCAACAAAAGTGAAGAGTCCGGAATTATGCGTTTACAAGTAAATATCATATCTTCGGAATTAACAGGAGAGAATTTAAACCCCCACTTTCCCCCCAGGTAAAAACAGAGTTTAGACTCTTTTGGAGGTACTTATGAGCCAATTTAAAACTTTTGGACGATGCCCATACGGCTTTATCATCTGTAAAACGACGATATTTAGTTCTAGGCTATTTATCATGATATTGAACAATAAGGGTGAAATGACACTTCCCTGAGGGTTACCATTCTCCGTAGTAATAGGGTCCGAGAATTCTTTATCTTCACGAACAGATATTTGTCTATTAGATAAAAGTTTCTCGCCCATGCCAATATCTTTCTCCGCAAACCCATCTCTGCCATTTTCTTCAGCACCCCTCTTCTCCACACCATAACATATGCCTTCTCGACATCTAAGAAAAGGGCTGAAACATTTTTCTTATTTAACCCTAATATCAGTTTCTAGCCTAACAACATATTCTGTTGTCCGTCCGTTTCGTCTAAAACCACATTGTAATGGGAAAAAGATCTTTAATTTCAAGGTGACCCTGACCCTACACTCCACCAGTTTACGTAAATTACTGGTGATGGAGATGGGTCTATATGATAACGGATTGGAAGGAGGCTTTTCAGGCTTGAGAACAGGTACCACGATCGCTTTACTCCAGGCCAAAGGCATCGTCATGGAATTCCAAACACGGTTAAATAGAAGTAATGATATGTTTGAAAGCGAGTGTGGCATATTACGCAACATACAATTATGGACACCATCTTCTCCTGGCGAACTATTGTTACCTCTAGATATAGCCCGCTTGACTTCTGCCAGAGAAAATTCATTGTTTATTACCATATCGTTAAACATAAAATTAGAAAAGTCACTCTCCTCAACGTCACCTTTGTAACGCGTAAAATCCGAATCATAATTGTCAGAGCTATTGACAAAAGCAAAACTTTTACATAATATATTAGCTTTATCTGTATCACTTACACACATTACACCCTCTTTACTTAGAGTGGGTACAGATGAGTTAGAGTGGTTTCCCCTAACTGTGTTAACCTTTTGCCGAACCAATTTAATAGATGTGTTAAGAGTTTATGGTAGAGCTAAACATACGCCAATAAGACTTCTGGGTTCTCTTGATTATTTTGTGAGTTTGAGCCTTCTTGTTCTTGTAGTTTATCATATCAAGATGGAGTAGCGTACGCCTTGCTCTGTTTTTAGCTTTCTTGCGAGCTTTGATGGCTTCCTTACATTCTTCATTCCACCAGGGTACAGGAGGTTTTGAACAAGGTCTTCATGATGTCTTCGGCATACTGCTTTAGGCAACTCTGGCAATGTATCCTAAAACAGTATCATTAACCTCATCCAAACCTACACTAACTACATCAGTTTCTGAAACTTTACTTAGCGAAAGCTTAAAAGAAATTGCATTTTCTCCCAGGTAGCGATTTGCTGAAGAAATCATTTGCTGTAGATTGTCTGCCCTTTTCTCTACTTTCAGAAACACAAAAATAATTTCTGTTATTAAAGCGATCAGCTTTACCAGTAAATCACCTGACTCAATAGACATCACCTGACTGTCTTTGTTCTCACCTCTAGCCTCCAGGGTATTTCTTCTAATACCTTGCGTAATAGGTCGCGGGGTCCTCAGAGAGGGGGCGAGCTTGGGGGAGGTAGACACAATTGGTGCAGTGGGGGAAAACACTGCTGTTTGTATTACAGAACGGCTATACTGGGCTGTGGCCTCTCTACCAGCAGGTTCTAAAGTGTTTTGTGCTTTCCTGGAATTCGTTCTGACAATTCTAAATGCTTCTGCAAGAGATATTTTACTTTAGTTTTAATAAACTGAGCTTTATTTGCTTCCTTCCTCACAGGACGTCCACCAAAGGCAGCAGCAATGGCAGCACTTTGGGGCCTCCATATTAGGACAATCAGAATGATCATGATTCTCATCACATCGTGAGCAACGTTTACCAGATTTACACCCCAGCGCCCTATGGCCCATCCTCTGATATTTATAACACCGAAAAACTCTATGTACAAATTCTCTGACTGTAAAATTCTGAAATGCAGTGGACACATGCTTAGACAAGGACTTTGATTCAAAGTGCAATAGAATAGACATTGACGGGGGTTTTATCTCGTGAGGACATACGCTCAGCATGGGCCACATTATATTCCGACAAACTCGTCTTAATTTCATCTACATCAAATTCACCAGCTAATCCTGAAACAACACCCTTTACAATAGCTTTATCGTTCTGATAACACTTCACATCAAACCCCATAATGTTAGAGCATGCCAAAAGACTCTCAGCTTGCTACACATCGTTGCATTCTATGGCTAGATTACCAGCGTGTAAACGTTTTACTGATTTCAGCGTTTCGTTTTTTATAACTCGCTGTAGGGCCTCGCCGAACCGTAAATGGTTAACTTTAGCCAGAGAGTGGTTACCAATGACTTTCATGAAGACCACAGTACTATTGACAATAACTTCAGGCGCAGAGGAAACAGATCGAGATTTCTTACCAACAGCATTTTCAGGATTTGATACTTGGCCCGATTTCCATAACAGCCTGTAGATCATCCAAGTCCACGGACTCTCCAGCCGACTCATCCATTGTGGCTTGTGGCTTGAACAAACTGTACAGGTAGAAACTTCGTGCAGGAAGACACCAACAGGGATCTATCAGTTATCCTACGAACTATTAGTTTTGCCGTGGGGCGACTCACAGCCAAAGGCGTGGACAGTAATGCTGAAAACACAGTGCACATACAATGAAAACAACCTGCTCCTATCTAAACAAATACAATCTAAAAAAAACCCATCACAATCCTACGATATATAAAACAAAATGAAAAACAACAAAACAAACACCTATGTACAGTGAAATTTACAGCCAAAGTCATACAATAGTACGACCGACATACAGTAGCTAAGTGCCACAGGAACTCCGTACGTCTTTTAGAGTTCACCGCTTCGCACATAATCGACCAAGATAATAAAGTCATCAGCATCGTACATTAGAATGGAGGGATTACTTCCCTCTGTTAGACTGGGTACGTTGAGTCAACATTGTTGTGATGTCTTTGTATCATTTTATAATTTACTAATGGAGATGATTATTACTTTACCGGTATATGATTACGATTTACAGCCATCTAATATCCTAGAAATTTATTTATTGTCCATTTTTATTAAGGTGTCTTCGGTAAAGCTAAGGGGATGCTCAAGCCAAAGCCTGGAAAACCAAAAGGCAAGTCGACACTTGTGATGAGCCACTACTAAAAACATCCACTGTCCTTAATGGAAGTATAGTATTGTGTTTTTGTGAATCAAATTCTAACATGTTCAAACCAGCCTTATGAGCCTGACTCTCGATGCTTGTTCACCAATAGAACTTTTAAGTCATAATTAAGGACTGTGTGCATTAATTTGCTATTAAGCAAAAAGACATGTAGCGTAGATTTTGTTATGATAATGTTGTTTGTTAACATCTAATTATTACTTAGATTATTAATTATTCGGCAGAAAAACCTACGCCTGGTGACAAGACCGGCCTTATACACGGCAAAACAAAGAATGCAAGTGGTAAGTATTCTTATTACTTTTTAATATGTGGAGATTTGCAGCGTCTGTCGGTTTGTAAGACAACTACATTTGGTGGGAAGAAAGGTTAACCAAAGATATCTCCAAAATAGCCTGTAAACCCAAAACAAAAGATCGTTGTATCGTTACTTAGGGACAATTTACACACAAGTATCCCTATGTGGATTTCTCTATGATAACAACTCACTCTGGAGTTGAAATGAAGTAGGCTATAAAAGTTCACATTTAATGCACTTAGAATCAAACCTGAAAAACACATAGCTGCAGTCCTAAAATTAAGGAACTGGACCGCTCGCCTTTTGCCCATTCTGGTGTGACATACATGACGTCACATGTATTTCAGCCTTCCCAGCATGCTGCAGCTGTATGTATTTACAGAGCAGGAAGCTATATGAGCCTGACAAAGCCTTTCAACGTTTTACTGGTGATGTGGAACAGTTTGATCAGTTCTAAAGGGTGTTAATTTGATCCTATTTCTATGTATTTTACCCACTACCGACCATAATTTTTCAGGAATTCAAATGAAGAAACAGTTAAGTTTTGAACGGAAATACAACAAAAAAAGACAAAAGGAATTTGCTAAAATCTTGCATGTGTAGAAGCATTTGGAAGATTTTGTCACTCGGATCAAACTAAGTATTTTCTTTTTTTGTTAAAATATTCTATATTAGGCTTTGTTTTTGTCTCATAATTAAGCTCTTATTATAATCCAGTTTAAAACCCGAATCAGGCCACTATATATATATTTTTTTTTTTCTTCATTTTATTTTCCAAGCGTTTACATTCTATAAATACTAAGTGCTAGATTTACAAGCGAGTTTTGACGGATATATTGGTTCTATCACTGAATTCAATTGGTTTGTAAGAAAAATAGAAACAACGAGACAAACAAAGTTCAAGTAATTAGAGCGAAAAAAATGAAACAATTAGTTAGACAGGCTGTATATGTTTAGTTGTATATCCTGGCTGCGAAAGTTTATATTAAATAAAGAAATAAATAAGAAGAACAATTTAACCGCTGATACTTTTTATCGTTTACCGGAGACATGTTTCTTTACTAATGTATTGAAGTTACATGTACTGTTTATGCTCTGTGACAGTCTGCAATGGATTAACGGAGATATGTATTGAAATGAGTTATTAAGAAGCGACCATGGGCTGTTTTCTGAGTTCCTATGGATTGACAAACCGCATTTACTATATTTCCTGCAAAGAATTAATTTCTTAATGTTTTTCGATACGTCTATATGTCAGACAATTCAGATCAACAATACAAGACACCATTAGGATCTCCCTGTATTTTACTCCATTCTGTTTTGCATCAATGTCATCCTGTGTACTCTTTTCACGGGATATTTTTGTTTATACAGTCAGCCTCTTTTGCCATTGATATGAACTGATTATCTTCATCTGACAGCTTTAGCCTTGTACTACAAGCATAAGGCGGTGTGAGGATTGTACTCTTGACGTATTATGCATGACAAACTTGCAATATGAAAAAAATAATGAATAAAAACTGGAAAAAAGTGAAATTGTTAAAGGTCCTATATGATAATTTCACAGGTGTATATTTAAATGTTCCTTAATTTTGAATTTCTGTTCTGTAATTTGTCACCTTCCCTTTCTCATTTCCTAAAGCAGTAGAGATCACAAACCGTTTTCCCCGCAAGCTGACACATTTTTGTTACAATATACGATTGTTGCTTAACCTCATGTTCACGGATTTTTCATTGATGAGATGACGGTGAGTTTCGTGGACAGAGATAACTGAGGTGCCCTCAATAAACCACCGACGTTTGGCAATCTACAGAAACATGCACACCACACTGGTGGAAAAAAGTTCTTTATATACGTTACACCACGAAAATCGCACACAAGCGTCGTTGACTGTTCATTTTCACCTAGGTCATATAATTAGTGAGACACATTTTACAGAGATGTTAAATTCACAGCCCAGTACAATAACACTGCGCATAGATGTAAATCAATATTGCAGAAAAAAGTCACGTGATGGAATAAGTAACCAAAACATCCTGTAATTGATGTTAACATCAGAGATCAATATAAGACAAATACAAACTGTGCATCTATTCTCCCATTTCTTTTGTGAAAGACGTTGCCTGAAACAAAACATTACACACACAGCCTCAACTTAAGTTCAGATACACTGTCTCCTGACATGTACAGTTTCGTCTAACTTACATGTTTGTGTTTGACTTTGTGTATTCACAGGACACAGAGCCGTGGACACCTATGCTAATGCGGCTTTTGGTTGGGATGAGGTGATGTGCTCCAGGGATGTTGACCATCTAGAACAACCCAGCAGACCTGGACAGGTAATTGTACATATCACGTGCTGATTAAGTTATTATTGCTTTGTTAAACATGATAATGATAAGGTACGGCTCTCTGTAAGATTTGTACCTGATATTTTGGTAAGTAATGTTCACAACAGCACTTTCTTTTGAGACAAAGCGAAACAAGGCGATATTACTCGAACTTACATAAAAACGTGTAAGAAGACAAAGGGGAGTAACTCTGGAGTAAACAGAGCGAAGCGTACTGTATGACACTAGGATACAGCATTTATGTAATATCTCAATGTACTTGACACCGAAGCACAAACGACACAGATTTGGGCGCTGTTCTGAAATATACCGGCTTGTAGAAAAGATATACGTTCCACTTTAGAATATAAATTTTTATGAAGAGAAAGACCGAACAGGCGCACATAATGGTTAAACAATCCGTGTCTGAGATACCCACGAATGATCAGTCTCAAATATAATCACTATTGTTTGGTAAATATCAATCATTCCAGGTGGGAGGTCCTCACGAGCTGGTGTACGCGGACATGGACTTCACGGGCACCCAACCCACCATACACCCTGCCGAGAACCCAACGACCTACGCCAGCATTGCCTTCGGAAAGGTGGGACCACCCGAGCAATACGGCACGGACGATGAACAGGATGGTCAGCCAAACAGTTCTTAAACCGAAAGGTTAATCGACCAGCCAACCGTTAGTTTTGTTGTGCTAGCCAACGGAGCGTTTCTGAGCTTGAGCTTATACTTACGCAAATACCACCAGACAAGTATTTTCTATTAAGATTAGGGGAATGAGTTATTCTCGTCTTATTTGCTTTAGAATCCTAGAATGTCACCATCAATACGTTGACCAAACATTTAGGGATGCGTAAAACAGTGGCAGTGAAATGTGCTACGCATTTGTTACTGCCATGAAATGAGACTGGCTTTGAAGTCTCCTATCACCATAATGCCGACGCCGTATAAGTGAAATATTCTTGAGTACTCCATAAAACACCACTCAAATTAATAAATAAATAAACTGAATAAGCGAAATTTAACAACCGATCCCCATACTGACATGAGTATGGCTAACTTGTTCGGACGTAACGCCTTCTCCCAGCCAGTGTGATAATTCTTCTTTAGTGTAGAACTCAAACGTTAGTACCAATCAAAATCTTCGTTTCAAGACACCAGCCATTAAAATTTCACACCTGTAAACGCTTAAACAAGTATTCGATTGAAGCAGTTAAAATAATAGGCGGGAATGTGACTAAATACATTTAGATGTATTAAGAAAAGCTATTAGACAGGAGAACGAAAACTATCTTGTCAGAAAAGTCATGCAAATGCACAGGATTGTCAAAGACTTTTTCCAAAGATATGTACATATTATAGCTCTGTAAACATTCATTTCTATTAACTCATTTGCGATGCTTCTGTTACTTTAATTTTTGTTTGACCTATTTTTTTTGTATTTCCTAGAATAATTTGTGTCTCTCAGTTTACATTCGTTAGTAATTTTTAAAAGTCGAATCGTAGAATATTACCAATATAACATGTCAAATATACATTTTGAGGTCCGTAAAGAATTGACATCAATTGATTTCTGAGAATTTGTTACGGCTATAAACAAGGATGGTGAATAAGGCAGATCCAAACACTGACCCTATACTGACATGCATGTGACTAATTTGATCCGAAGTAACTCCTGCCTCCAGTCAGTACGATAAGGCTTTTCAGCTGGAGAGGTGAAACCTTAGTATCAATCAAATCATCGTTTCAGGAATAAACCAGCCAGTAAAAGAGCACATTTTACATCTGAAAAAGTGTCAACAAGAATTCGATAAAACAGTACTATACATGTAAATGAACAAGGCTCACTCTTTCATAATTTGCCAACATTCGCAAATATTATGGGCAGGGTAAATATTAAAATAATGGTGCATGGATGTTTTAAGCTTCGGCGAGCAATTCTTGCTAAGATAAAAATAACCAATCGTTTGCTATGAAAGAGAGTACAAAGGCTTAAAATTCTTTGCATGCAATACTATCAATAATTTTTTACTACTTGCATTCATACAGTAAAGTGAGGAAGAGAAGCAAATAAACAAGGATGTTAATCGAGCAGCCAGTGATGGTTATGTTATGTAAGCGGATGAGAGATTATGAGAAAATATATTTGTCACATGCTTGAGTTGTTTGGCCCAGATACCTAATGAATCCTGGAAATTTTATCATGAATATGTTAATTTACCATTTTTGGATCCGTAAAAATTGACAGTAAAATGTCCCCTGTCCTAAGGACTTGTTACAGCGGTGGACTGTGCGTTGCTTAGAATAAGTCCGATCTAACATCTGATCCCTATTGTGACATGCATGTGACTTAACTTGGTCGTAAGCGTCTCCTGCTCCCTGCCAGTGCGATATCATTGAAACCCAAGTACAAGGAAACACCAGCCAGTCAAAAAGCACGTGGACCAGTTAAAATAATGGACCGAACGACCGGGACTAAATATCTTTAGATGTAGAAAGAGAAGCTCGTAGACTGGAAACTAAAAAGGCTGTTTGAAAAAAAGTTATTCAAATACACAGGATTATCTAAACAAACACTTTCTTCTAAATATATGTACATATTATTGTAATATTGTAAACATATATTTCCATAA
Source organism: Acanthopleura granulata (assembly GCA_016165875.1). Classification (NCBI taxonomy): domain Eukaryota; kingdom Metazoa; phylum Mollusca; class Polyplacophora; order Chitonida; family Chitonidae; genus Acanthopleura; species Acanthopleura granulata. Next base: position 1,139,032 of record JABBOT010000035.1, read on the forward strand.
ACTCAGTTGTGATGCCATAACAGGCCGCCGTCGTATAATTGAAAAAAATGTTGAGTACAGCGTAAAACACCAATTAAACAGATAAAAAATTTGTAATACTTCTCTTATTTTGATTTTTCTTTATCCCATTTTGCCTTGTTTTTCCTAGATTGATTTGTGTCTCCTAGTTTGTATTCTCCCCCCCCCCCTCTTTTTTTTGAAAACTGATAAATATGTTATGGTACAATGTCTTGTGGACCATGTTTTAAATCTATATTTCAATTATAATTGAGGGTTCAGCAGTGGAGAGCCAACTGCCCGCACAAGGCAGTGATTGACATCCACACAAAACAAGGGAGCTAACTTTTGTTCTCCCCGATTCCTGGCAGCTTGCAAAAGCACATAGCCTTTCCCTTTCGAGAGAGTAAACGAGCCTCATGGGGTTTTGTTTCAAATATGCCAGATTATTAAGACTGCAGATAAAAAGGTCACTTGCACAATCAGAAACTAATCGAAACAAAACTATTTAATGGACAATTTAACAATAAAATCTTAAATATAACTCAAGGGTATGGTTAAAAAAAAATGACTCCCCTGATCATATATTTCGTGTTAAATATACCGTAAGGGTCTATATGTACAAATCTGAAATGTACACATATAACTACAAGGAGGCACTATCAGTTTTACCCTCCAATTCTATCTAACTCAGATGCCCTAGCACATTCACACTTACACGAATTGGTACAAAGCGCAGCAGTGATTAGCAAGATTCATTCTGTCCACATTGCGGTCACGTTCCGGGGCTAGGTCAAATGTTACCTTACGGACTAAATCGTCTGGATACCAGCTATACACCAGAACAGTGGACAAATGAGCTCTGTACAAGGCTATATACACTGCCGCGATAGAAAGAATTCGGGTTGCGATATAATTAAACCCATCCTAACTCCTTCTCATTCATGAGTGGTTTTGCGAAACCCTGATGGGTGACTTTTCAGAAAATTTTCAACAATGGTATTGCAATATCTTGACATGGATTTGGGGGATAATAGCGATTTACTGTGTTTTATTACTGCTCACTACCTATACAATAACACGGACTGTGTAGTGTAGTCTGTCGGATAGGCTCGCCGTTCTGACCATGCTGTCGACCAAGGTTTATCGCGGTTTTCCACTGGCGTAGCCGTTGATTGATCAATTGTAATAGTAGCAATACCTAAAGACATATGTACATAAACGTTATAATATACTGTCTGTAAATTGGTATTTTGATAAATGGTAACACTTTTAAACACACTAATTTAAAGGTTTACACGGACCTTGATATATATATATATATAATGTATAATATTGCTGGACAAAATCTCTGACTTTGACATATGCCCCATTTTTATACCACAGATATAGTTTTGTATTGTATTTTTTTCTACAGTTGTGTTCTTTTCGATGGTTTCAGGTTTTTAGAGGATAATTGTGAATGTTTTAGGATATTTTGGTTATTTTTTTCAGATCATTTTGAAACAAAGGATGGTAAAAGATGGAAAATATGTTAACTATGCAATCATTTGAGAAAAGGATACAATGAGAAATTACAGTTTGTATATATATATATACACATTATTGATTTTTGATACTACACTATACAAGCTATATGTATACTTAAATTATATTATAATACATACCTGATCCCTTTGCAATATTTTCATGCTATTGTGTATATGTGTAATAAATGAGATGACAATACCGCACTTTGAGTAATTTTACCATCAACATTCAGCATCATCTTAATGTTTTTTTCCTAATTCTGCTTAAGCCATGTTGCGGGGGGGGGTAGGTTGTTACGTCTTAAACACTACGTCACCAGCTAGGATAAAATCCTATCTGAGGTAAACTATCGAGGCCGGGTTTCATCGGTAACGCTCGACCATTTGCCAACTGTCACACTGTCGTCGCTGCTCTGGCTTTACTCTGTGCTGTAGTCTTTTGTATGTATAAATGACCAAGGCTCCATGTTTCATAATTCGCCAACATTCACATACACTATTGATAGTGTAAATATTGAAATAATGAAGTACATATAGCTTAAGTTATTGTTATTTGGATTTACTGGTACACTGATATTCGGTATTGTACGGCACGAGCATGCAATATACCATAGTAACATGAAGAAAAAACCTTGTAGCGCCGTTGTTGGGTTTGAACACAGAACAGCATGGACCTATTTATGCTAATAATTGTCTGTGTGTTATTTGCAGACTGTCATTATCCAGTTTTCTCGGTCCCATGGAGTTGGTTTCATTTTATTTCCTTAAACAGATGTACATTGTATTTCCCCAAGAAAAGCGGTGAATTAGCTTATACCTCTGAAGTACAACCAGAATTCATTTTGTGATGTTTTATTAATATTTCGCCTTTAAGTACCCTTCTGATAATAAAGCAATTTTATTTTCTTAATATGTATATGTGTCCTTTTTCAATTTAAGGATAACATTTCTTTAACTCACAAATTTGTTTGGGTAATGTATTGCAATAATTTGTTTAGTTTATATATTCAAGACCCCATTTCAGAAGAAAACTCATTGCATATTTAATATCAAAGTGGAATATATATATATTTATACACATAAAATGTACACACGTAAATGCTACTGTTTCAACTGGTATAAGTTATATGAACAGAAATGGTTTTCATTGTCTACACCTAGAGTGAATCGTTTGTTATATAAAGTCCATAAATTCACGTTATCTCCCCCTGTATCCTGACGACAGTACTGGTTTTCAGTACTGGTTCAGTGATAGGGGCTGTGCCTGAACTTTGCGCTTTGAATTGTTGTGCTGAGAGCAGATAGTACTGATTTGAGTTGTATGCTGTATTCAAGAATATTTCACTATTATTACAATTTTGAGAAAAGTTTCATAATGATATGATAGTTGTGTCTTCTTTGTCATCAGCTTAATTGCCTCGAGCAAGTATAATCTATTCGAAGTTCCACTGTCTGATCGCTAAGTAAAAAAGGTTATATCGGCTGATGTAGTGATGCTATAATATACTAGGCTGAATAGAGCATGTACATAGTTGATGGAAGAAGTTTTCAACTAAGGGGAGACCACTCTGAAGTAGATTCGAAGCGAACATAACAATTTTAGGTCATAAGACGACGAGGAGTCCTTAGAATGTATATATACTGTGTTCTCTTGTCGTAGGGCGAGTCCATGCCGCCAAAATGATGCAGTCATTGGAAGACACTGCTCATGATACCAGACATCACACCGAGCCGACCAGTCCTGTGTCTTTGCTGTAACCTCTCAGCACCCAGGGAGACCATTTTAAAAGTTTTGTACCATTTTTACAGTCTTTCGTATGACCCTACCAGGGACTGAGTCCGGATATACCGGCCTCGAGGCGGACGCTCTAAGCACCAGGCCACCGTGGTGGTACATTCCAAGTGTGAATTCTCTCTACGTATGTCTTGGGTATGGGTGTTTAAAACTGCCACTACATCCACAGATATCCTTCTCAATTGGAACCACGGAAATACCAGCACTTGTCTGACTTATGTCGCCATGAAATACCTTTTGTTTCCAACGTCTGCCTCATTTCTACAACGGAAGAGGTGTGTAAGAATGCTGCTGACATGGTCTTATTGTAAGGCAGTTCGTAAACATGATTCGACTGTAATGACATTAAAATGTTTGCGTGCATATGACTACTCACTTTATGTTAAACGCTGAGATCTGGTTTCAACAATTTGCGATGAGCAGGTACATATAAATGTAAGGAATTGTTGGAGATAAACTTGAACGATTTATTTCAATAAATTAACCCATATTAATGAACTGTAATGCTTTATTTACCATGATTCAACAAATTGTCAAGATGTCCGTTGAAGTAACACACACTTTTCCTTACATGTATATTTAGGTCTGTTATATTTCATGTGGTGTTGACAGACTGGATTCTGAGTCACAACTGTATCTAATTCCGCTTCACCCTGGGGTAGGGGACGGTGTATTAGCTCTTATGTTCACTTTACATCAACATGAGGTTTTTATCAACATTTATATTCAAGGCGTAGCTGAAATACCTGTATTTGTATTTGACCTGGAAATTATTCAGGGACTAAGAGTTTGAATTTAGAACTGAATTTCACATCTAGCAAATCCATTGTCTTTCCTCCATGATAGAAAACTGCTTGACTGCTTCTCTCTTACATGTTACCAAATATACTTACCATGTATTTATGTTGTTTCTTGCATTCGTTGTAAACTTGTGGTATAGGTTGCTTTGGAAATGGCTCTTACGATTATCGACGTGGAACGTCCCCTCATAGTGCGCAAGTGGTATGGAAGTGTATGACTTTAATAGAAAGTATACATGTATGTATATATGTGTGCACACATACTCAGGTTTTACGTCCTGCTGAACAATTTTCAGTTACATGATGGCGGAGTGTCCTTAAAATATATATATTTTGTCTGTGTCTTATGGCAGGATGAGACCGTGGTGCCAAAGTGTTGCCGCCACTGGAGCACCATGTCGAAGACATTAGACACGACACCTCGCCCAGTCTCATTACACTATAACATCGCTGACCAGTCCTGTTTCCTCTAACCTCTAAATGCTGAGGGCCAGGCGAGGCACCAACAATTACTATTTTTAAAACCTTCGCTATGGCACAACTCGGCAGATTGGTAAAGCTGTCGCTGTTTTTGTGACTCCCGGTATGTATCCAGTCTACATTTAGGAGTCACACTGAAAATCCTTAAGATAATTCAAAATAATTAACACTCTCACAATAAAGCGGTCCTTCCCGTCTGTCAGG